>CM059437.1:49405113-49759441 GCA_030390025.1 Squalus acanthias | reverse complement strand
GTGGACAGGGTGGCAGTAAGGGAGGAATAAGTGCAGCGAGTTAGCAAGTTGGATTGAAAGTGTCAAAGGCTGGTGTTGTGAGGGACAAGTGGAAGGACAGAGGACAAAAAGGTGATGACCTTACCATTGCTGTCCACAACGGGGTCGGCGTCCCCAGTGGCGACGGGACCGATCACCCGGCTTGCCACAATCCTGTGGACGCGCTCCTCCAGATCGCTGAGGGGTTGCAGCTGAAGCCGCCCTGCACCCGTCCGTTGCTGCTGTCTCCGATTATGAGCCAGCTTAGCCTGCAAGAAAAAGGACAGCATCTGAGTAAATATGCAGCCATGGTCTTGCCTGATGTGCCTCCCATAGGTGAATAGCCCTTACAATATGCAGCCATGGTCTTGCCTGATGTGCCTCCCATAGGTGAATAGCCCTTACTGTATGCAAAGTGTGGAATGTGTGTGTGTGTTTGATGAAAGGGCCATAGGTGTTGGATGAGTGTTGTGCATTGGGGTTTTAAGACCCTCTGGCCATAGAGTGAGGTTGAGATGGAGGGATGGAGAGGTATTGAGAAAAAGCCACTCACCCTGACGACCCGAGTGAGGTCGTTGAATTTTTTGCGGCACTGAACATGGGTCCTGGGCACCATGCTCCTGGAGGAGACGCTCTGAGCCACCTCCCTCCACACTCTTCTGAACTCGCGTGGCAAAGGCCTCCTGCCACTCTCCGGGAACAGCATGCATCGTCTGCGCTCCACTGCGTCAACCAGAGCATCCAAGGCCCGCTCGGTGAAGCGATGAGCGCGTTCTCTCACCCTCTCCATGCTTGGCAGCAAAATGGATTACAGGTCTCTCCAGGCTGAGATTCAAGGCTGCAATGAGCAGGGTGTGGCTGGGGAGCAAGTGGCCCCCCCCCGCTTTAAGAAGTGTCCGGCGCCAGTGTGTCTGTGTTCCCTCGCTAACTGGCAGCAGCTGCGCTGCGCTCGCGCGCTGAGGTAGCGCCTCACTCCTAGGCCTTTGCGCCTTAAGAGAGGTGTGCAGCGCCTAATTTAGCGCTCCACTCACCTCCCGGGGCGGTAAAAGTGAAGTTTCCTGTCAGTGCCGATAATTAGCGCCAGGCGCTAATATTTGCGCTCGGACGATATTTGCGCCCCAAATGGGGCGCGACCTAATTTCTACCCCTTTATTTCTTCTTTCTTTATATCTAGAGGACTAGAATACAAGGGGGTAGAAGTTATGCTGCAGCTATACAGAGCCCTGGTTAGACCACACCTGGAGCACTGTGAGCAGTTCTGGGCACCACACCTTAGGAAGGATATATTGGCCTTGGAGGGAGTGCAGCGTAGGTTTACCAGAATGATACCCGGACTCCAAGGGTTAAATTATGAGGAGAGATTACACAAACTAGGGTTGTATCCCCTGGAATTTAGACGGTTAAGGGGTGGTCTGATCGAAGCTTTCAAGATATTAAGGGGAACAGATAGGGTCGATAACGAGAAACTATTTCCACTGGTTGGGGATTCTAAGACTAGGGGCATAGTCTCAAAATTAGAGCCAGACCTTTCAGGAGTGAAATTAGGAAACACTTCTGCTCACAAAGGGTGACAATTTTAAATCTGAGATTGATAGATTTCTGTTAACCATATTAAAGGATATGGGGCAAAGGTGGGTACATGGAGTTAGGTCACAGATCAGCCATGATCTCATTGAATGGCGGAACCGGCTCGAGAGGCTACATGGCCTACTCATGTTCTTATATTCCTATAGTGAATGTATATAAATAGGAACAGGAGGAGGCCATTCAGCTCCTTGAACTTGTTCCGCCATTCAATCAGATCACGGCTGATCTGTATCTTAACTCCATCTACCCGCCTTGGTTCCGTAATCCTTAATACCCTAACCTAACAAAAATCTATCAATCTCAATTTTTAAATTTTCAATTGACGCCCAGCTTCAACAGCTTTTCAGACTTCCAGATAGCCACTGCCCTTTGTGTGAGGAAGTGCTTCCTGACAGCACTCGTGAACGGCCCGGCTCTAATTTGAAGGTTGTGCCCCCTTGTCCTTGTAACAAGCCCGTCTACCCCTGTATTTAACGGTGGATGTTATTGGGGCAGATAGGGACTAGCGAGGGGTGGAGACTGGGGCGAGACCTGGTTATGTTGGGTTGTGCAATGGTGGGGTGGTCCTGAGGGTGGGGCATGGGGCAGGCAGTCCTTGCACCCTGCCCTTTTTGTAGCCTGACGTCAGAAGTGGAGACGGGACTGGCCAGATGAGTTCGCCCTCCAGAGTTCCTGCCAGCCTCGTCCGTTGGTGCTGCCAATGTACTGTGGGGCAGCAAGACTACTAGGCACTTGGTCTAAGCGTTAAACAAAGCTTTAATCAACTGTTTTTCAACATGGAGATCTAGTTGTGTCCTTCACTAGTTCCTGTTGAGGAATGTCCTAAGCAAGCTGGGCCCATGCCCGAGTATTTATACTCTCCCTGGACAGCGCCACCAACAGGCCGCCCAGTATTAATTACTTCACACATGAATGACAAGATTCATGTCATTGCCTACAGGAGCGGAGGTGGGTCCCACCAAAAGGGGCTATGGCCAGTTTCCTTGTAGCAGCCGGAATTTCCCGTGATCCATCCCTGATGCCAGGAATGCTAATGAGACGGGGTAGGGGCATAACTGTCCCTCGCACCATGCCCCTCATTTTCCTGTCCCAGTGCCAGAAAGGTGCCCATTTGGAGGGGCAGCCTGAAGGAAGGGGCCTTGGGCCTTGGCACTAACTCCTCCCTCCCTGATTAAACCATCAAGCAAGGGGCAGGCAGCAAAGAGCAACGGACCAAAACAAAAGGAAGACCCTCATTCTTTCAGAGATGGTGGGACAGGGTTCAGTGTTGGAGGTTCCGAAGCCAGCGGCCATGACCCACTGTAGACATCCCAGGATTTGGCAGAACTAGGATGGAGAGCTGTGTGTTTTGAATGGGGAGCGAGTCTTTGGCTTATTGGTCGCATTCCTGCCTCCGAGTGAGAAGGTGAAAAAGTTCAAACCCCACTCCAGACAGTCCTGGAGAGTGGAGACTAGAATCTGGTCTCCAGCGGGGGACTCGCATCCAGAAAGAAGTACCCACTGGTTCAGGGGTAGCGTTCTCACCTGTGGGCTGGGGGTCTGGGATCTCGGGGCTGGGGGTAGGAGGCAATGGAACAGAGGTGTCACCTGCCTGGGAGCGAGCAGGGGGAGTGGGTAAAATGGCCTGTGGTGGAGGATTAATGAAGGGAGAATGGGAAACTGTAATGTCAGTGGTGGTGATTGGGAGGGTGGTTTAATGTGCTTTCACAGGCAAGTAAGTTACCTTTTTGTTGTAGGTAAGTCCAAACCAATGTTGGAGTGAGGGCCTCAAACAGGCGTTAGGCCATTTCTTTCAATATGCAAAGGGCCTAATGCCTGCTTCAGGCGTGAGTAAACCATGCCTCTTGTTTGTCCTTTCCCAATATGGCGGGCAAAAGATGCCTCTTGTTTGTCCTTTCCCAATATGGCGGGCAAAAGATGCCGCTTGTTTGTCCTTTCCCAATATGGCGGGCAAAAGATGCCGCTTGTTTGTCCTTTCCCAATATGGCGGGCAAAAGATGCCGCTTGTTTGTCCTTTCCCAATATGGCGGGCAAAAGATGCCTCTTGTTTGTCCTTTCCCAATATGGCGGGCAAAAGATGCCTCTTGTTTGTCCTTTCCCAATATGGCGGGCAAAAGATGCCGCTTGTTTGTCCTTTCCCAATATGGCGGGCAAAAGATGCCGCTTGTTTGTCCTTTCCCAATATGGCGGGCAAAAGATGCCGCTTGTTTGTCCTTTCCCAATATGGCGGGCGGCACACATCCAGTCGGAAGAGTGCCAATGTTTCCTGCCACCAATTTGGAAACACAGGAGGCTGCATAACGCCCGAAAAACGCCTATCTTGCTCAGTGCACTCAACCACACTGCGCTTAAGATTAATTGAGGCTTTAACCATGGTTGTCCTCCAATCACAACCCCAACGTCGGCCTGTTCACAGTCTAAAATTACGGTCAACTGTAACAAAGAAACACAAAGTTGCTTCAGCTGCTTGGAATGAAAGAGAGAAGAAAAAAAAGAAAAAGACTTGCATTTATATAGCGCCGTCAGGATGTCCCAAAGCGCTTTACAGCCAATCAAGTACTTTTGAACTGTATTCAGTGTTGTAATGTAGGAGACACGGCAGCCAATTTGTGCTCAGCAAGATCCCACAAACCACATAACCTGCTTCTTAGTGATGTTGGTTGAGGGATAAATATTGGCCAGGACACCGGGGAGAACTTCTTCGAAATAGTGCCGTGGAATCTTTTACTTCCACCTGAGAGGGCAGACAGGGTTTAACGTCTCATCTGAAAGACGTTAGCTTGTTGCTGGCAGGGCCTCTGATAGTGCAACACTCCCACAGTCCTGGGAGCGTCAGTCTATATTTCGTGCTCAAGTGCCTGGAGTGGAACCTGAACCCAGGACTTATGACTCAGCGGTGGGACTGCTGCCAACTGAGCCATGGCTGAATACAAATGAAGTGATATCAGAAGCTATTAATTGATGTTTAGAAATCTGCTGCTGCTGTTAATGACTTTGCTCTCGTGGGTGGAGTCTGTAAATTGTAAACTTGTAAAAGTGATAGAGTTCCAAAGAAAGCTGACAGTGAATTTTCGAAACCCGTCACGTCCCTCCAGCGACACAGGTTTGGACCTCCTGTCAAACAGGCTGAGATCCCGTCGCCTCGGATTCCACAGTGAATCTCCTGGTCAACAGGAAAAATGTTCTTCATCTCACACAACAGGCAAAGACTCATTTCACCCCCTTTAACTCCAATCTCAGAAGCCAACCTCCTGCTACCCCACTATGAGTTATTCCATTTCACCACCTGCTCCCCTACAGTCCCCCAGCCATTCAGTGGCCTCCCTGAGTGAGATTGCTAACTTAGTGCCAATCGGTGCCCAAGTTAGGGGCAAGTCTCCCGACAGAAAGTTTGGCTTGCAATCCAATTTCATTAGTTTCCAACTCTAACATCGAACATCGCTCCCTTTCCTATTTAGATGTGATTACTCAGGCCTCTGAGTCCTGAGAGGGACAGGTTCTGGAAGCCTGCGGAGATCCTTGCCATTACACAAAGATGCCATGAAGTGCTGTGGAGGTTGTCTCCGTCTCCTGCCATAAATTGGCGTAAGATGGGCGGAATCCCCGGCGTTTCCAGCCGTTTCTCCGGGGGATCCGATCTCCTGCCAAAGTTACAGCGGGAGATCGGGAGACCCTCCGAGGAATTTTCAGATCAGAGTGTCTACAAGGAGTGTAGGATGGTCACACTATGGAGGCCGAGGCAAGCATGTCTCCAGCGCTCCTGGAAAGATTGTGCGAGGATCTTTCTGGTCCGACGTTATACTGTGGTGTCCTTGAAGCAGTGCTGAGATACTAACCCCTTGGCCTCTTGTATCTCCATCTCCTTGAAGCTCCAGGATTCCTTGCACGGAGAAGGCCCGCTCTTGGAATCATGTAAGGTCCCTTGTTGCTAAGCCCTGCCTTGTATTATGGGCTGCTTTCCCCTGTAACAAGTGGATGAGGGTTAGAACGTACTGACAAGTGACACTGAAGAAACCCGTGCCAGAGGAGCGGGTAGTGAGAGGGGAAAGTGTTTCCTGTGGATGAGAAGGTTTTGAAGCCTGGGGGCTTCTAGCCCAGGGAATGATTGCACTGTGAGAAGATTTAGAGGCAGGAGGGTGTTTTAAATTCATTTTCAGGATGTGGGCGTCGCTGGCAAGGCTGGCATTTATTGCCCACCCCTAGTTACCTCAAGAATGTGGTGGGTCTTCTTCTTTATAGCGGTTTGATACAACTGAGTGACTCGCTGGGCCACTTCACAGGGCAGTTAAGAGTTAATCATGTTGGAGTGGGACTGGAGTCACATCTCGGCCAGACCGGGTAAGGACGGCAGATTTCCTTCTCTAAAGGACATTAGTGAACCAGTTGGGTTTTTATGACAATCTCACAGCTTCATGGTCACTGTTACTGATCCCAGCTTTTTATTTCCAGATTTTTTTCAAAACTGAATTAAAATTCTCAGACTGCCACAGTGAGATTTGAACTCACGTTCTACTGGATTGCTAGTCCAGCCTCCGGATTACAATCTAGTAACAAAACCACTGCATTACTGTACCCCTGCTCCCAGAACAGCTTCAAAACAAGTGAGATTGCAAGGATCAGGATGTGCTACCACCTTCTCCTTGGTGAGGGGCAGTGACACACAGTGCCCGATCTTGCCCCTTCAGATGAGGTCAGTGAATTTCTTCCGGTGTTGCACCAGGCACGGCAGTCGGAGTCTGTTTCCTCTGCCGTCTGCTGCCACGAGTTGTGCCCAGCTTTTTTCGGAGACAGTTTTCTTTTGGCCCACCACCCTCTCCAGGAGGCACGGCAGCAGCTCTGTGCCCGTCTCGCCCACCTGCGAGTCCCTCGCCCACCTGCGAGTCCCTCGCCCACCTGCGAGTCCCTCACCCACCTGCGAATCCCTCGCCCACCTGCGAATCCCTCGCCCACCTGCGAGTCCCTCGCCCACCTGCGAGTCCCTCGCCCACCTGCGAGTCCCTCGCCCACCTGCGAATCCCTCGCCCACCTGCGAGTCCCTCGTCCACCTGCGAATCCCTCGCCCACCTGCGAATCCCTCGCCCACCTGCGAGTCCCTCGCCCACCTGCGAGTCCCTCGCCCACCTGCGAGTCCCTCGCCCGCCTGCGAATCCCTCGCCCGCCTGCGAGTCCCTCGCCCGCCTGCGAGTCCCTCGCCCGCCTGCGAATCCCTCGCCCGCCTGCGAATCCCTCGCCCACCTGGGAGTCCCTCGCCCACCAGGGAGTCCCTCGCCCACCTGGGAGTCCCTCGCCCACCTGCGAGTCCCTCGCCCACCTGCGGGTCCCTGGCCCACCTGCGAGTCCCTCGCCCACCTGCGAGTCCCTCGCCCACCTGCGAATCCCTCGCCCACCTGCGAGTCCCTCGCCCACCTGCGAGTCCCTCGCCCACCTGGGAGTCCCTCGCCCACCTGCGAGTCCCTCGCCCACCTGCGGGTCCCTGGCCCACCTGCGAGTCCCTCGCCCACCTGTGAGTCCCTCGCCCACCTGCGGTTCCCATCCACACCTGCGGGTGCTGCCACCCTCCTCCTGCCAGTGAAGTGGAAAGACATAATCAAAGGATGGAAATGTTAAACAAGCAAACAGCATTTACCCCCCAGGGCCGACTTCGGGGGGGAGTCACTGATAAAAGAAAGAAAGGTCTTTCTATAGCGCCTTTCACAATCTCAGGACATCCCAAAGCACTTTACATGCAATGAAGTACTATTTTTGAAGTGTTGTCACTGTTGTAATTTGGGAAACACGGCAGCCAATTGTGCGCACAGCAAACTCCCACAAACAGCAATGTAATGATTTTACTGATATTGGTTGAGGGACAAATATTGACCAGGACACCGGCTTTTCTTCGAAATAGTGCATCCACCTGAGAGGGCAGACGGGGCCTCGGTTTAACGCCTCATCTGAAAGACGTCGGGCTGGATTTTGAAGTTGGAGTCGGGTTGGGGTCGGGAATCACACATTCTGGCTTGTGAACCCGCCTCCATCGAGTTGTGGCCAACCCACTGTATTTTCCCTTGATTGACCTTGTTGAGCCCGCCCAGTGGGCTCAGCAGGCCAATTAAGGGCCACCCGGCAACAGGTGACGTCACAGATTGACATTTCATCTGTCAAGAGCTTTTGACAGATGAAATATCAGCGTTTGACAGCTCTGTGAAGCTGTCAAACACTCACAATATGATTTCTAACTTCAGTCCTCCCTTTCAGGCTGAGTTAGAAATCATTCCACCACAGAAAACAGAAGGCTGCTGTTTTTGACATGTCCACTGTAGAATTCGCAATATAATCGCGATTTTATAAATAAGGAGAAAACACATAGGGCCGAAAATTGATCCCGGGACGCGAGAGTACGCACTGCATACTCTCGCGTATTCCCACTCCAATTGCCGGTTTTCTGCATGCCCTGCGCATGCGCTGAAAACCGGCAATTGCTCTTCCGAAAAGGGGGCGGGGCCTGGGTGCATCGCGTGCGCGCTACAGGCTGCGCGCACGCTGTGCACTTCATGCTTTGGACGCGCAGGTAAGTAGGGAAGATTTTGGAAATGTAAAAAGGAGGAGTAAGACCCGCTTTTAAGAAGGTAAGTAGTGAATTAAGTATTTTTTTGAATTTTTTTTTACAGGTATATCTTTTTTATAGACTTTAAAGACAGGTAAGTTTATTTTTATAACTTTTTAAAAGATTTTAAATTTTTTCAAAAATTTAATTTTTTATTTAAAATGGTTAATTTAATTAACTATACTTATTTTATTAATGTGATGGTTTTTTTTTAAATTTAATTGAGGTTTAGCTGTTATTTTGGGGGGGTGTAAGATTCATAAGTCTCACAGCCATGCTGTGAGACTTATGAATGGAAGATGGTGTGCTGCCATTGGCTCTAACTGAGTCACGTGATCCCACAGCTCGCACGAATTCACTACGCCGCTGGGATACGCAAGCCCAGCACAGCTGATGTCTGGAACATCAAGTTCGTGCGAGCTGGATCAGAAAAAGCATAAGCGAGGTGAGACATCGCGGGGAAGGCTTACCCCCGCGGGAACAGAGCGAGATCAATTTCTGGGCCATAGTTTCGTTCAAACAGCTTTATTTCAGCAGAATGCTGTCAGGTTTTCAAAGTGGACACAAGCAGCCTGTAAAATGGCCGCCATGCCTCGTGGCAGAACATTCTAGACTTTTTGATAAGCAGACAAGATGGCGTTCCAATAAACATTTGTGTGAGATCGTACAAGACTCAGCACATTTGAGATAGATCACAAGACATAATGGGTTTGCATTTTACACATAAATACTGGAATCGGTCTCCCAGGTGCGAATAAGGGCTATTGTACCAAGCGATCAAGAACCCATCCAAAGACATTAACATGCAAAATCCCCACGACTCTACGATGAGAGAGCCGTTTGCGGGTAGTTACAGAAACATTTGGAAGCCCCAAAACCCCTCCAGGGAGAATACTGACCGGTTACACAATGGGAAAAGTATTAACAGGTACTCAGGCAGTTACGAGTATCACCGAAACCCATTAAAACGGAGATCACCCTATACAAGAAGTTTGGGCGCCAAAACCCTGACAAAAGAAAAGACATTAAGATTGGGCGGGAAGAGGGAATTTCAGCACTATAACTGTAAGCTCCAACCGTCCATCTTTCTCTTATCCTCTTGCCTCTCTGCCTGCGACGCTGTCTCTTGACTCCTTGCTGCTCGACTTGCTAGAAGACTATCGAACTTTCTGATCAGCCAGGATCAGCCGCGTGGCTTGCCGCGAAGATCTGTGTGGAACCGGGCTGTGAAGCCTTGAAAACGGGCACACCATCCCGAGAAGTCGGTAAACGGTGTTGGAACCGAAGGCCCGAGATGAGATGATGAGATGAGATGAGATGAGAAGAGAAGAAGACGACCATACGTATCGCCACGGTCAGTAAGCCCCGACCGCGCCTGTAGGTCGAATAGACACTTTCCTTGCCCAGGAAGACTATCTTTTGAGTTTTACAGAACTGGCATCGGAAGACCATTCTTCGAGTTTTATCGCATCGGGGCGAGGGCACAGGAAGACTATTTTTCGAGTCGTGTCGGAACTCCGAGGACAACACAGATCTTCATGACAGCAGACGTTCCAGCCTGCTAGCCGGAGCAGAAACGAGTAAACAAGTGGGGTACAGAGACCCCTGATCAACACGTGGGTGATCAGGTGCTGCGGTAAAAACATCCGAGCAGAGTTTTCGGAACTCTCCGAGTTATCACGAGTGGTGAGCATGAGTCTCGATCCTACAAATCTAGTTTAGAGCAGGTATTGTTAGGGGAGGGTTTAAGTTTTAAGGATAACTGTAATGTGTGCCCCCATTTACGATGTGTCGTTCGTTCCTCGTTTCCCTAAAATTAGTTACATAACTGCGTGTAAGATTGTACTGTCATTAATCTGTGCTTATGACATGTATTTCGTAATCTTGAATAATATGCAATAAAGATTTTCCATTTCGTACCATTCAACCGGGTCTACCTGAGTTTTCTCTCCATTATTGCTCTCGCATCTAAGTCCAGTGTCAGAACCGTAAGGGCGAGTGGGTCGAACCACTCACAGGTGTCTAGTGCTCCCAGACTGGCTGGAGACCAGAACAGGCAACAAGGCCTAACCTCGCACTAGCACCCAGGCTGAGCACAGAGCCACAGGCGGTGTCACACACGCAAAAACCCTTACAGAAAATGGCGACCGCGGCAGGACATTGGCAGCGAGAGAATAATGTGTTAGACCTTGGTATGATTGGGCGAAATGTCATGGAAGAGAGAATAGCAGATTATGTGTTCGGAAAAGTGAATTTGACCAAGAAATGGATAAGTGACCTGCTGGTGGATAAGCGTCCACTAGAGGCAGCCGAGAGGTGGACAGATAGCAAGGAACATAAAAAGGCAGTGGAGAAAGCGGTCTGGCTGATGTGCTATAAAAGACAAGTCCAAATTTCGGACCAGGTCATCTCAGCGCAGGCAGCTCAGATCAGGAGTTTAGAGGTGGAAATGGACGAGAAGGTCGCGGGGGGTCAGCAGCTCATCACGACTTTAAATGCATTGTATCAAGAACGCCAGTTAGTCGCCAACCACCATGAAGCAAAAATAGATTACCTCGAGTGCCAGGTCACTGAGGCAAAGTTAAGTGAGGGTAGATTAAAGGAACGATGTGCCCGCCTAGCTGCCCAAATAAAAGCCCAGGAAGAGAGCTTAACGGGGGTTAGGGCGGCATATAAGATGGCCCTCGAGGATAAATTTCAGGGGGCCGATCACAGCGTCTGCCAAAAGGAGATAGGGAACCTTAAACAGGCCTTGAACAAAGCGCACGGCATGGTGTGCCTTATCAGCCCGTCCGCACACCAGCCGATAGTGGATGAGGGATTTCAGAAATCCCCACCGAACAAAGCAGAGGAAGTATTAGCCACTATGCCCTCCGCGCCACCCAGCTATTCGGCAACCTGGGTAAGGGAGGAAGTGGTAGAAGTAACGAAAGAGCCCACTGAGGTAGAAGTGGAACCGGGACCGTTGTGTCCGGTCACGGGTATCAAAAGGGGCCCAAACGGAGCAGGTGGGGAAGAAGGGGATCTCCTCAACCAGCTTGTGTTGCCTCACAGCTCACACCAGCTGAGGATTATGATCAGTCACGTACGGAAACTGGCCGAGTCAGACGACCCTTCCGTACATTTTAGGGAAGTAGAGCAAACCGCAGCCATTAACGGCTGCGACGATGGGGAAAAAGCAAAAATGCTGTTATTCTCACTAGATAGTTCGATCCTTCAGTGTCTCTCAGAGGAGAGCAAGAGGGGAACTAATACCTATGGGGAACTAAGAGATGAGGTCCTAGAAGTGTTGGGAATGGACGATGAAGGTCCGTTTGTTAGACTGGGACAGACAGTGCAGATGGAGGGAGAACCCCCGAAGGTTTTCGCCGACAGGCTGTGGCCAGTATACCAGCGTAGCTGCCCAGGTGCGCCAGAGCGCGCCGCTGTGGAAGGCGTCGGTTTAACTCATTGGCTCAGGTGTATAGTAGCCAACAGTTTGCCAGCCGTCAGGGAGCAGGCAAAAGCGTGGTTTGATCCCACTAACCCCGCCACTACAGAGGAGTCGGTCCTAAATCGACTCACGGTAGGGTACCGTAATACCAGGGGTATGGGAACACGTCCCCTTAAGGGAAAGGTACATGAGGTACGACCCGCAGCCCCGGCTCAAAGGGAGTGGCATCAGGAGGGTAACCGCGCCCCGCAGGCCAGCAATGCTTGTTACGGGTGTGGGAAGACAGGGCACTGGCGCAAGAACTGCAGGAACCCTTGGAAGGATTCCAGGGATAAAAATCCCGCAGCCCGAGCCCAGGCGCCTGTCTCTGATAGGGGAGCTAGTGCACCCATCCATCCCGACGCGATCGAATCAGTGTTGGGAGCCATGCGTAACCTCATGAGTGAGCATGGAAGGGTGGCGGTTGCTACCGGCCCCGCAAGTGCCACAGCCCCGTCTAATAGTACCCAATGACTAGAGCCCGCACAGCCCGTCTACCTGTGTCCGCTCAGCTATGATGCGTGGAAGCGACCCCTGGTGGAGATGGAGGTAGAGCAACAGAAGGGTAGTTATTTGTTGGACACGGGAGCTTCTTGCACCGTGATTCATACAGATAGCCCTTTTGACTCACCGCTATCTACCAAGGTCCCATTCACATTAGCGGGGTTCACGGGAAAAGAACAGGCTGGCGCGTTCTCCCTTCCGCTATCCATTCATTTAGGAGCACTCCACACCACGTGGAAGTGCATACTGATGAAATGGCAAGAGGGGGGTGGGAGAGGTATCCTCGGGTCCGATCTCCTATCGGGGCACGGGATCCTTGTGGACCTCAGGAATCACTGTCTCTGGGGGGCTAAGGGTGAAGAAGGCGAGGTAGTGGTAATTCCGGGGGAGGAAGAAACAGGGGCCCTGTGTACCATGAAGCCATCCGGAGGCTACGACCTCGGGCTTATGGTCGCGGATGTCCCAACGGACATGCAAACGTACGTGTCAGATAATATGCACGCGTTTGCAACCCACAAGCACGATTGTGGGAGGGTTACCGGGTTTGAGGTCAGCGTAGATGGGGACCCCATGACCCGGCCCCAAAAGCAGTATAACTTCCCCAAAGAAGCAGAACCCGATATGGAGACAGCAATGTCCTCCTTGGTGCAGCAGGGCGTGTTGAGGCCGATAGCCACACACGTGAACTCCCCATTATGGCCGGTTAGGAAGCCGGATAATTCGTGGAGGGCCACGGTGGACTACAGAGTCCTTAACAGTAACATTCCCGCCTGCGCGCCCACGGTAGCAGCAGTCGCTGACCTAATAGGGAGTATCCCAGCGTCCGCGACCACGTTCACGGTGCTGGATATCTCGAACGGTTTTTGGTCCATCCCGCTGCGGCGAGAGGACCAGTACAAGTTTGCCTTTACTTTCAAAGGACAACAGTACACATGGAACTGTCTGCCACAGGGTTTCCACAACAGCCCCAGTATTTTCCATCAGTGTATGGCAGGAAGCTTAAAGGAGTTTAGTCAGCCCAATCAGATAGTGCAGTACGTGGATGATTTGCTCCTATTTACGGATTCAAGGGAGGAGCATGGACCACTGCTGGCCGAGTTATTGGAGCTGCTAGCGAGAAAGGGTTTTAAAGTGAACCCTAAGAAAGCACGTATCGGTCAGCAGGAAGTAAAATTCCTGGGGCTGACCATTCGCGCTGGGGAAAGAGCCATAGATAAGGCTAGGAGGGAGTCGGTGAAAGAGTTACCGATTCCCAACACCATAAGGGGTGTGAGGTCCTTTGTGGGACTGACCGGTTACTGCAGGGATTTTATCGAAGACTATGCGGCCACAGCGGCGCCGCTGCTCCGACTCCTCCATAAGGGAGTGGAGTGGTCTTGGGACGAGGGCTGCCAGGCAGCCTTCGAGAAGTTAAAAAGGGATCTGCAGACCGCGCCAGCTTTAGGGGCCATAGATGGGGGGAAGGAGTTTTTCCTGGAGGTAGCTGCCAGCGGGGACAGCTTGAGCGCTGTGCTGCTCCAAGAGCGTCACGGCAAGCTGAGGCCGGTTGTCTATTCGTCCAGGGTGTTAACGGATGTGGAGAGAAGTTTCTCCAACTGCGAAAGGCACCTTTTAGCCACGCATTGGGCTGTGAAAAGATCAGCGATCTTCACAGGGCTCTCTCCCATCACTCTCCTCACCCATCACACACCAACTAAGATGCTTCTAGATGGGAGGATTAAAGATGGGACCGTAAGCAGCGTGCGTATTGCGCGCTGGACCCTTCTTCTTTCCCAGATGGATCTTAGAGTTAAAGGTCTTTGCGAGCCCAGGCTTGCGGCCAATTTGGTATACCCCGGTACAGCCCACCAGTGTTCGGTGGAAGGGGTGTGGGAAGTCAACATAGGTTTGCGGGCCGGGATACATCCCACTGGGCGCGAGATTTATGTTGATGGTTCCAGCACAGTGTCCGCTGGCGAACGACTCACAGGGTGCGGAGTTTATGACCCTGCGGCAAACCTTGCCCTGGCGATTAAGCTCCCCAGCACCATGAGCGCGCAGCAGGCTGAGCTGTCTGCAGTGGTGTACGTCGTTACCCACCCAGAAATTTTCCCAACCCCATACACGATTTGCTCGGACAGTATGTTCACATGCAATTCGTGTACGGAATACCTGGCCATTTGGTCCCGCCGTGGATACACCTCCGCGGACGGGCGACCTTTAACGGTGAAGCCCTTGCTGGAAAAGATCCTAGCAGCAGTAGGGGAGGAAGGGGAGATTTTCATCCATAAGGTGAAGGCTCACTCCTCCACAGAGCCCCGTGGGGAGGGCAACCAGCAGGCGGATGCGCTAGCCAGGGAGGGTGCCCGCAACGGCATTTTCTGGGACCCCTATGGGCCCAGACCCATGGCAGCGATCCAAGGCAGGGACGGGAATCCCGGGAACACCAGGGTAGCATTGCCCCTAGACCTTAAGACCGTCCAGAACCAGGATCCCGCCCTAAAAGCAGTCCTCAAAACCCCTGCTGAGGGGAAGCAGGTAGAGGGTCCGTACAGTACGGCAACCCTCTCAGTTAAGGAAGGCATGCTGTTCCGCGAAGAGCAGTGGGTTGTGCCGCAGCAGCACAGGAGGGAATTCCTCCAGTTGGCTCACGAGGGACCGGGGGCAGGGCACCCCGGGCCCGAGGTTACCTGGCAACGGGTAGAGCAAGCGGGATGGTGGCCGGGGCTCAGGGAACAGGTCCGCGAGTTCTGTGCAAGCTGTCTCGTGTGCGCTGCAAACAACCCAGACCCCCAGAAAAGGAAAGTGCCCATGGGGCACGTCAGGAGGGTAGAGGGACCATGGCAGTCGATACAGATCGACTATATAGGGCCCCTGCCCACCACCCAGGGAGGCTATAAATACTGCCTCGTCTTGGTGGATGTGTTTTCCAAATGGGTGGAAGCCTTCCCCTGTAGAACAGCTACGGCACTGGGTACTGCAAAAATCTTGGTCCGGGAGGTGTTCTCGCGGTGGGGACTCCCCCGTTTTGTGGAGTCAGACCAAGGGAGTCATTTCACCGGCCAGGTGATGCAGAACACCCTCATGCTTTTGGGCATTGAAGGGAAATGGCACGTAGCGCACAATCCCCAGTCATCCGGGATTGTTGAACGCATGAACCGGACCCTGAAGGAAAAATTGAGGAAAGAGACTATGAACTCGCCCCAAAAATGGGCGGAGGTTCTGCCTTTAGTCCTCATGGGGGTCCGGGCCAGTCAGTCGAAAAGTACGGGGTATTCCCCGCACGAGGTGATGACTGGGAGGATCATGCGAACCCCCACCCATGTGCTAGCGCCGGTGCTCACTGAGGGTCAGCTCCAAGAGATAAGCAGGGACAAGTTCGTCCAGACCCTCTTGGAGCGGCTGAAGCAGGTTTATGAGCAGGCGGCTGGGAACATGGGAAGGCAGCATCAGGGCAATCGCCTGTTGCTGGAACCCCGCAAAACGCGGGAGTGGGAAGTAGGAGACCAGGTCATGGTCAGAAACTACGCCAGAGTAGGGAGTCTGGAACCACTGTATATGGGACCCTACAACATTGTAGATAAGGCGAGTCCCATGGTATACGCCGTAAAGGTACCTCGGCGCACTAAGTGGTTCCACGTAAATCAGTGCAAACTGTATAAGCCAGGTGCACAAGGGCCAACCACAGGGGCCAAACCTGCGAGTGGGGACTCGCAGCCCCAGGTCGGGCCACAGGGCACACAGGCAGGCAAAGCAGCTTGCATCAGGGGAGAGGACATCCTGGAAAATTGTGAGACATTTTTGTGGGGTTGGGAGTCAGATGAGGATAGTGAAGATAGTGAGGATAGTGAAGATAGTGAAGATAGTGAGGATAGTGAAGATAGTGAAGATAGTGACACAAGCGAGGAGGAGCTGGAATCGGAGGACGAAAGGGTCGCCCCCGATTCAGGTATAGGGAGGACAGGGGCTGCAGATAGAGATCCACAAAGGGTGGAGGCCGAAGCTGCAGGTCCCGAAATCAGGGGGGAGGAGCTAGGGGAGGCGGAGCCAGCCGCTGTGGTGGGACCACAGGGCGTGGCGATGGAAGCCTCAGAGCCCGAGCCGCCCGCCTTGGACGTCTTGCCCTCGAGGGAGGTAGGGACTGCGAGTGAAGGGCCGCCTACTGGGCCGAGTAGGGCGGTGCCACAAGCTGCAGATCCCGAGTTCAGGGAGGCGGGGCCAGGGGAGGCGGAGCCAGCGACTGTGGCGGGACCACAGGTCGCCACGGTGGAAGTCTCGGAACCCGGTCCGTCGGTCCTGGAGTTCCTGCCCCCGGTAGCTCTCCGTAGGTCAAGTCGGATACCCCAACCCAGGAAGATATGGTCAAGTCCCCAGACTGTCCCAAGGCGTAGGCGCAAGGCTCAGGCAGCCCAGGGAGGTCCCAGTCCCAGCGAGGCAGCAACAGGCTGCGGCAGATCAAAGGGAGGGGTCAATGCCCTCCCACCGTCGGGAAAGGCTCGTGGCAGCCTTTTCAGAATTTAAATGGGCCGCCCTGGGATCGGGCGGCGCTGTACAGTAATAAGTTTAAGGTTAAGAATAAGTTTATAGTTTTAGATAAGGTTATGAGGTTATAGTTTTAAATCGGTTTAAGTCGGTAGTTTAATTTTGTTTAACAGAAAGAGGTAAGATGATGGGAGTTTTTTTTTAGAGATAGGATTAGTTAAAGTTTATCCAGCGCACATGTCTTCTTACGTGAGGCGAGGTCAGGGGACCCGCTCACCCTTCACAAAAGCCAGAGACTCTTGCGAGGCTGGCTACCTCATTCTATCTGATCACAGGAACCAAGGAAGGATGGAACGAATTCTAGTATTGCTCGCGGCAATCGGATGCGGATTGGCCTATCGAGGCCACACCAAGGATGTCGTGGTGTTTGGATGCTCCGGGGACACGGCCCCCATCGCGGTGGATGGGACCGGAAGGCGGGAGGCTGAGGAGACCACCACCTATTTCCACAAGGGAAGGTGGCCAGGATGGCTGGGAACGAACTCAACGGAGTATTCCAGCACATCGGGTTTTTGCCTACCAAGAGACTTCTTTACTGTGCCCCAAAGTAAGGATCATCGCACCCAGGATCAGCGTCACCGTCGGCAAACGGATTTGTTTGACTTGTAATGGGAATGTCCCATTGAGCCGATGGTGGTGGCTACGAAAGCTGAGCAAAAATATGAGGAACTCTTCGGTCGAGTGGGAGCGACTGGGTAATAATACTCATCGGACAATTACGGGGACAAACGGACAAGTGAGAGTCTGTTGGGACAAATGGTGGGAACCGGATGAGGGAATTTATGTATGTATGTGGGGGTCAAAGTATGTTTGCCCCAAAGGCATCTCCATATTTTTCATTAATCAATGGCAGGATAACGGACAGGGGATGAGGTGGGATGCGAGCACCAGGGGGTGCGGAGCCCCATTCTCCCCGATCCCGGTAAATGCCACTGAACTCATTACGCGCCCACGCAAAGCCCCGCCCACGATTCCGGTGGTTCTAGCTAAGGAAGAAGGGTGTCCTAAAACCAGTAAGGGACCCGGGAATGGTTTGGTACTGGTCCCCACAGACCAGATACTCTTTCAGGGGGTACATTACGCGGTGGCCTCGGTGATTTTAAATCTCACCGAGGTGCGGTTACCAGAGTGGTGCCCCAAAAAGACGGAACAGTTATATCAGGTCCTGTTAACCAAGATGTTCAGACAATTTTACGAATTCGATTTCGCGGAAATTGATAAAACAAGTTTGTACACCGCACCACATGAAGTTTTGGATCAGGTGGGGAGGCAAAGAAGGGGTGTTGTGAACGACGTGTTCACTGCTTTCAACACAGGTACATCTGTGGTCAAAGCTCTAGTCAGCGTGGAGCTGCAGACCCAGATTAATGGCTTAAAAACGCAATTAAAGGACATTCTCACAGATGAAAATAAGGTGGTTGGGTCTGGGTTACACGAGGACCAGGCCATGACTCTCCATTTAAAAGAAATAATAGCTGAGCTGGAGAAACACGCGAGAACGGTAAATGCCCTGATCAGGGAAGATCGGAATGCGTCCGATCAGGCTGCGCAGAATGAGGTGTGCGTGCTTTACGGGGCGTGGTTACTGGGCGAGGGCCGCAGTAATTTGGAGGATTTAAAACAAGGTTTGGTCCCGTCCTGGATAAGTAACAAACACCTGCGGGCGCTCCACCCTTTTCAGAACGCATTAAGCCCGTGCCAGCTCAGGCTAGCTTCAGAAGCATACCCAGTCCCCGTGGACTGCGGACGATCAAACCATACTATCATGGGTATAGTATTACGTATGCCGGTTTTGGGCGACACAGCAAAGCCCGCCCCGGTGTATCGGGTAGAGAACATTGGTGTCATTCAGGGGGGAGCCCACATTCGCTATGCAGCGGTTCCACCTTACGTCATCCGCTGGGAGCAAACGATGACAGGTACAGATCTCTCTGGTTGTCGTGGCCGGGGGGCACACATAATACTGTGTCCCCAGCACTTGAATGCCTTTTTAACACCACAGTGCGGGTTCAGAACGGCTGGTGCCAAGCCCATGAATTGCACCATGGAGGCAATGGCACAAGATCATGTGCCTCCGCAGGTAGCATACATCGGGGGTGGAACATATTGTGTTACCACTGCAGCGCAACACTACCAACATGGAAACCGTAGCCGGTGTCCGGTGAGTGACAGCAGTTTCTGTTTCAAACCCAGGGCGGAAGTTCAAGTAGCACAACAGCGAATTGTCCCAATCCCTGAACCATCCACGGTTCATCTTACCGTAAAAGAGAACTTCACCGACCTGCAGCGATTCGTCGCGCATTTCGGATACCTCCCTGAACACCTCACCAAGTTTTTAAAAGCCGTCGCGGTATCGCAAAAACATTTTTACACACTAGAACAGAAAACTGTCGAGATAGGGACAGACATTCTGGACATAGTAATTCCACCGTGGTGGAATCTGTTCACCAACATTGAAGTGCCTTCCTGGATTAGGATAGCCTCCCACATTTTAGTTGTATGCCAAGTGTTTATTGTGGTATACTTATTGGTCGTGCATTGTAAGAGAGGCAAACGCCTCACCAAGAACGAAAACACGGGAGAGTGGCGAGAACGTTACGTGCGCGTGCACGATGAAAGCACCGTGTAATCCGACAAATGGCGTCACTCCCGTTTGCCACGTGCGCCTCGGAAGTGTTGTAATCGATCGTGATTTTTCAGAGATTGTAATTACGTTTGGAACTCGACATGTTTGAGAGTTGGTTTTGATTATTTTGGTGATGGTGTTGTTGTTGAATATGATTGTTTGGTTTTGTTTTGTTTTTCTTTTCCCTGAATAAAAAATGTGAATATACAGGTGGTGCGAGAGGCATCGGCCTGGTTACGCCTGGAAGGAAAACAAGTGGTGTAAGTTTTACAGGCAAATGATGCCTGCGGTGTTATAAGAATGTAATTTTCCTGGGAAATAAGGACGACGCAAAGACCCTAGATAGTTTAAGTTATGGGGATTTTTCTGGATCTGGAGAAATCGAGATAATATTGCTCACCACAATTTTTTTGATACGATAAGCGGAGTTATTCGCATCAACAGGAGGGACTGTAGAATTCGCAATATAATCGCGATTTTATAAATAAGGAGAAAACACATAGTTTCGTTCAAACAGCTTTATTTCAGCAGAATGCTGTCAGGTTTTCAAAGTGGACACAAGCAGCCTGTAAAATGGCCGCCATGCCTCGTGGCAGAACATTCTAGACTTTTCGATAAGCAGACAAGATGGCGTTCCAATAAACATTTGTGTGAGATCGTACAAGACTCAGCACATTTGAGATAGATCACAAGACATAATGGGTTTGCATTTTACACATAAATACTGGAATCGGTCTCCCAGGTGCGAATAAGGGCTATTGTACCAAGCGATCAAGAACCCATCCAAAGACATTAATATGCAAAATCCCCACGACTCTACGATGAGAGAGCCGTTTGCGGGTAGTTACAGAAACATTTGGAAGCCCCAAAACCCCTCCAGGGAGAATACTGACCGGTTACACAATGGGAAAAGTATTAACAGGTACTCAGGCAGTTACGAGTATCACCGAAACCCATTAAAACGGAGATCACCCTATACAAGAAGTTTGGGCGCCAAAACCCTGACAAAAGAAAAGACATTAAGATTGGGCGGGAAGAGGGGAATTTCAGCACTATAACTGTAAGCTCCAACCGTCCATCTTTCTCTTATCCTCTTGCCTCTCCGCCTGCGACGCTGTCTCTTGACTCCTTGCTGCTCGACTTGCTAGAAGACTATCGAACTTTCTGATCAGCCAGGATCAGCCTCGTGGCTTGCCGCGAAGATCTGTGTGGAACCGGGCTGTGAAGCCTTGAAAACGGGCACACCATCCCGAGAAGTCGGTAAACGGTGTTGGAACCGAAGGCCCGAGATGAGATGAGATGAGATGAGATGAGATGAGAAGAGAAGAGAAGAAGACGACCATACGTATCGCCACGGTCAGTAAGCCCCGACCGCGCCTGTAGGTCGAATAGACACTTTCCTTGCCCAGGAAGACTATCTTTTGAGTTTTACAGAACTGGCATCGGAAGACCATTCTTCGAGTTTTATCGCATCGGGGCGAGGGCACAGGAAGACTATTTTTCGAGTCGTGTCGGAACTCCGAGGACAACACAGATCTTCATGACAGCAGACGGTCCAGCCTGCTAGCCGGAGCAGAAACGAGTAAACAAGTGGGGTACAGAGACCCCTGATCAACACGTGGGTGATCAGGTGCTGCGGTAAAAACATCCGAGCAGAGTTTTCGGAACTCTCCGAGTTATCACGAGTGGTGAGCATGAGTCTCGATCCTACAAATCTAGTTTAGAGCAGGTATTGTTAGGGGAGGGTTTAAGTTTTAAGGATAACTGTAATGTGTGCCCCCATTTACGATGTGTCGTTCGTTCCTCGTTTCCCTAAAATTAGTTACATAACTGCGTGTAAGATTGTACTGTCATTAATCTGTGCTTATGACATGTATTTCGTAATCTTGAATAATATGCAATAAAGATTTTCCATTTCGTACCATTCAACCGGGTCTACCTGAGTTTTCTCTCCATTATTGCTCTCGCATCTAAGTCCAGTGTCAGAACCGTAAGGGCGAGTGGGTCGAACCACTCACAGGTGTCTAGTGCTCCCAGACTGGCTGGAGACCAGAACAGGCAACAAGGCCTAACCTCGCACTAGCACCCAGGCTGAGCACAGAGCCACAGGCGGTGTCACACACGCAAAAACCCTTACACCACGGCTTTCTTGCTTTCTGTGCCGGTGAGATTTCTGACTCCCGAGACCTGAAGGGCTGACACCTGCAGGAGGAAGTTAAGGTAAGTAAAACTTTTTCCCACACTTTACACTTACCTTACACACTTACCTCTGCACACATGCACCCATCACTCACCTGCCCACCGGACATATCGACCCCTCCAACCCCTGCAGACCCAAAGCCCGCCCCGATAACTTGGAGTGTTTGCCACCTGTCGGGAAGCCCACACTTTTCTTTTAAAAATAGGGATTATGCAAAAAACTGCCTGTTAACAACCTGTTAATTGTCACTAATCCCTTCCAGCCTCGGGGAGGCGGGTCCCATCACAGGTCGGGTACCCGCTGCCAGAGAAACTGGCATGGAGGCGGGTTGGAGGCGGGACCCCCGAATCTGCAACTTTAACCCCCCCCCCGCCTCCAAACCCGACTCCACGGGTCATTGAAAATCCAGCCCATCATGTCTGACAGTGCAGCGCCCCCTCAGTACTGCACTGGAGTGTCAGCCTGAAACCTCGGGAGTGGTACTTGAACCCAGGATTCTCTGAGCCAGAGGCAAGGGTGCTACCACTGAACCACAGCTGAACTCAAATGCAAGTGATCTAAGAACTATTAATTGTTGTTTAGAAATCTGCTGCTGGTTGTTAATGACTTTATTCCCGTGGGTGGAGTCTGTAAATTGTAAACATGTGAAAGTGATCGAGTTCCAACCGCTGACAGTGAATCTTTGAAACCTGTCACGTCCCCCCAGCGACACTGGTTTGGACCTCCTGTCAAACAGATCCCGTCACCTTGAGTGGCGTTCGATGACTGAGCTTCGACCTTTGACACCTCAACTCGTGAGCTGAATCACTCCGAAACAAAAGAAGGTGTTTAAAACCCACGAGAATATGGAATTCCACAGGGATTGTCCCGGTCAACTGGGGAAAATGTTCTTCCTGGCCAGTGGGGGGGAACACTTCCCAATGTCTGTCACCCAGTGTCAGCACCAAGCACTCATACATCAGGTAGAACAGTGTTTAACTCCCGCGGTCCTGCCCGACCAACGCACCTTGGGGGTGAAACTAGTCCAACATTGAAAAGAAAACCGAGGGCGATATAAAACGGGCGCACGATTCACTCGGAGCTCAGCTCGCACTACGGTACGGGCAGAGACTAATTTCACCCTCCTTTAACTCCAATCTCAGAAGGCAACCTCCTGCTACCCCAGGATGAGTTATTCTATTTCCCTGCTGCTCCCACCAGCCGTTCAGTGGCCTCCCTGAGTGAGATTGCTAATTTAGTGCCAATCAGTGCCCAAGTTAGGGGCAAGACTCCCGTGTGGGGTTGGCACCCATTAGAAGGTTTGGCTTTGAAATCCAATTTCATGACTTGCCAACTCTAACATCCAACGTCAAACCCCGCTCCCTTTCCTATTTAGCTGTAGTTACTCAGGCCTCTGAGTCCTGGACTCTGGAAGCTGGAGGAGATCCTTGTCACTGCACAAAGAGGCCATGAAATGTGGCGGAGGTTGTCTCCGTCTCCTCCGATACGTTGGCGGGAGATCGGTGGAATCCCCGGTGTTTCCAGCCGTCTCTCTGGGGGATCCGATCTCCTGTCAAAGTTACAGCGGGAAAATGGGAGAACCTCCGAGGAATTTCCAGACTAATCCTCCTACCGGTGAAGTGGAAAGACATGACCAAGGGATGGAATTATCAAACCGGCAAATGGCATTTACTTTCCAGAGTTGACTTCGGGGTGGGGCGTTGGGGGGGGGCGGGGGGCGGTCACTGACAAAATAAAGAAAGGTCTTGCATTTATAAAGCGTTTTCACATCCACAGGTCGTCCCAAAGCGTTTTGCAGCCAATGAAGTACTTTTTGAAGTGTAGTCACTGTTGTAATGTAGGAAAAGACTGCAGCCAATTGTGCACAGCAAGATCCCACAAACAGCAATGAATTAATGACCAGATAATCTGTTTTAGTGATGTTGGTTGATGGACAAATATTGCTCAGATCACCGGGGAGAACTCCCCTGCTTTTTTTTTTCTTCGAAATAACGCCATTGGATCTTTTACAGCCACCTGAGAGATCAGACGGGGGCCTCGGTTTAACGTCTCATCCGAAAGACGGCATCTCCGACAGCGCAGCGCTAATTTACCTTCCAGAGTCGACTTCGGGGGCGGTGGGGGCGGTTCACTGACAAACTAAAGAAAGGTCTTGCATTTATAAAGCGATTTTCACATCCACAGGACATCCCAAAGCGTTTTACAGCCAATGAAGTACTTTTTGAAGTGTAGTCACTGTTTTAATGTGCTGCCCTGGAGTTTCAGCCTGGATTGTTCTGCTCAAGTCTCTGGAGTGGGGCTTGATCACTTACGAAAGGATTTTACACTAAACTTTCAGTCAGCTTCAATTTTTTTTTAAACTTCAATCAGGAGCGGCCAAAACAGTCGCTTAGACTCTTGCAAGAACCTCAGAACCGGTCAATAAAGATTCTTCTCCTGCCTCCTCGTGCTCCACGCCCCTTTAATCAGCCTCAGGCCTTTAATGCCTGGAGTGGACCCTCACTTCCTGCTCCAATTGTACCTCTCCATGAGTGCAGGAAGTCCACCCTCCCTACTCCAGGTCTAGAATATGGTCTCGGAATATTGGGCCGTCCTTCCAGCGGGGGAGCCGTGTCCGAACAGAGTCACACTGGCTCGGGGGTGGGGGGGGGTGGTAGGTGTCCTGCCTCTGGAGCAGGAGCGTTGGGTCTGGTCTCCACTCCCGACAGCCCCAGTGAGCGGAGACCGGAGTGCTGGCTCTGAATACTGGACGCAAGTCCAGCAAGGGGACTTGCGTCCGATGGGTCTGGGTGATCCCCCCACCCCACCCCACATTGTAAAGGGTAGGTGGGGCTCTTTAGCCTCAGTTGCAGTCCACCTAGGAGAAGTTAATCTGGAGATTACAAACCGTGAGGGAGGCAATGGGGAACCAGCTCAGCTACTCTTCCCCAGTAAATGGCTGCAGAATCTCATGTGTGAGAATTGGCCGGGGGGCGGGGGTGGGGGGTGCAGAACACAATGGACAGACTGCAGTTTGGTGGAAGTGGGTGAAAGGGCTCCTCAAGTCTGGACGCATGTGAGGGGGCTGCTGGGATATGGGAGAACTGGGAGGGAGGTTCTTGCATCTTGGAGCACTGGGCAGGAGAGGGTCCCAGGGTTTGGAAGCATTTGGGGAGTTGTCAGTGGATGAGTGCCCTCACTAGCAGTCCAGAGGAGATCGTGTCTTGCTCAGTGGACTCGACCACAGTGTGCTTAAGATTAACTGAGGCTTTAACCATGGTTGTCCTCCAATCAGAACCCTCTCCTCGGCCTGTTCATAGTCTAATGTCACGGTCAACAACAACTTATATTTATATAGCGCCTTTAACGCAATAAAACGTCCCAAGGCGCTTCACAGGAGTATTATAAAAAAAAATCAAAATTTGACACCGAGCTATGTAAGGAGATGTTAGGGCAAATGACCAAAAGCTTGGTCGAAGAAGTAGGTTTTAAGGAGAATCTTAAAGGAAGAAAGAGAAGTAGAGAGACGGAGAGATTTAGGGAGGGAATTCCAGAGCTGAGGACCTAGGCAGCTGAAGGCACGACCACCAATGGTGGAGCATTTAAAATTGGGGTTGTTCAAAAATCCAGAATAGGTGGAGCGCAGAGGTCTAGGGGAATTATAGGGCTGGAGGAGATTACAGAGATAAGGAGGGGTGAGGCCATGGAGGGATTGGAAAAAAAGGATGAGAATTTTAAAATCGAGGCTTAATGTTGCTTAACTGGGAGCCAATGTAGGTCAGCAAGCACAGGGAAGATGGATGAACGGGACTTGGTGCGAGATAGAACACGGGCGGCAGAGTTTTGGATGACCTCAAGTTTATGGAGGGTTGAGCTAGGGAGGCCGGCCAGGAGTGCGTTGGAAAAGTCAAGTCTAGAGATGATAAGGGCATGGATGAGGGTTTCGGCAGCAGATAAGTTGAGGTAAGGGCGGAGTCTGGCGATAGTACGAAGGTGGAAATGGGCAGTCTTAGTGATAGAATGGATATGAGTTCGGAAGCTCAATTCATGATCAAATATGACACCAAGGTTGCGAACAGACTTGGTCAGCCTTAGACAGTTGCCGGCCGGGGAGAGAGATCGAATCAGTGGAAAGGGAATGTAGTTTGTGGCGTGAACCGAAGACAATGGGCCAGAAATTCGGCTTTCCGGCTTCCCGCGGGTGCAAGGATCGCAAGGACCTGTCAAATCTATGAATAGAGATCACCCCCCAAAACCTCACTAAAACTTCAAATAAATAAAAAAAAACATCACATTTTTAAAATAACTATAAATTACGTAAATTAACTACTTTAAACAAAAATTAAAATTTTTGAAAAAATTAATTACACTTTTTAACGGTGCTAAAAATAAACTTACCTTTCTTTAAAGTATGTAAAAAAGATAAACCTGTTGAAAAAATGTTTAAATTGTATTTAATTCACCACTTATCTTGTTAAAAGCAGGCCTTGCGCCTCCTTTTTTCCCGCGCAGCTTCTCCGTACTTACCCTCACGGAGAAATCTGAAAAAAAAACCGAAGTTCGCTGCGTGCGCGCTGTCTCTCCGGCGCACGCGGTTGACCCTTGAACCCTTTCTTTCACGAGACTGGAAGTTCCGGTTTCCCGTGCATACGCAGTGCATGTGTGAAACTGGCACTTCCGGTGGTCCTACGGGTGAGTACACAGCGCGTATTCACCCGTGGAGACCCGAATTTCTGCCCCATTGGCTTCAGTCTTCCCGATATTTAATTGGAGGAAATTTCTACTCATCCAGTGCTGGATGTCGGACAAGCAGCCTGGTAGAGACGGTGGAGGATTCGAGAGAGGTGGAGGAGAGGTAGAGCTGGGTACCATCAGCGTACATGTGAAAACTCACGTTGTGTTGGCAGATGATGTCACCCAGGGGCAGCATGTAGATGAGAAATAGGAGGGGGCCAAGGATAGATCCTTGGGGGACAGCAGAGGTGACAGTGCGGGATCGGGAAGAGAAGCCATTGCAGGTGATTCTATGGTTACAGTTGGAAAGATAGGAGTTAAACGAGGCGACTGCAGTCCCATCCAGTTTGATAATGGTGGAGAGGCGTTGGAGCAGAATTTTGTGGTCAATCGTGTCAAAGGCTGCAGACAGGTCCAGAAGGACAAGAAGGGACAAGGAACCTTTGTTGCAGTCAATTAGGATGCGATGTGTGACCTTGGTAAGAGCAGTTTCAGTACTGTGGCAGGGGCAAAGCCTGATTGGAGGGATTCAAACAAGGAGTTCTGGGAAAGATGGGCACGGATTTGGGAGGCGACAACACGTTCAAGAACTTTGGAGAGGAAAGGGAGGTTGGAGATGGGGCGATAATTTGCAAGGACGGAGGGGTCAAGAGTTGTTTTTTTGAGGAGAGGGGTGATGACGGCAGATTTGAAAGAAAGGTGGACAATACCTGAGGAGAGAACCGTTAGCAATATCCTCTAACGTGGGAGCCAGGAAGGAAAGTTGGGTTGTCAGCAATTTAGTAGGAATAGGGTCGAGAGAGCAGGAGGTCGGTCTCATTGACAAGATGAGCTTTGAAAGGGCAAGAGGGAAGATAGGAGAGAAATTGGAGAAATATGCAAATTTAGGGTTAGGGCAGGGGGAAAACAGAGAGGAAGTAAGGTCCGGTAGGTTAGGGGAAGGGAGGCTTTTTAAAGCAGAAGCAGTTCAACAGATGTTGTCGATCTTTTTAATAAAGAAGTCCATGAGGTCCTCATATTTATTGTTGGAGGTGAGGGAGGAGGAGGCAGGGGAGGGTGGTTTGAGAAGATGGTTAGTGGTGGAGAAGAGAAGCCTGGTGTTATTTTTGCCATTCTGGATGATCTTAGAATAGTGGGTGGTTTTAATGATGAAGAGCAGGACCTGATAGTGCTTTGTATGATCTAGCTAAATCTGGTGGATGATTTAGACCAGTTATCCGGCAAAGACGTTCAAGTCTGCGTCCCTTGGACTTAAGGGAGCGGGAGATAAGGGGTATACAGAGGGGAATGACTAGGGTGAGAGAGTGTAATGATTTTAGTGGGGACACGGGTATCAAAGGTGGTGGAGAGGGTGTGATTTAGTAAGTCAGTAGCTGTAGGGATGTCATGGAGAATTGTAGGCCGAAGGCTGGGTAGTTGGGAATTAGTGCAGTGGTAAGGGACTTGAGGGAGAGTTTTTTCCAGGGGCGAATACGAAAAGAAGTGGGTTTAGGAGGGGGAAGGGGAATATGGGTAGAGAGCGATACAAGGAAATGGTCGGAGATTGCCTTATCGGTGATGGTTACGGAGGGGATAGCGAGGCTCTTGTGATGATAAGATCGAGGGGGTGGCCGCGTATATGGGTGGAGGAGTTGACATGAAGGGAGAGATTAAGGGAGGAAAGGAGGGCAGTGAACTCAGAGGAGAGGGAGCAAGATGAGTTGAGATGGAGGTTGAAATCACCGGGGATGAGAAGTCACTCGGTGCAGAGGCAGAGGGAGGAAAGCAGAGAAGATATCTCATTGAGAAAATTGGCGTGGTATTTGGGTGGGCGATACAGAATAAGGATTTTAAAAGAGAGACGGGAGGGGTGGAACAAGGTGAGATGCTCGAAGGAGGAGAAGTTGGCGGAGGAGTAGGGAGACAGACTGAGGTGTGATTTAGAGATAAGGGCTACACCACCACCATGGCAGTTTGGGCGTGGAATACGGTAGAAACTATAGCCAGGTGGGGAAGCTTCATTAAGGGGAAAGGTGTCATCACCCTTTAACCATGTCTCCGTCAATGTAACTGTAACAAAGAAACACAAAGATGCTTCATCTGCTTGGAATGCAAGTGATCTAAGAACTATTAATTGTTGTTTAGAAATCTGCTGCTGGTTGTTAATGACTTTATTCCCGTGGGTGGAGTCTGTAAATTGTAAACATGTGAAAGTGATCGAGTTCCAACCGCTGACAGTGAATCTTTGAAACCTGTCACGTCCCCCCAGCGACACTGGTTTGGACCTCCTGTCAAACAGATCCCGTCACCTTGAGTGGCGTTCGATGACTGAGCTTCGACCTTTGACACCTCAACTCGTGAGCTGAATCACTCCGAAACAAAAGAAGGTGTTTAAAACCCACGAGAATATGGAATTCCACAGGGATTGTCCCGGTCAACTGGGGAAAATGTTCTTCCTGGCCCGGGGGGGGGGGGAACACTTCCCAATGTCTGTCACCCAGTGTCAGCACCAAGCACTCATACATCAGGTAGAACAGTGTTTAACTCCTGCGGTCCTGCCCGACCAACGCACCTTGGGGGTGAAACATTGAAAAGAAAACCGAGGGCGGTATAAAACGGGCGCACGATTCACTCGGAGCTCAGCTCGCACTACGGTACGGGCAGAGACTAATTTCATCCTCCTTTAACTCCAATCTCAGAAGGCAACCTCCTGCTACCCCAGGATGAGTTATTCCATTTCCCCGCTGCTCCCCCCAGCCGTTCAGTGGCCCCCCTGAGTGAGATTGCTAATTTAGTGCCAATCAGTGCCCAAGTTAGGGGCAAGACTCCTGTGTGGGGTTTGCACCCATTCGAAGGTTTGGCTTGAAATCCAATTTCATGATTTGCCAACTCTAACATTCAACATCAAACACCGTTTCCTTTCCTATTTAGCTGTAGTTACTCAGGCCTCTGAGTCCTGAGAGGACCAGGTTCTGGAAGCCTGCGGAGATCCTTGCCATAACACAAAGACGCCATGAAATGTGGTGGAGGTTGTCATAAACTGCGACAGCACCTCCGACACCTGCGACTGCCACCACCTAGACGGACAAGGGCAACGTGTGGCTGGGAACCTCCAAGTCACACACCATCCTGTCTTGGAAATATATCGGCCGATCCTTCATCGTTGCTGGGTCAAAATCCTGGAACTCCCTCCCTAACAGCATTGTGGGAGTACCTTCACCACACGGACTGCAGCGGTTAAAGAAGACGGCTCACCACCACCTTCTCAAGGGCAATTAGGGATGGGCAATAAATGCTGGCCTTGCCAGTGATGCACACATCCCGGAACGAATTGTTGCCTCTAGAAGGTGATTGGTATTTTTGCAGCTGTTTGATACAACTGAGGCCCGTTAAGATTCAGTCACATTGGTGTGGGACTGG
This sequence comes from Squalus acanthias, assembly GCA_030390025.1. NCBI lineage: Eukaryota > Metazoa > Chordata > Chondrichthyes > Squaliformes > Squalidae > Squalus > Squalus acanthias. Next base: position 49,729,815 of record CM059437.1, on the reverse strand, counting down.
AGTCACATATTACCAGTTAACATAGGAACATAGCAATTGTAAGACAACTAAGACCTCGGTCCATCTACTTCACCTTCGACCATCCTGATAGTCACATGATACAATGATAATGGGCTTGTTGACTAATCACAGCGATCAATCTCTATCAATGAGTCTACAATGGACCCAGACATGAGGCAAGGAAACCCCCAGTGGTGGAGAGCTTTGGGAGCCAGAGGTCCAAAGTCACCGGTTCCTCCCAAACGTGCTACACTTACCACACGTCGTGTCTCAAATTAATCATCTACTGTATCCCAAAATATTAGTTTCTGAAAGAGAGCTCTCTAATTTTGATTTGAATATATCAATACTAACTGCTTCCAGCGTCTCCCGAGACTGTTCCATAGATTGACCACTCACTCACTGAAATAATGGTCCCGATATAACACGAAGACGGGTTCTGAGTGGGGGGGGTGGGGTTAATAGTGGGCGACAAACGCTCAAGAATATGGGAATGTCCGATTTCAATATGGACACCTCATTATCATTTTACTTCCCGGTTTCGCATCTCCAATGCGCTCCCACATGACGCGATTTCACCTCGACTATTTAAAGGCCCACTTCACATGCAACTTGGAGGAGTTGGGGGGGATTGTATGAATTGAAATGGAAGTTGGAATATGGAATCAGGGAGGGCAAAGGCTGCGCCCCGATTTAATGAGGGGGCCCTAGAAGTACTGCTGGGTGCGGTAAGGACGAGGAAGGAGGTCCTCTTCCCCAGCTACGGCAAAATAAACCTGCTTATACAACAAAGAAGGCGTGGCTGGAGGTGGCTCAAGAGGTGAGCAGCAGGAGTGTTGGATCCAGTGTAGGAAGGGCTTCAATGACCTAACCAGGTCAGGAAAGGTGAGCAGAGTTGCAGATTCTTGCAAGAGCCTCAGGACCGCTCAATAAAGATTCTTCTGCTGCCTCCTCGCGCTCCACGCCCCTTTAATCAGTCTCAGGCCATTAATGGCTGGAGTGAACTCTCACTTCCGGTCGCCTGGGTGGCCTGCTCCAATTGCACGTCTCCACGAGTGCAGGAAGTCCACCCTCCCTAATCCAGGAAATCCAGGCACTCCAGCGCTGCAAGGCCGTTGTCCCCGGACCGTGCCCGCCCAGGCAAATGGCCCCCCAACATCTCACCTGTAGGGCAGCACTTCCATTAATGCAGCACTGCACCGAAGTGTCAGGCTAGAGTTTTAGACTGGGGCTTGAACCCATGACCTCCCATTCTGGGGCCAGGAGTGCTACCACTGAGTCAAACTAACAGGTATAACAGGTATGACCCGCTGAGTATCTCCAGCATTTTCTGTTTTTATTTCAGATTTCCAGCATCTCCAGTATTTTCTTTTTGTATAACAGGAATTCAGTTTCATTGTTTGCCACTTATAACATCAAACACTGCTCCCTTTCTATTTTTGTTGTAATAGCCGAGGCCACGAGCGTTCAGACACACCTCCTAATGAGTCAGAAGGTACAGGATTTGAACTGGCTCCACACAGTCTCAGAGAGTGGAGACCGGAGCACTGGCTCTGGATTCTTGATACTTGTGGGTGTGGTTGTGGGTGCCCGCCCCCCCCCCACCTCATCGAATGGGTTGTGGGAGGACATAAAACCCTCCCACCGCACAGGACTAACCATCCCATTGGCTGGTATGAAGATAGGTACGGCTATAGAAGGAGTGCTCCCGGTGCAGCCTGTTAATGGGCCTGCGAATCCTCACACTGTTCTCCAAGGAAGGAGTGCGAAGATACCAAAAAAACAACAACAACCCCTTCTCTGGCTCCAAGTCCAGTTTCGTCTAATTCTGCTTCCTGTGAAGGGCCTCGGGATGTTTTTCTACATTAAAGGCGCTATATAAATGCAAATTGTTGCCATTCCAAGAAAACAACGACATTCTGAAATGTTCTTTCACTCCGAGTTGGAGCTGACTGAGTGTAAAAGGCTGGCAACCACACTTCCGGTCTAATCATTACACACACTCCCACCACCCAGTCTACTTCACTCCATGGACTTTGAACAGAATCAGATTTCAAGTAGCATTTGTTCCTCACTGCAGTGATAGAATGAGCAGCCCTGGCGTCAGGGTCGAACACCACTCACTGCAGTCACTCAAATCAACTGTTGGAGTGCGTGCCCTGTACACCGTGCAGTGTCTGACATTCACTACCTTCCAGCGATAACACCTCTGCTGACAGCAGTATGCGCAGTGCAGTCAGAGATAGGCAAGGATAAAGTAGCTTCCAGTGAAAGACAGTATTACTGTATCATTTCCCCAGTATTATTGTATAATTACCATAGCATTCTTGTGTAATCACCTCAGGATTATTCTGTAATTAGCCCATGACTATTTTGTAATTACCCCAGGACTATTGTGTAATTATCATAGTATCATAGTGCAATACAGCACCCAAGGAGGCCATTCGGCCCATCGTGCCAGTGCCGGTTCCTTGGTAAAGCGAGCCAATTAGTCCCACTCCCCCACTCTTTCCCCATAACCCTGTAATTATTTTTCCTCTTCAAGTATTTGTCCAATTCCCTTTTGAAAGTTATTATTGAATCTGCTTCCACCGCCCTTTCAGGCAGTGTATTCCAGATCATAACAACTCGCTGCGTAATTTTTTTTTTCCTCGTGTCGCCTCTGGTTCTTTTGCCAATCACCGTAAACCTGCGTCCTCTGGTTACCGATCCTTCTCCCACTGGAATCAGTATATACTTACTCACTTTATCAAAACTATTCGCAATTTTGAACACCTCTATCAAATCTCCTCTTAACCTTCTCTGCTCGAAGGAGAACAACCCCCAGCTTCTCCAGTCTCTCCACGTAACTGGTCCCTCGTCCCTCGCACCATTCTGGTCCAGTATTATTCAGTAATTACCCCAGTAATTAGTCTGTTGTTACTCTATTCTTCACAAATGTTGGTTTTACCCCACAACATCAACAGTGCCACCGTGAAATGATCGATTGGTACAGGTAAAAGGGGCAGCACTGAAACTCGGGGACATGGTCCAGCCGTCGTGGTGTGGGGCAGGCTTGACCGACCGGCTGGTCTTTTGGTACGATAGCAAAATACTGCGGGTGCTGGAAAATTGAAACAACAACAGAAAACGCTGGAAAAACTCAGCAGGCCAGGCAACATCCGTGGAGAGAGAAACAGAGTTAACGTTTCAGGTCTAAACCCTTCGTCAGAACTGAGAAAAGAGCAGGAAATGAAACAGATAAAAAAGCAAGGGGGATGCTGGCGGGAGGAATAACTATGGTAAGTAGAGACATTAAGAGATGCTCAAGGCAAGATGAGATGGTAATGGGACAGGTTAAGAAACAAAAGGTAAGTGTGAAATGCTGGCAGAATGAGAGACAGCTGCCGTAGGGGGAGAGAGAGAGAAAAAAGGGAAAAGGCACGAACCAAAAGGGTGGATAAAATATATGTACATATGTGTGGTGGGGGCCGAGGTTATGATCTGAAATTGTTGAACTCGATATTGAGTCCGGAAGGCTGTAAAGTGCCTAAACGAAAGATGAGCTGCTGTTCCTCTTTTGGTCTTTTGGTATGTTCGTAATAGAAGCGAAGTGACGCTGAGCGGACAACTGCCTGTGATGGAGCAGGGAGACTATAGTTTAACCTCCAGTCGCCGGGTGGGAAGCCCACAGGATCTGGTGGTTTTGCACCCTGGCCAATATTACTGCCCGTTGACTTCACTGGAGAGCAATATCGGCTGGGGTGTAAAACCAGGCGTTCCACCCGATCTCGGCCATTTCCCGATGGGCGGCTGAGGTTAAAATTGCTCCCCCCCCCGATCAACCTGAGAGATGGAAATAACGCTGATGCCACTTCTGACCGTGACCACATGGAGATGTGAGAAACAGCTTCTGGGTTGATGAGCCCCATGTTTAGTGGAAGCAGGAGTAGATGACAAAGACCAGCACCCTTCCCCACAGCCAGCTCTTCAGTGCGATTGAGGTGAAACATCTCCTCGGAAACACTGGGGATTTTTAAAGTATGTGGCCCAAGGAAAAGCCTGAGAGTGAGCTGGGGTCATGGCATGGCCTAGAGGCCCCATCCTATGGATTGCAAGAAGGTTATAATATTTGGGATGGTTGTACAGTGCGAAGCTGTTCTAACGGATGTGGGGATCGGTGGATTAACTCGCTTAGTGGGGCCGACCGACTGTGAGATGAAGATGGTGCGGACTTTCAACGTGCCGCCCGGGTAGGGGTTTTCAACCCTCCAGGATTATCCTGGAGTTTCCAGAATTGAAGATTAATCTCCTGGACACCGCTGCGAGCAACCCCGGAAGAACATAAGAACATAAGAAATAGGAGCAGGAATAGGCCACTTGGCCCCTCGAGCCTGCTCCAGCATTCAATAAGATCATGGCTGATCCAGGGCTCAAAGCCACTTCCCTGCCCGCTCCCCATAACCCTTCACTCCCTTATCTTGCAAAAATCTGTCTATCTCCACTTTAAATATATTCAATGACCCAGCCTCCACAGCTCTCTGGGGCAGAGAATTCCACAGATTTACGACCCTCTGAGAGAAGAAATTCCTCCTCATCTCAGTTCTAAAAGGGCGACCCTTTATTCTAAAACTGTGCCCCCGAGTTCTAGATTCCCCCACGAGGGGAAACATCCTCTCTGCATCTACCTTGTCGAGCCCCCTCAGTATCTTATATGTTTCAATAAGATCCCCTCTCATTCTGCTAAACTCCAATGAGTATAGGCCCAGCCTGCTCAACCTTTCCTCATAAGTCAACCCCCTCATCTCTGGAATTAACCGAGTGATTCGTCTCTGAACTGCCTCCAATGCAAGAAAAAAATCATAGGGGCATTATTCGTTTTCTTTGAACGCTTTCGTTTATTAGTTATAAAAATATTGGAGATGAGAAAATAGGAGGCTTTTGGAGGCCATGTGATTCAACCTCCAGGAATAAGTCCAACCACAGTTGGCAACCCTACGCCCGGGTGTAAAACCGAAATCGGTGGAGGGGGCAATCGGGCGGTTTCTATCAGGGGTGGCCGATCCCCGATGCCAGCCCGGGCGACAAGCTGAAAATTTACCCCAGGTGTGCCTGGTTTACATGGTAATGGTGATCTCACGGGCGTCTTGCACTGTGCCCCGTCGGGAGGGGGAGGGGTGTTCCTTTTAGCCTCAGCGGTTTTATGACTCACACTCAACAAAAAGGAATGATTTCCAAAGCAACGGCCCAGTGGTTTAGTCATTGACCTTTCATGTTTGAGACTCAGCCCACACTGGTAAGATGAAAGCTTCCTCCCTCTCTCTCTCTCTCTCTCGCTCTCTCTCTCGCTCTGCAGGCTGTAAGCATCTGAGGTGGAATGTGTTGGGGCATCATCTCAATCCATCTGTTAACGGGTCAAAAGTGGTGATCTCACTCGGCCAGGCCTCAGGCTCACTGCTGTGGGAAACGAGAGTGCCACTCCGGTGAAGCTGATAGCTGGGGCCAGGACAGGTGGTGGGGCAGCGAGAGAGGGAGTCTCACCTGAAGCTGGGAGTGCTGGACCCTGACACTGGCTGCCAGAAAATGAGCAGGGTTCCATTCCTTGGTTCTAACATCTCCTCACTGTGACAAACACAAAGAGCCCACCAAAACAAACATCGGAAATAAACTGATCTGTCAGATGTTCAACTGACAGCATTTTGTCCTTCACTGATAGCTTCCTTAGTGCCAGATCTGATGCACCCTCTGACACTACCCTGTGCCCTCTCACACTGCCCTGTGCCCTCTCACACTGCCCTGTGCCCTTTCACACTGCCCTGTGCCCTCTGACACTACCCTGTGCCCTCTGACACTACCCTGTGCCCTTTCACACTGCCCTGTGCCCTCTCACACTACCCTGTGCCCTTTCACACTGCCCTGTGCCCTCTGACACTACCCTGTGCCCACTCACACTACCCTGTGCCCTTTCACACTGCCCTGTGCCCTCTGACACTACCCTGTGCCCTTTCACACTGCCCTGTGCCCACTCACACTACCCTGTGCCCTTTCACACTGCCCTGTGCCCTCTCACACTGCCCTGTGCCCTCTCACACTGCCCTGTGCCCACTCACACTACCCTGTGCCCTTTCACACTGCCCTGTGCCCTCTGACACTACCCTGTGCCCTTTCACACTGCCCTGTGCCCACTCACACTACCCTGTGCCCTTTCACACTGCCCTGTGCCCTCTCACACTGCCCTGTGCCCACTCACATTGCCCTGTGCCCTCTCACACTGCCCTGTGCCCACTCACACTACCCTGTGCCCTTTCACACTGCCCTGTGCCCTCTGACACTACCCTGTGCCCTCTGACACTGCCCTGTGCCCACTCACACTACCCTGTGCCCTTTCACACTGCCCTGTGCCCTCTCACACTGCCCTGTGCCCACTCACATTGCCCTGTGCCCTCTCACACTGCCCTGTGCCCACTCACACTACCCTGTGCCCTTTCACACTGCCCTGTGCCCTCTGACACTACCCTGTGCCCTTTCACACTGCCCTGTGCCCTCTCACACTACCCTGTGCCCTTTCACACTGCCCTGTGCCCTCTGACACTACCCTGTGCCCACTCACACTACCCTGTGCCCTTTCACACTGCCCTGTGCCCTCTGACACTGCCCTGTGCCCACTCACATTGCCCTGTGCCCTCTCACACTGCCCTGTGCCCACTCACACTGCCCTGTGCCCTCTCACACTGCCCTGTGCCCTCTCACACTGCCCTGTGCTCTCTCACACTGCCCTGTGCCCACTCACACTGCCCTGTGCTCTCTCACACTGCCCTGTGCTCTCTCACACTGCCCTGTGCCCACTCACACTGCCCTGTGCCCACTCACATTGTCCAGTGCCTCTTCCAGCAGTGCCTTGCGTTCTCTCTGGGGTTTCCCTGTGCGCCTCAGGAATTGCTTTGTACGATCCTCACCTTTCCTTAGCCTTCACGGCCTTCTAAAGGCCCAATAGCATCCCTCGTTTAACTATTTGACTCTTACTGAAGTAGTAATTTCCTTCCCTCATTTGCCGAGGCTCTTGTGCCACTGAGGAGTGAGTGCATGGAGGGAGTGCAGCGAAGATTCACCAGACTGATACCTGGGATGGCAGGAATGACGTATGAAGAGAGATTGGGTCGATTAGGCTTATATTCGCTAGAGTTTAGAAGAATGAGAGGAGATCTCATTGAAGCTTATAAAATTCTAACAGGACTAGACAGACTAGATGCAGGAAGGATGTTCCCGATGGCCGGGGAGTCCAGAACCAGGGGTCACAGTCTAAGGATAAGGGGTAAGCCATTTAGGACAGAAATGAGGAGGGATTTCTTCACCCAGAGAGTGGTGAACCTGTGGAATTCTCTACCACAGAAGGCAGTTGAGGCCAATTAACATAAGAACATAAGAAATAGGAGCAGGAGTAGGCCAATCGGCCACTCGAGCCTGCTCCGCCATTCAATAAGATCATGGCTGATCTGATCCTAACCGCCAATCTACTATCTATCACAGAACCATCTCCTGCATCTAACAGAATTGCACACACGAAATAGGAGCAGAATCAGGCTACACAGTCCCTGGGCCCGCTCCACTACCCACAGGGCCATGACCGATCCGAACCTAGACTCATGTCCAAATTCCTGCCCGCTCCCCGTAACCCTTAATGCCCTTTACTTCTAGGAAACTGTCTATTTCTGTTTTAAATTTAATTAATGTTGTAGCTTCTACAGCTTTTTGTGGCAGCATATTCCATGGACCTACCACCCTCTGAGTGAAGTAGTTCCTCCTCATCTCAGTTTTGAAAGAGCAGCCCCTTATTCTAAGACTATGTCCCCTAGTTCTCGTCTCACCCGTCATCGGGAACATCCTCCCCGCATCCACCCGATCCAACCCCTTCACAATCTTATATGTTTCAATAAGATCGCCTCTCATTCTTCTGAACTCCAATGAGTAGAGTCCCAATCTACCCAACCTCTCCTCATATGACCACCCCCTCATCCCCGGGATTAACCGAGTGAACCTTTTTTGCACTGCCTCGAGAGCAAGGATGTCTTTCCTTAAGTAAGGACACCAAAACTGTATGCAGTATTCCAGGTGCGGTCTCACCAATACCTTGTACAACTGAAGCAATACCTCCCTATTTTTATATTCTATCCCCCTAGCAATGAAAGCCAACATTCCATTTGCCTTCTTAATCACTTGCTGCACCTGCATACTAACCTTTTGAGTTTCGTGCACCAGGACCCCCAGATCCCTTTGCACTTCAGTACTCTCCAGTTTCTTGCCATTAAGATAATAAATTGCTCTAGGATTTTTCCTGCCAAAGTGCATCACCTCACACTTTCCAGTGTTGTATTCCATCTGCCAAATCTCTGCCCACTTACTTAGCCTGTCTATGTCCCCTTGCAGGTTTTTTATGTCCTCCTCACTCACTACTTTCCCTCCCATCTTTGTATCATCTGCAAATTTTGATATGTTACACTTGGTCCCTTCCTCCAAATCGTTAATATAGATTGTGAAGAGTTGGGGACCCAGCACTGACCCCTGTGGAACACCACTAGTTACTGATTGCCAGTCTGAGAATGAACCATTTATCCCAACTCTTTGCTTTCTGTTAGATAGCCAATCCTCTATCCATGCCAGAATATTACCCCCAATCCCGTGATTTTTTTACCTTAAGCAATAATCTTTTGTGTGGCACCTTGTCAAATGCCTTTTGGAAGTCTAAATACACTACGTCCACTGGTTCCCCTTTATCCACTCTATATGTTACTTCCTCAAAGAACTCCAGCAAATTTGTCAAACATGACTTCCCCTTCGTAAAACCATGCTGACTTTGTCCTATTAAATTATGATTATCCAAATGTCCTGTTACTGTTTCCTTAATAATGGACTCCAAAATTTTACCTACCACAGATGTTAGGCTAACCGGTCTATAGTTACCAGCCTTCTGTCTACTGCCCTTTTTAAATAAGGGTGTTACATTAGCAGTTTTCCAGTCTGCCGGGACCTTAGCGGAATCCAGGGAGTTTTGAAAAATTATTACCAATGCATCTACAATCCCTACCGCCACTTCCTTCAAGACTCTAGGATGTAAGCCATCAGGTCCAGGTGATTTATCCGCCTTGAGTCCCATTATTTTACCGAGTACCACTTCCTTAGTGATTTTGATCGTGTTTAGCTCCTCTCCCCCTATAGCCCCCTGTTTGTCCAGTGTTGGGATATTCTTAGTGTCCTCTACTGTAAAGACTGATACAAAATATTCATTCAGTGTTTTTGCCATCTCCATATTTCCCACCATTCAAGAAGGAGATGGATATATTTCTTAAGGCTAAAGGGACCAAGGGATATGGGGAGAAAGCAGGGACAGGGTACTGAATTTGGATGATCAGCCATGATCTCATTAAATGGCGGAGCAGGCTCGAGGGGCCGAATGGCCTACTCCTGCTCCTATCTTCTATGCTTCTATGTTTCTATACTATTCTACAGGGCTGTGAGTATCTCCACCACCTGTCCACTGTGTCATTGTGTGAGACAACTCAGAAATCACCAGCCCCGACCAATTAGGCCACACTAGAATTATTGAAGGAAGCCTTAGGACTGAACAGCTGGCAGCACGGCTGGGAGGTGCCCTGTAAGGAGGGACACACTGGTCTGGGCTCCCGACACCTTTGCTTCTATCCCACGCACTGTTTCTGTCATTTGAAAACTCCCTGTACTCCTCATTCTTCATTCCTGCAGAGAGTTCCCTGGTGAGGAAGAGAGTCAAAGCTCAGGTTTGTTGTTGGAAGAATGATGAAAGAAAAGAACTTGCATTTATATAGATTCACATCCTCAGAACATACACAGACACACTGACACTAATCACTGACACTAAGGGGGGAATTTTACCCCAAAAAATGGGTGGGTTTTGGTCAGGTGGGAGGTTGAAGTTTTAAAAATCTGAATCCCGACCCCAGCCCGCCCACTTCCGGTTTTGCCGGAGGCGGGTCGGGGGCAGGCAGCCAACCCGCTCCCAGGAGGCGGGCGGCACTTTGGATATTACAATGAGGCTGCGTGCCTCATTTTGAAGCTCCATTTTAAATTTAACTCTGGCTGGCTGGGTTTCCTGGGCCTCAGGGAACCCGCAGCTAAAGGAAGGCGAGGACTGCTGGATCCAGGAGGTAAACCTTTCCATTTACCTGCTGGATCCAGCCTCCCTGCCTCGCCAACCCCCGTGATCAGAAACACACCACATCCCCCACCCCGACCTCCTCCCAAGGCCTCCGATCCCCCCAAGGCCTCCGATCCCCCCTCCGGCCTCTGATCCCCCCTCCGACCCCCGATCCCCCCTCCGACCTCCGATACCCCCTCCGACCTCTGATCCTCCCAAGGCCTCCGATCCCCCCTCCGGCCTCTGATCCCCCCTCCGACCTCCGATCCCCCCTCCGACCTCCGATCCCCCCTCCGGCCTCTGATCCCCCCTCCGACCTCCGATCCCCCCTCCGACCTCCGATCCCCCCTCCGACCTCTGATCCCCCCAAGGCCTCCGATCCCCCCTCCGACCTCCGATCCCCCCAAGGCCTCCGATCCCCCCTCCGACCTCCAATCCCCCCTCCGGCCTCTGATCCCCCCTCCGACCTCCGATCCCCCCAAGGCCTCCGATCCCCCCTCGGGCCTCCGATCCCCCCAAGGCCTCCGATCCCCCCTCCGGCCTCTGATCCCCCCAAGGCCTCCAATCCCCCCAAGGCCTCTGATCCCCCCTCCGGCCTCCGATCCCCCCAAGGCCTCCAATCACCCCTCTGGCCTCCGATCCCCCCTCCGGCCTCCGATCCCCCCAAGGCCTCCGATCCCCCCTCCGGCCTCCGATCCCTGCTCCGATCTCCTATCCCCCCTCCAACCTCCATCCTTCCGAGCCCTCCGACAATCCCGGCCTTCCAACCCCACACCCACCGCCCCCGATCCCTCCCTCCCTCCTCTCTGTGGCCTGGTGCCGCAGGCCTACCTGCCCAACAGCCAGCTGGCTGCAGGTGGGAAACAGAGAAGCGAAATGTTAATCAGGCCCTGGCGTTAAATTCGGCAGGGCCTGAGGGAAGCCCATTCTCCCGGGTTTCCCGACCACATTCCAGCCCCACTCCCTCGCTCCCTACCTGCCTCCAAGTTAAAATTCTGGCCGAATACTCTAATCACTGACACCAATCATCAACACTGATACATTAACACTAATCACTGTTACTAATATCGAACAATAATCATTAACACAAATCACTAATATTAATCAGCAACACGATGCACTGCCAGTAATCACTGACACGAATACATTCCCGATCTGGAGCACTGGAGGAGATCTTGCTACGGCTGCAGTATCATTGTCCCTGGCAGCTGTCCCAGGGACTGTGAGTTCTTGGAAAGGTGCAGTTTGGCAGCAACTGAATGCCTCTTCATCTTTGCAACTTATGATGTTGATTAAATATCAACCCCAGTTACCAGCACTGAACCTACTTCCTGTTCCTCTCCTTCCCTCACTGGTCTGCCTCAAGTTTTGTAAACTGGCCCAAAATTGACGTTGCAAACAGCTCACTTCAGCCTTAAAGGTACACGATGGAGGGAGGGCAGGAAGTGAGGAGGTAGGGCAAGGTGTTAATAACAGCACCAGACGTAGCAATAGCCTGAGCTGCCCCGCTCATCCCAGCTCAGCCCTCCAGAGCCTGCCCCCCTCATCCCAGCTCAGCCCTCCAGAGCCTGCCCCGCTCATCCCAGCTCAGCCCTGCAGAGCCTGCCCCGCTCATCCCAGCTCAGCCCTGCAGAGCCTGCCCCCCTCATCCCAGCTCAGCCCTCCAGCACCTGCCCCCCTCATCCCAGCTCAAACCTCCAGCGCCTGCCCCCCTCATCCCAGCTCAAACCTCCAGAGCCTGCCCCCCTCATCCCAGCTCAGCCCTCCAGCGCCTGCCCCGCTCATTCCCTTCCAGTTTCAGCGAGGGTGGGGGGCGGCCAGAACAGGCGTGAGGCCCCTCATTTACATAAATAAAGGGCCTAATGGCTGTTTTAGGCGCCCGCTAAAGGGACACCTGAAAAATGGCATGATCCAATGTTGGGGCAGACTCCTTTCCGCCATTCTTCGGGCATGGGGTGTTAGGCCCCGGAAATTGCCTCGTTGCGCCTGTTTTATGTCCAATTTCTACACCTTATGCAACGACTGTTAATATTAAGTGAGACTTCAGCAGTCCTTAAAGAGCATGAAACAAAAAATCCCAGTGGTCTTCAGCCACTTTAATCATGCCCATCTGACCCATGTTACCATAGCAACAGCTCAGGATGCTGTTGTTCGCACATGTATTTTACAGGCAGAGCCATCTGAAAGCCTGTGACACTGTGGTGTGAGGAACAATGCTCAGATGAAGGGAGAAAAGGAAAACAGAAAGGCCCAGAGCGCAGTCGGGTATTTAGCAATGTTTTGGACGGGAGGGACGAGGCAGAGGGATTGGAGGAGGGACTTCCAGTTGGCAGGGATGCAATGGCTGAAAGAGGAACTATGGTTTGTGGAGCGGAGGGAGCAGGGAATGAACTGGTGTCGGAGGAGTGGAGGGCGCGTGTGGGGCTGCGCGACTGAAAGAGATTGCACAGCAAGCTCCCACAAACAGCAATAAGATAATGACCAGATAATCTGCATTAATGAGATTGGTTGAGGGGTAACTATTGGCCAGGACATCGGGGAGAACTCCCCTGCTCTTCTTTGAAATAGTGTTGTGGGATCTTTTAAGTCCTGAGATGGCAGACGGGGCCTCAGTTTAATGTTTCATCCGAAAGACGGCACTTCTGACAGTGCAGCACACCCTTAGTACTGCACTGGAGTGTCAGCCTGGGCTTGACCCATGATCTTCTGACTCAGAGGAGAGAGATGCAACCACCAAAGCCAAGGCTGGTCCTAGTAGGTCACCTCCTTTGGTGCAGCCTTATTCTCCGTGCTCTCTCACTTCCTCTCCATCCTGTCACTCTTCCGCCTCCATTTCTTACATTACAACAGTGACTTCACTGCAAAAAGTACTTCATAGGCTGCAAGTCGCTTTGAGATGTCCTAAGGTCATGAAAGGCGCTATATAAATGCAAGGCTTTCTTGCTCTTTTTCTTCTGACAGCAGACTCTTCCTTGTACGCAGTGAGGAGAGGTGCCGGAGGAGTCTTCCTGTATATGGGGAGAACCTTTCCTATTACATTGTCTCATCACTTCTTCCCTTGACTGCAGTTAATTATCTTCACTACTCATCATCAGGGTCCTGGTATTCCATACCACTTCCATTTATCCCACTTCTTGTGGGTCATCTACTCTGTACTGAGCTTCAGACCCCCTTTATAACCATGAGCAACATCATATAGTCATAGGCACACAATTTTCCATTGCACTTAAATCCTCCCTCTTTATGCAGTAGGAGATGTAAGTTCCCCAATGGTTGCTTTCAATGGCGGAGCTAGGTTTGTCCGACTGGGGGTGGAGTTGGTCAAACTTGAGATTCGGGTGACTTGGCAGGAGTGGGACCGAGCTGGGAACTGGGGTATTCCGACATTCCCAGTCCAAAGGCCGAGCTGAATCTGCACAGACTAGCTGGCCGAACCTGGAGGCTGAAGATGGGGTGCCAGAAGTTCCTGGGAGCCAGATGGAGGAGGTCCTCCAAAGCCGCGTTGGCTGACCTCCAACTGATTGGGGTGGGGTCATGACCCCCCCACTGGCTCCGCCACTGCCTGGTTTGAGTCCTTTGTTGGAGAGTCTTCTTTCAGATGCCAATACCCGTCATCTGTGAATCTCCCACTCACGTTCGCCATTGTCCAGTCAGGTTAATTTGAGTTATCACTCACTTTCTCCGCACTGACACACATTGCTTATGTAGGACACTTAATTCAGATTAAATGGTTGTTATTTTATACAATTATCAGAGGGAGATGGTGAAAGAGCACCTGCTAATATCACCATAACCTCAGTCCTGTAATAATCTGCTGTCTTCCCGTAATAATTGCTTGAGATGAGTTCAGTTCCCAAGCTACAATGAGGCCCCAGTTCCATGAGATAAAGCCAGCATTGTTTCATCCTGGGAGCTCGGGTTTCCTGCCGATTGCAGTGGTGTTCAGGAGCGCCGTGGGACCAGGTCTGAAGAGTAAGAGGCGGAGACTGCATTCCTTCATCGGCAGCTCTGTGCAACACAAATGCGTTGATAAAGCCTTGGCCTCAGTTGTCGGTAATGCAGTAACATTTGAACGGACAGCCGGAGAGGTGGCAGGTTTCGTAGAGATTGATCGCGAGCCTGGGCCGGTTGGAATAAATGGGAGAGAGTAAAAAAGTGAAACTGAGAAATGATGCTCAACGCATTGATAAAGCTATCATTAGTCTGTAGACAGGTCCAAACTCCGTTCCCTCGCCACCGACTCCACCCCCTCCCTGACCACTGTGTCAGGCTGAACCACACTGCTTGCAGCCTTGGCGTCCTGTTTGACCCCGAGCTGAGTTTCCAACCCCCATATCCTTTCCGTCACCAAAACCGTCTACTTCTACAACTGTAATATGGCCCGTGTCTGCCCCTACCTCAGCCCATCTGCTGCTGAAACTCTCACCCATGCTTTTCTTACCTCCAGACTCGCCTATCACGGACCTAAGGATGCATCAAAGTGCTTTACAGATAACAATGTATTTTGAAGTGTAGTCTCTGTTGTAATGTAGGAAATGCTGCAGTCAATCTGTGCACAGCAAGATCCCACACACAGCAATGAAATAAATGACCAGATAATCTGCTTTAGTGATTTCGGTTGAGGGGTAAATATTGGCCAGGACACCAGGGGAGAACTCCCTTGCTCTGCTTCGAAATAGTGCCATGGGATCTACCACATTCACCTGCGAGAGCAGACGGGGCCTCGGTTTAACGTCTCATTCAAAAGACAGCACCTCAGACAGTGCAGCACTCCCTCAGCACTGCACTGGAGTGTCAGCCTAGAGGTAAAGGAGCAAGGAGATCTGGAATGCAGATACATAAAGCACTAAAAATAGCAACACAAGTTGATAAGGCCATAAAGAATGTAAACAAAGCACTGCGGTTCATTTCCAGAGTAATCGAATACAAAAGCAGGGCGGTAATGTTAAATTTATACTGAACCTTAGTTAGACCACACTTGGAGTACTGTGCACAGTTCTGGTCTTCATACTACAAAAAGTTATATTCAAGCACTGGAGAAAGTACAGCAAAGATTTAGAATTGAGAGGATGTAACTATCAGGAAAGATTAAACAGGCTGGACATCTTTTCTTTGAAAAAGAGAAGACTGAGAGGAGATCTGATAGAGGTCTTTAAAATTATGAAGAGGTGCGACAGAGTGAACGTGTAGAAACTGTTTCCGCTTGTGGTTGAGTCCAGAACAAGGGGGCATCAATATAAGATAGCCACGAACAGGTCCAATAAAGAATTTAGGAGAAATCTCTTTTCACAGAGTGTGTTGAGAATGTGGAAGTTGCTGTCACATGGAGTGGTTGAAGCAGATATCACAGATTCATTTTTTTAAATTCGTTTATGGGATGTGGGCGTCGCTGCCAAGGCCAGCATTTATTGCCCATCCCTAATTGCCCTTGAGAAGGTGGTGGTGAGCCGCCTTCTTGAACCGCTGCAGTCCATGTGGTGAAAGTGCTCCCACAGTGCTGTTAGGGAGGGAGTTCCAGGATTTTGACCCAGCGACGATGAAGGATCGGCGATATACTTCTAAATCACGATGGTGTGTGACTTGGAGGGGAACTTGGAGGTGGTGGTGTTCCCATGCGCCTGCTGCCCCTGTCCTTCTAGGTGGAAGAGGTCACGGGTTTGGGAGGTGCTGTCGAAGAAGCCTTGGCGAGTTGCTGCAGAGCATCTTGTAGATGGTACACACTGCAGCCACGGTGCGCCAGTGGTGGAGGGAGTGAATGTTTGAGGTGGTGGATGGGGTGCCAATCAAGCGGGCTGCTTTGTCCTGGATGGTGTCGAGCTTCTTGAGTGTTGTTGGAGCTGCACTCATCCAGGCAAGTGGAGAGTACTCCATCACACTCCTTACTTGTGCCTTGTAGATGGTGGAACGGCTTTGGGGAGTCAGGAGGTGAGATACTCGCCGCAGAATACCCAGCCTCTGACCTGCTCTTGTTGCCACAGTATTTATGTGGCTGGTCCAGTTAAGTTTCTGTCCAATGGTGGCCCCGAGGATGTTGATGGTGGGGGATTCGGCGATGGTAATGCCGTTGAATGTCAAGGGGAGGCTTGATGCTGACATGAGGGAGAAGGGAATTAAGAGATATGGGGGCAAGGTGGGAGGGGGTAATTAGAGCGGGAGGGGGCTCATGCAGCGTAGAAACACTGGCATCAAGCAGTTGGGCTGAATGGCCTATCTCTGTGCTGTAGAGTCCATGTACATAATTCTATGTAAAGAGGGACACATCCCACTTACCCAGGTTCAGAGAAGAGCCAACACTTAAGGACCCCTGACTGTTGCAGGATTACTCCTGAAGATAAAGCAGCTAAAGCTATGCAGTTTACCAGCACAGAGCACTGTAAGCTTGTCTAGTCAGGACCACAATGAAAGAACTTGCATTTCTGAAGCTCTTTTCACGACCTCAGGATTTCCCAAAGAGCTTCACAGCCAATGAAGCACTCTTTGAAGTGTTGCCATTGTCATGCAAGGAAATGTGGCCCTTTCCCTCCGAAGATTAAATTGGTGGAGTAGTCCCTTGTTAGGGGTCAACTGTAGATTGCTTGTGATGGGAACGGGTTTGATGGGATCGGCAATCTTTTCTTCATCTTTGTCATCTGATTTTTATCATTTATTTTTATGTGAAGCATCACCATTAGTCAACACCAACAGAAATGTTGTAACCAATGTTAAATCAATAAATACATAAACAACTTGGAGCTCCAGTTGTGATGAGGCCTTCGTAAATCTTTAACTGAATACAGCTTTCAATCAATGGGGCATAGGTCAAATGCAAAGTCTGAGATTTCAACAACAACAACAACAATTTATATAGCACCTTTAACATAGTAAAACATCCCAAGGTGCCTCACAGGAGCGATTATCAAACAAAAAGTTTGACACTGACCCAAAGAAGGAGATATTAGGAGAGATGACTAAAGGCTTGGTCGAAGAGGTGGGGTTTAAGGAGGGTTTTAAAGGAGGAAAGAGAGGCAGAGAGGTTTAGGGAGGAAATTCCAGAGCTTAGGGCCCAGATGGCGGAAGGCCCGGCCACCAATGGTGGGGTGAAGGGAGTGGAGGATGCAAAAGAGACCAGAATTGGAAGAACGCAGAGATTTTGGAGGGTTGTAGGGGCTGGAGGAGGTTACAGAGGTAGGGAGGGGCGAGGCCATGGAGGGATTTGAATATGAGGGTGAGAATTTTAAAATTGAGGCCTTGGTGGACCGGGAGCCAATGTAGATCAGCGAGCCCAGGGGTGATAGGTGAGCGGGACTTAGTGCGAGTTCGGATATGGCTGCAGAGTTTTGGATTTCGAGAAAGGTTATTAAAAATCATCCAACACAAATGTTCTGTGTTATTAAACTCAAAAAATCCAAACTCTGCAACTGCAGTTATACTGTGAAGTGTAGCCAGCAGATCGGAGTTATACTGCTGGCTGTGGATCAGCCCAAAGGAGCTCTGTGCATGTCTGACGGGCGCTACCCCCTGGGCACAGGGTTGGGGGCAAAGGGTGAAAGTTCCCAGGATGTCCAGTTGATCTACTGGACATTGCACTTCGCTGGAGTTATACTGCAGGCCGTGCAAATCCAAACCGGTGTGAGACAGCCTCTGGCGGGGATGTGCTCAGGCATTAGATGGGGATCTGCCACCTGAGTTATACTGCCTGTTGCGTATCTGAAGCTGCTTTGCCTGGGCAGGAGAGTGGGAATATAACTGGGACAAAGACCCTGTTGGGAATTCATTCACGATCTAGTCTCCTGACAGCACACATGTTACATAAAAAGAGAGGAAGAACAAACTTTCATTTACATAGCACCTAGAATACAGAGTAGAATTTCTAAATTTGCCGATGACACCAAACTTGGGGGTGTGGCAAACAGCGAGGATGATACCAATCAACTGCAACAGGACATAGAAAGGCTAGTAGAATGGGTTCATGTCACGCTACAGAATGTGACTTGACATCGTTGTCTGTCTTTCCAGTTTTTAAAAAACAAACACAAAAAAAAAACACTGCAGACAGCAGGATTTGACACGTTGGACCCCCTGGGACACGTTTCATTGTCTTGGCTGTGCTCTTGGTGTGTCTTTGATGTAAGGACACCTTCCCTGAAAGATTGTATCTCTGCAGTTTCTGTGTTTATATTCTGTGAACTTTTGTAGATTCACTCATTGTAACTTTACCTGATGAAGGGGCGATAGCTCCGAAAGCTTGTAATTTTAAATAAATCTGTTGGACTATAACCTGGTGTTGTGCGACTTCTCATTTTTGTCAACCCCAGTCCAACGCCGGCATCTCCGCATCATGACCACTATTGACACCACAAACTGCCGGCTCAAAGTGGAGAGAATCGCCAAGAAGATCGTGCATATTGACACAGACATCAAGTATCTACAGAGATGCAAGAAAGCAGACAAGATTCCGAAAGGACTACAGATCACGAACCCACTCAAGTCGACATACAACACAGACTACGCTGAGAGACTTTGCCGTCGTACCTCTCGCACACTCCTCAACCATCTCGTACACCAGCTCTACAGCAGACGCCGCAACCTCGAAACCAAGATAGAGTCCATGCTCTCAGCCTGTGCTCAGGGCACAGCAGACCAGCTACGAGACACCGCCAAACAGACGAGGCAACGGAACTACGCTTCCTACATGCGCATCAAGAACAGGAAGCTTGAGAAACTCGGCATCACCACCAGCTGCAACCAAGCCTCCCCCGGTACCACGGTTGCAACCACAGGGAAGTCCATCGTCAACCTGTCGGACCACACCCTTCAACCAGACGAAATCGAAGTTCTCGCCCTAGGGCTCAAGCTCTGCCCCACCACCAAAATGGACCCCATCGGTCTCGCGGCAGACACAGAGGAATTCATCAGGAGAATGAGGATCCGGGAATACTACCACAAATCCCAAGATGTCAGCAACAAACCCAATGAGACAATCAATGATCCGGAACAGCAGACAGAGGGAACCGCAGTGCAGCAACCGAAGAAGAAAGAGTCAAATTGGACCCCTCCGGAGGGTCTCTGCCCTAAGCTTGACATGTATGCTCAAGCTGTTAGGAAATGCATCAACGCCAGATTCATCAGCCACACTCACAAGACAGTCCAGAATGTCACCCGA
Organism: Squalus acanthias; assembly: GCA_030390025.1. NCBI lineage: Eukaryota > Metazoa > Chordata > Chondrichthyes > Squaliformes > Squalidae > Squalus > Squalus acanthias. The sequence goes on along the minus strand of CM059437.1, from coordinate 49,710,526 downwards.
GCACAACGCAACGCCATCCACGCTCTCAAGACCAACCGCAACATCGTCATCAAACCAGCGGACAAAGGAGGAGCCATCGTCATACAGAACAGAATGGACTATTGCAAAGAAGCATACCGACAACTGGACAACCAGGAACACTACAGACAGCTACCCGCAGATCCGACCAAAGAACACACCCGCCAACTCAATAGACTGATCAAGACCTTCGATCCAGACCTTCAAAACATCCTACGCGCTCTCATCCCACATACTCCCCGCGTAGGAGACTTTTACTGCCTCCCAAAGATACACAAAGCCAACACACCCGGACGTCCTATCGTATCAGGCAACGGAACCCTGTGTGAGAACCTCTCTGGGTACGTCGAGGGCATCCTGAAACCCATCGTACAGGGAACCCCCAGCTTCTGTCGCGACACTACAGACTTCTTGCAGAAACTCAGCAAACCATGGACCAGTTGAACCAGGAACACTCCTCGCCACGATGGACATATCGGTACTCTACACCAATATCCCCCACGATGACGGCATCGCTGCGACAGCCTCAGTACTCAACACCAACAACAGCCAATCTCCAGACGCCATCCTACAACTCATCCGCTTCATCCTTGACCACAATGTCTTCACCTTCGACAACCAGTTTTTTACCCAAACACACGGAACAGCCATGGGGACCAAATTCGCACCCCAATATGCCATCTTCTTCATGCACAAGTTCGAGCAAGACTTCTTCGCTGCACAGGACCTCCAACCAACGCTGTACACTAGATACATCGACGACATCTTCTTCCTTTGGACCCACGGCGAAGGATCACTGAAAGGACTACACGATATCAACAGGTTCCATCCCACCATCAAACTCATCATGGACTACTCCTCAGAATCGATTTCATTCTTGGACACACGAATCTCCATCAAAGACGGACGCCTCAGTACTTCACTCTACCGCAAGCCCACGGACAACCTCACAATGCTCCACTTCTCCAGCTTCCACCCTAACCACGTTAAAGAAGCCATCCCCTATGGACAAGCCCTGCGAATACACAGGATCTGCTCAGACGAGGAGGAACGCGATGGACACCTACGGACACTGAAAGACGCCCTCGTAAGAACGGGATATGACGCTCGACTCGTCGATCGACAGTTCCGACGGGCCACAGCGAAAAACCGCATAGACCTCCTCAGAAGGCTAACACGGGACACAACCAACAGAGTACCCTACATCGTCCAGTACTTCCCCGGAGCGGAGAAACTATGCCATGTTCTTCGCAGCCTTCAACATGTCATCGATGACGACGAACACCTTGCTAAGGCCATCCCCACGCCTTCACTACTCGCCTTCAAGCAGCCGCCTAACCTCAAAAGTACCATCGTTCGCAGCAAATTACCCAGCTGTCAGGAGAACAGCGACCACAATACCACACAACCCTGCCACGGCAACCTCTGCAAGACATGCCAGATCATGAACACAGATACCGTCATCACACGTGAGGACACTACCCACCAGGTACATGGTACATACTCATGTGACTCGGCCAACGTTGTCTACCTGATACGTTGCAGGAAAGGATGCCCCAGAGCATGGTACATCGGCGAGACCATGCAGACACTGAGACAACGTATGAACGGACACCACGCAACAATCGCCAGGCAGGATTGTTGCCTCCCAGTCGGGGAACACTTCAGCAGTCAAGGGCATTCAGCCTCGGATCTGCGGGTTAGCGTTCTCCAAGGCGGCCTTCGAGACACACGACAACGCAAAATCATCGAGCAGAAACTGATAGCCAAGTTCCGCACTCATGAGGACGGCCTCAATAGGGATATCGGGTTCATGTCATGCTACAGAACGTGACTTGACATCGTTGTCTGTCTTTCCAGTTTTTAAAAAACAAACACAAAAAAAAACAAACACAAAAAACCCCCCAAAAAAAACCCACTACAGACAGCAGGATTTGACACGTTGGACCCCCTGTGACACATCTCATTGTCTTGGCTGTGCTCTTGGTGTGTCTTTGATGTAAGGACACCTTCCCTGAAAGATTGTATCTCTGCAGTTTCTGTGTTTATATTCTGTGAACTTTTGTAGATTCATTCATTGTAACTTTACCTGATGAAAGGGCGATAGCTCCGAAAGCTTGTAATTTTAAATAAATCTGTTGGACTATAACCTGGTGTTGTGCGACTTCTCATTTTCATAAATAGAGGTATTGAGTACAAAAGTAGAGAAGTTATGCTGAACCTTTATAAAGCGCTGGTTAGGCCACAACTGGAGTACTGCATCCAGTTCTGGTCACCACACTTTAGGAAGAATGTGAAGGCCCTTGAGAGGGTGCAGAGGAGATTTACCAGAATGGTTCTGGGGATGGGGGATCTTAGCTACAAGAACAGGTTGGAGAAGCTGGATTTGTTTTCATTAGAGCAAAGGAGGTTGAGGGGTGATTTGATAGAAGTGTACAAGATTATGATGGGTTTGGATAGGCTAGACGGGGAAAGGCTGTTCCCACTAGTTGATGGTACAAGGACTAGGGGACACAGATTTAAGGTTTTGGGCAAGAGATACAGGGGGGATGTGAGGAAAAACTTTTTTACACAGCGAGTGGCGATGACCTGGAATTCGCTGCCGACAGAAGTGGTGGAAGCGGAGACACTCAATGTTTTCAAGGGGAGACTGGATAGGCACTTGAGGGAAATAAACTTGCAGGGCTACGGGGATAGAGCGGGGGAATGGGACTGACTGGATCACTCTACAGAGAGCCGGCACGGACTCGATGGGCCGAATGGCCTCCTTCTGTGCCGTTATGACTCTATGACCTCAGGACATCGCAAAGCATGTCACAGCCAATTTGCACTCAGCAAGGTCCCACAAACAGCAATGAAATAAGTAACCAGTTAATCTGTTTTAGGGGTGTTGGTGGAGAGATAAACGTTGGTCAGGTTCTTCAAATGGTACCATGGAACCTTTTACATCCACCTGACAGAGCAGAAGGGGCCTGGGTTTAACATCTCATCCAAAAGACAACATCTCTGACAGTGCAGCACTCCACTGGAGTGCCAGCCTAGATTTTTGTGCTCAAGTCTGTTGGAGTGGGACTTGAACCCACAAGCTTCTGACTCACTGAGCCAAGGCTGACACACTTGCAGATCATTAATAATTGCATGGTATGTTGGGCTGTGGCTTAAATTCTTGATTAGCGCAAAGTTGCACTTGGGGGGGTGGGGGGGGGGGGGGAAGAGAAAAAATGTCCCTTATTGCACAAAGCTGGCTTTATTTCCTGGTTTTATTATTAACAGAAGGTGAGGAGGAAACCACACCTTGGCTGCCGAGGTATAAAGGCAGGGCTGAAGGAATTATTTCACCTCCCTCCCTCCCTCGCTCGCTGCCAGTGAGCCTCCTGTGTCAGTCAGGACCTCTGCTCAGAAGCGGCAATGGAGAGCAGCACGGTCCCCGCGGGGAGCGCCACCACCCCGGCCGGCGGCAGCCCTGGAAGCTCGGCAGTCAACAACCCGGCGGACATCTCGGTCATTGTCATCTACTTCTTGGTGGTTCTGGCTGTGGGGATCTGGGTGAGTGCAGGGGGAGAGCAAGTGTCTAGAACTCGAGACAAGAGTTCAGCATACATTGGGAATAAGATTGGCGACTTTTAAAGGAATAAAGTTTGCAAAAGTTGTAACTGTATGGAAATGATGTTCAATCTATATTTAATGTCAATATTTACATATATTTATGCTCTGTAAAGAACGTTTTCCTCTTGGCTTTATTATTTAAATGCTTTTTTTTAGCATTGTTATCTGGGAGCCCAATGATTCTTTAACTTTTGATTTTGCTCATGTTTAGTTTTTTCTTTGATGTCACTTAGATATCAGTGACAGGCATGGGACAATTTATTGCGCCTTTTTGCCCATTTTCTTATCTCCAAAGACTTTTCCAGACTTAAAGAGGAGCTGGGAGCTGGTTGACTGCTGGCTGCCCCTGACTGGAGAAGAGTGAGGGTGCCTCTCGCTGAAGGACACTTGTCCCCGCTCCCACGGTCACACCTGGGCGGCGCTGGTCAAGTGTGAGCAGACAAGTAGCGGTCACGACCACTGGTCATCATAGAATCACAGAAATTTATGGTACAGAAGGAGGCCATTCAGCCCATCGTGTCCGTGCCGGCCGAAAAAGAGCTATCCAGCCTAATCCCACTTTCCAGCTCTTGGTCCGTAGCCTTGTAGGTTACGGCTCTTCAAGTGCAAATCCAAGTACTTTTTAAATGTGATGAGGGTCTCTGCCTCTACCACCCTTTCAGGCAGTGAGTTCCAGACCCCCACCACCCTCTGGGTGAAAAGAGTTCTCCTCAACTCTCCTCTAAACCTCCTACCAATTACTTTAAATCTATGCCCCCTGGTTATTGATCTCTCTGCTGAGGGAAATAGGTCCTTCCTCTCCACTCTATCTAGGCCCCTCATAATTTTATACACCTCAATTAAGTCTCCCCTCAGCCTCCTCTGTTCCAAAGCAAACAACCGCAGCCTTTCCAATCTTTCCTCATAGCTAAAATTCTCCAGTCTTGGCAACATCCTCGTAAATCTCCTCCAGTGCAAGCACATCCTTCTTGTAATCTGGTGACCAGAACTGTACACAGTACTCTACTGTGGCCTAACTAGTGTTTTATACAGTTCTAGCATAACCTCCCTGCTCTGATATTCTATGTTCATCAGCCTGTGTTGGGGAGCCTCCTCCCCCAAAGGATACTGGGATCATTAGGCCGGATTTTCCTGTCGCAGGGCATCTAATGGTGTCTGCCGTTAGTTAGACTTGTCCCTGCACCCTTCAGCTCAAAACAATTACACCCATAAAGTTGCTGGGCGTGCGAGCTGATAACGGTGCAGAGAGGTCAACAGGGCATCCGGGACCTGAGTGAACAGGGCAACCAACAGGGTATCTCCTTAACCAATCAGATTGAAGGATTGGGAAATAAACTGCGGAAGGACAGAGAAGGAGGGTGATTTAAAGGGGGTGAATTCAATATCAAATCAGGTACAAAAAGAAATAAAGAGAGGAACAGAAAGACTGCATTGAGAGAGAGAGAACAAAAGAGAGTCAGAAAGGAAAAGTAAGAAAAAAATGTGAAATGTAAAATTTGACATTTTTAAAATCGCCCCGAAAAATTCAAAACCTGAAGGATTGAGACTCCACACTTGTAATAGTTCATTTTTGGGGCCAGAGAGGTTGATTGGCAGTAATTAACAATTATCATGTTGTTAAAAGGGTACTTACGGTACTAATTATTAGTACTCCATGACATTCAATACATGTCAATGGTGAGGCAGACAGCAAGATGCCATTTTCGAGAAGCTAACGGTGGAGCCACGCAACTCGGACTGCAACTTTTGGATATTCGCATTTAGCCGCGCATCTGCCATTAGTTTCAGCGTTATTTTGACAGCAAATTCTGGCCCAATGGTTTAATGAGTTATTATCCAAGAAACGTCCTCGCTAAGGTCCCCTCCCCTCCCTTCACCTCAGCATTGGCGGCCGTGCCTTCACTGCCTTCGCCCCACTCTCTGGAACTCTCTCCCTTAATCTCGCCACCTCTCCCTCCTCCTTTAGAACGCACCTTAAAGCCCACCTCTTTGACCAAGCTTCTGGTCACCCTTTCCTAATATATCCTTCTTTGGCTCAGCGTCCATTTTTATCTGATCACGCTTCTGTGTAGCATCTTGGGACTTTTTGCTACGTTGAATTTGCTGTATAAAATGTAGGTTGTTGTCGCCGTGCGATTGCAAGAATCGCTTCTTTCATTGTTGTCATTCAATGAGCTTGGCTCGTGATATCTGTACTTGTGTCCTCTTGAGGTGGTAGCTGGGCAGCAAAGGTCTAAGGTCAGCAGTGAAAGGGAAAGAAGAAACTCTCTTTTTTTTGTGCAGAGGGATGTTAGGACATGGAATGCCCCTCCAGAAAGACTGGCGGAGGCAATATCCACAAAAGGATTTGAAAAGGAATTAGATAAATGTTTGAAAGAGAACATTTATAAGGGTGTGGGGAAAGGGCAGGGGAATGGGACTATGGGACTTTCAGAGAATTGGCACAGGGACAATGGGCCATTGGGCTCGTTCAGCGCTATAACATGCGATGATTCTTGTAGAGTTTGCATATTATTTATTGCGATCATTCATTTCACCACAAACAATGACCACTTTCTTTTCCCACTCCATTCCTTCCCTGAAGACGCAGGTTAATTGCCGGGTATGGATCCATAGGACTGATAGCCATCCATTACTTCACCCGAGTGACCATTCCATTGCCAGGACCACCTCAGTCCAGTCCAATCCTCTTGCCACCTGAGCATAAAATCATAGCATGAGACAACACAGAAGGAGGCCATTCGGCCCATCGTGCCTTTGAAAGAGCTATCCAATTAGTCCCACTCGCCTGCCTTTTCCCCATAGCTCTGCAAATTTTTCCCCTTCAAGTATTTATCCAATTCGATTTTGATTGTTACTGTTGAATCTGCTTCCACCCTTCGAAGCAGTGCATGCCAGATCATAACAATTTGCTGCATAAGTTTTTCTCCCTCGTGTCACCGCTGGTTCTTTTGCCAATTATCTTAAAATGACCGATGTCCAGCAATGGTCACTGGAGAGCAACTAGGAGCTGGAGCCCTCCTGACTAACCCAGGATCGCCCAGGCTGTTTATACTACATCCCCCTCCCGCCTCAATCCGACTCCTGGCTGAGATCAGTCAGTTCACTGCAGGCCAGGGATCGAGACCGGAACCTGCCATTTATTGGCCCAGAACCATACCAGGCAGTGTACTTAACCACCGAAACACAGAGAGGTCCCATCGCCTTTAGAGACAGGTGCGCAGGAATACACCTGGGGTGTTGCTCTGTCCAGTGTTCCCTTGTCTGGTGGGAAAGTAAAAATTTTCCCAGTAAAAAAGTAAAAATTTTACAGCTTATCGTTTTACATACAGACGGCAGCTTTTGACACGTTAGACCCTCTGCGACTCCACCTCATTGTCTCAGTGGTATCTTGCTATGTCTTTGATGTGGTACCTTCCTGGCTGACCTGATTAACTTTATCACACCTCGGCAGATAGTCAGGATGATTTAATTTAGTTGTCTGCAATTGTAAGGTACACATGCATTGTTCTCTATCTATATATGCTTTGTCGAGTCTGTATTTCTTTACTTCACCTGAGGAAGAGGCGATCGATAGCTCCGAAAGCTTGTGATTTCAAATAAAACTGTTGGACTATAACCTGGTGTTGTGCGACCTCTCAATTTTGTCCACCCCAGTCCAACACCGGCATCGCCGCATCATGGTGGGAAAGTGCCAGGCCTCTACTCCCCACAGCGGCTTGAACTGAACGTCTCCACCCTGTGTGAGAACTGAACGCCTCCATCACTATAATACCACTGGTGGCTGTTGCATTGTGCTTGGCCTTCAGCTAGCCTCAGCCTTAACTTTTCAAACAAACTGTGACAGGCTTGTAGCACCGATGCTGTTGTCACCCCTTTTAGTGTTGTTTCTGTTTACTAACCTAAGTGTCCTTTGAGGGAATTCACCAGGTGACGCTGACCCTTTAAATCATTTTTCTATTCCTTAAAAATAACAAATTTATGAACAAACAAAACTGCAAGTTGAAACAGGAGTGCTGGCAAACATTTAGCGATTAATTATTGTTCACAAACATCAATAAAACAAACATGGTGTGTGATTTACATTGATCCTGATTTTTAATTGTTTTATAACTTGGCAGTACAGGGAGTGATGGAAGTATTCAGTCCTGCCTTACAGTGGCTGTAAAACTAGGACAGGAGTCCAAACATTTGTGTAACGTTTTTAAACGTAGAAGGCATCGGAGGCCAGGAAAGCTCTACAGGTGTCAACAGGTAGATTTTACCTGTCAATCTTCTCCCTGTACCATCACAGACAACAACATTTATACAGCACCTTTAACATAGTAAAAAGTCCTAAGGCGCTTCACAGGAGCGTAATCAGACAAAAATTAACATTGAGCCAAAGAAGGAGACATTAGGACAGGTGACCAAAAGTTTGGTCGAAGAGGTAGGTTTTAAGGAGCGTCTTAAAGGAGAAGAGAGAGGTAGAGAGGCGGAGAGGTCTAGGGAGGGAATTCCAGAGCTTAGGGCCTAGGCAACAGAAGGCACGGCCGCCAATGGGGGGGGGGGGGGACGAAGGAAGTGGGAGATACACAAGAGGCCAAAGCTGGAGGAACGCAGATATCTCGGGGGGTTGTAGGGCTGGAGGAGGTTTCAGAGATAGGGAGGGGCGAGGCCATGTAGGGATTTGAACACCAGGGTGAGAATTTTAAAATCGAGGCGTTGTTGGACCGGGAGCCAATGTGGGTCAGGGAGGACAGGAAGTCAGGTAAATATATCGATATATATCAAGTAAACAAGGAATGAGTTATATCATCACCTCCAGGCATCCATGACGATTCTGGGAGTTAGGCGACGAGATTGTAATGAGAGACTTGCAGAGCTCAACCTATTTTTGTCGGATTTCAAAGATTAACCTGCCTCAGTGCCCCGAGGCCTTTGTTGATGATGGAGGTATTTGCGGCTATTTAACAGACCGACTGTGAGTGCTGAACTAGCGGTCATAGCTTTCAAATTAACCAATCTCAAGTGAGATTAGAGAGTCGAACACTTCGTTCTGTCCCAGAGTGGTGGATGTGAGACGGACTCCTAACTAAAGTACTCGACGCCGTGTGAACTAACTCCTTTGAGAAGGAGCTGAAGGAATCTGCTTGGGAAATGGGATTGGAGACTATTGAGACAAACTGAAATAATCAACTACTCCAGGAACATTGGGGCCCTGCACTGCTGGGTGGGGTGGGGGTAGAGCACAGTCCTGGGTTAAACGGTGACGATGTGCCAATGGGTTAATATCCTGGAGTTTTGTTTTGAGGATTAGGGAATATTTGCACAGGAGATTAAGCAGGTGCGGTCCATCACACTTCATGAAAGGGTAGATTGTTTATGGTCTGGGAAGGAACAGACATCACAAGCTAAATAGCCTTATCATGTGTTCTTATCAACCATGTAAACCTCCATCTCAGGTAGTCTGTCTGTGGTTGAAATATTTATTTATTCACACACACATATATATATAAACAACAAGGCGCTTCACAGAACGTTATCAAACAAAATTTGACACCGAGCCACATAAGGAGATATTAGGACAGATGACTAAAAGCTTGGTTAAAGTGGTCGGATTTACGGCGTGTTTTAAAGGAGGAGAGAGAGGTAGAGAGGCGGAGAGGTTTAGGGAGGGAATTTCAGTGCTGAAGGCCGAGGCAGCTGAAGGCACGGCTGCCAATGGTTGAGCGATTAAAATCGGGGGATGTGCAAGAGGCCAGAATTGGAGAAGCGGATCTCGGAGGGTTGTAGGGGCTGGAGGAGATTGCAGAGATAAGGAAGGGGCGAGGCCGTGGAGGGATTTGAAAACCAGGATGAGAATTTTAAAACCGAGGCATTGCTGGAACAGGAGCCGATGTAGGTCAGCGAGCACAGGGGTGATGGGTGAACGAGACTTGGTGCGAGTCATGATACGGGCAGCAGAGTTTTGGATGAGCTGACGTTTACCGAGAGTGGAAGATGGGAGGCCGGCCAGGAGAGCATTGGAATAGTCGAGTCTGGAGGTAACAAAGTTATGGATGAGGGTTTCAGCAGCAGATGAGCTGAGGCAGGGGCAGAGTCGGGCGATATTACGGAGGTGGAAGTAGGCGGTCTTGCTGATGGAGAGGATATGCGGTCAGACGCTCATCTCAGGGTCAAATAGGATGTCAAGGTTGTGAACGATCTGTTTTAGCCTCAGACAATGCCAGGGAGAGGGATGTCAGTGGCTAGGGAACAGAGGTTGTGACAGGGACCGAAGACAATGGCTTTGATCGTCCCAATATTTAGTTGGAGGAAATTTCTGCTCATCCAGTACTGGATAAATACACAGATTTTCCAATGTAGCTCAAGACCATTCTATTGAGAAACATTGATTTAACTTACTATTAGATTTATTTCTTTGACTTCATGGTTTCTTCAAGTAAGTTGGAAGTGTTCTGACTTGTGCAGACCCTTTAGATAGTCATTGAGCGTAAATTAATTCACTGATTGCCCAAGCACGAATGGAGTAATCTCCAGATCACAGGGGCTGAAGGAAAACACCCAACCAGACGTCAACAGCTTAAAATGGCCACCTCAACTCATTTGTTTTTTCTAAAGTCTCGCACTTCTATATTTCTTTTTTGGTCTCAGCTGTCATAACAAAATATCAAATCTAACCGCAGTACACAATGATCGCCAGAGTTCCCCGAGTATTTACTCACCTCCTGGGTGCGTGTCAGGCTTTTTTCCTCTCCAAGTTTCTCCAGTCCTCTCCTAAAGTTGGCTCCTTACTCGTGTGCCTTCTTGACAGTGAGCGTTGACGGGCTATTTGTTCATCATGGCCAAGCCCGATCTCATCCTCGCCCAATATCCCTGCGCACATCCTTCCAGTAGGGGTTGCTGGCTGGTGATCAGGAACTGTAGGCCTGTCCGATTTTGCCTTCACTAATCCTTGGCGCTGAGACCAATCATAGCGACTTCACGCTACCTCCTCTAGGTCAAAGGCTCAGCTATAGCCTGCGACCTAGAGGAGCCCACTTGTAACATGTCATTGGTTGCTAAGTATTTGGGGGGAGAAATTCAGTATCGCCCCATTTGGGGCGCAATTATCGGCCGGGCGCAAAGATTAGCGCCTGGCGCTAATTATCGCCTCCGACTGCAAACTTGACTTTTATCACCCCTGGAGGTGATTGGAGCACTAAATCAGGCGCTACACATCTGTCTTAAGGCGCAAAGGCCGAGGAGCGAGGCGCTAACTCAGAGCCCTGGCGAAGCTCATGTGATGTCAGTCAGCAATGGAACACACACACAATGGCGCCGGCCAGTTCTTAAAGGGGAGGGTCGATCTTGCTTTCCATCCACATCCTGCTCATTGCAGCCTTGAATCTCGGCCTGGAGAGACCTGTACATCAAATCTGCTGGAAAGAACAATGGAGAGAACCAGGGAAAGAGCTCATAGTGCAACCCCCAAAGTCTCTTCTAAATCGATACAAGGAAGGGCAAATCAAAATGAACCTGCAAAGTGCTGCTCAGTACCCAAAACTCCTTCACACAGCATTGAATCTCTCCAGAAGTCTCTCTCTCTCTCAGAATGCGTGGTTCAAAAATGTCACCAACAAAAAAAGGCAGGAAGCGGTCGCCTTTAAATAGCGCTCCCCCAGTCCCTTCCTGACTGCAAAACGCTCCCCTCAACCTGTCGTTGCTAGCGGCAGGCGGTAAGGCAGGGGGCGCCACTCAATATCCGCTCCGGGGCGCTACCGGGCATTGCGCACTCGACTGACATAACGATCTGCCACCCCCCCAATACCCACCATCACCCCCACCCCCCCAATACCCACCATCCCCCCCACCCCCCCAATACCCACCATCCCCCCCAATACCCACCATCCCCCCCCACCCAAAACCCACCATCCCCCCCAATACCCACCATCCCCCCCCACCCAATACCCACCATCCCCCCCACCCCCATCCCCACCACCCCCACCACCTCCACTCACCGTGCCCTGCCGCCCCCCACCATGTAATCTCCTCAGAGAGAGCAAAAAAACCCAGAGAATAACCCAGGGCCAATAAGGGAAAAATACACTGGAAAAATCCTCTCCGAACACCTCAGGCAATCGAAGCCAGTTCAGGAGATCACGTGGACCATGTGTTACCTATAAAGCCGAACAAGGTGTCCCCTTTTTCAGAGATAGGTCCACTGACCGGCCTTCACCTGAACCCTGAACCGCTTCTCACCTGAATTGTCTCTTGAACCCAATTATTTTGTCTGCTCCAGTGACCCGTTAACTGAATAGAAACTCTGTTAAGTGGAATGTGACCTGGTGCCAAAGATGAATCAGATATAGTCGAAAGAGTTTTTTATTCTGGCACTAGTTCCGGGTGTAACCGTGCGCCGACACAGCCACTGGGACCAAAAAAGCCACAAGGTTCAAACACTTTTTCATGAATTGTCCTATTATTAAAATGGCCAAGGAGTGGGGCAGGGACAGGTCGCACGACCGAGGACCAGTGCCAGAATCAATCCGCAGACATGGAGCCATGGGTCTAATGTACCTCTCCAGTTGGCAATGAGAAACGACCAAGTCAAAAGAAAAGCTTTTTCAGCCAATCAGTAGTGGAGTTGTGGAATGAGTCATCAGCAAAGGACATTGAGGCAAACCACAACAACTTGCATTACTATAGCGCCGTTAATAGAACATAAGAACATAAGAAGTAGGAGCAGGAGTAGGCCATACGACCCTTCTGGCCTGCTCCGCCATTCAATAGGATCATGGCTGATCCGAACCTAGACTCACGTCCACTTCCCTGCCCGCTCCCCATAACCCTTAATTCCCTTATCAGCTAGGAAACTGTCTATCCCCGTTTTAAATTTATTTAATGTCGCAGCTTCCACAGCTCTCTGAGGTAACAAATTCCATAGATTTACTACCCTCTGAGTGAAGAAGTTTCTCCTTTTCTCAGTTTTGAAATGGCAGCCCCTTATTCTAAGATTATGCCCCCTAGTTCTAGTCTCACCCATCAGTGGAAACATCCTCCCCGCATGTAGTGTAGTGAAACGTCCCAAGGCGTTTCACAGGAGCGATTATCAAACAACATTCGACACCGAGCCGCGTAAGGAGATATTAGGACAGATGGAGGAAGGTTATAAGGAGGCTCTTAGATGAGGAGGGAGAGGTAGAGAGGTGCAGAGGTTTAGGGAGGGAATTCCAGGGCTTAGGGCCCAGGTAGCTGAAGGAATGACCACCAGTGGAGGACCGATGAAAATCAGTGATGCTCAAGAGGCCAGAATTGGAGGGGCGCAGAGATCTCAGCGGGTTGTCGGGCTGGAGGAGGTTACAGAGATAGGGAGGGGCTGAGGCCATGGAGGGAATTGAAAACAAGGATGAGAATTTTAAAATTGAGGCATTGCCAGACCGGGAACCTATTGTAGGTCAGTGAGCACAGGGGTGATGGGTGAACGGGACTTGGTGCGAGTTAGGACACGGGCAGCAGAGTTTTTGGATGAGCTCAAATTTACTGAGGGTTCAAGGTGGAAGGCCGGGCAGGAGAGTGTTGGAATAGTCGAGTCCAGAGGTAACAAAGGCATGGATGAGAGTTCCAGCAGCGGACAGATGGATTGGTTCAATTGTTTGGAGAGAGAAGGGGTTAACGATGGGTGGGTGGGGCTGATCTACGAAAAGCTGATGCCCGTGGTTGCTCTGAAAGACTCTCTCGGTTCCGAAACACACTGAACGTTCTGCCGTTGTCAATGGTCGTTTCCTGAGCTGCAGTACAACAGGGAAGTGGAGTTACCAACTCTGCCTGGAGCTATTCCTGGAGGTTTCATCACATGACCTCCCGCCACCTACCGCCCGCCCCCACGCCCCCGGCATTGGCAATCCGACATGTCCATCATCACGGTGGTACTGCCTTCCCTTGCTGATTGGAAAGCGAACAGACTCTTTGTGATCCGATTGGATGATGCTCGACTGTCAGTCAAGCAGCCTTTTTTTCCCATCTCCCAATATTTTTCGAACTAATCAACGAAAAAAATAATTGCATGATTTTTCATTTTATTTTTTAAAACGTTCAAAATGCCCAGATACTTTTTCTCCTGGGTTGCTCGCAGCACTGTTCTGGAGATTACTCTTTAATTTCAGCTCGCTTCAGGATAGTCCTGAAGGGCTGGCAGTCCTACAGGAGGAGACAAAGCGTGTTACAATCACACTAATATTCATGTTGTTGTTTCCACAGGCAATGGTGAGAACCAACCGGGGCACGGTTGGCGGCTTCTTCCTTGCTGGCAGGAGCATGGTCTGGTGGCCGGTAAGAAGGCTTCTACCTAGCTTATCAGGTTTGTGATGACGGAGAGGTGTGTAATATCGCCAGAGACAGTGAGTGTGTAATATCACCAGAGGACAGTGCGAGTGTGTAATGTCACCAGGGGACAGTGCGAGTGTGTAATATCACCAGGGGACAGTGCGAGTGTGTAATATCACCAGGGGACAGTGCGAGTGTGTAATATCACCAGAGGACAGTGCAAGTGTGTAATATCACCAGGGGACAGTGCGAGTGTGTAATATCACCAGGGGACAGCGAGTGTGTAATATCACCAGAGGACAGTGAGTGTGTAATATCACCAGGGGACAGTGCGAGTGTGTAATATCACCAGAGGACAGTGCGAGTGTGTAATATCACCAGGGGACAGTGAGTGTGTAATATCACCAGGGGACAGTGCGAGTGTGTAATATCACCAGGGGACAGTGCGAGTGTGTAATATCACCAGAGGACAGTGCGAGTGTGTAATATCACCAGGGGACAATGCGAGTGTGTAATATCACCAGGGGACAGTGCGAGTGTGTAACATCACCAGGGAACAGCAAGTGTGTAATATCACCAGAGGACAGTGCTAGTGTGCAATATCACCAGAGGACAGTGAGTGTGTAATATCACCAGAGGACAGTGCGAGTGTGTAATATCACCAGGGGACAGTGCGAGTGTGTAATATCACCAGAGGACAGTGAGTGTGTAATATCACCAGGGGACAGCGAGTGTGTAATATCACCAGAGGACAGTGAGTGTGTAATATCACCAGGGGACAGTGAGTGTGTAATATCACCAGGGGACAGTGAATGTGTAATATCACCAGAGGACAGTGAGTGTGTAATATCACCAGAGGACAGTGCGAGTGTGTAATATCACCAGAGGACAGTGCTAGTGTGTAATATCACCAGAGGACAGTGCGAGTGTGTAATATCACCAGAGGACAGTGCTAGTGTGTAATATCACCAGGGGACAGTGCGAGTGTGTAATATCACCAGAGGACAGTGTGAGTGTGTAATATCACAAGGGGACAGTGAGTGTGTAATATCACCAGAGGACAGTGTGAGTGTGTAATATCACCAGGGGACAGTGCGAGTGTGTAATATCACCAGAGGACAGTGCTAGTGTGTAATATCACCAGAGGACAGTGAATGTGTAATATCACCAGAGGACAGTGCGAGTGTGTAATATCACCAGAGGACAGTGAGTGTGTAATATCACCAGGGGACAGTGTGAGTGTGTAATATCACCATGAGGACAGTGAGTGTGTAATATCACCAGGGGACAGTGCGAGTGTGTAATATCACCAGGGGACAGTGCGAGTGTGTAATATCACCAGAGGACAGTGCGAGTGTGTAATATCACCAGGGGACAGTGCGAGTGTGTAATATCACCAGGGGACAGCAATTGTGTAATATCACCAGAGGACAGTGAGTGTGGAATATCACCAGGGGACAGTGTGAGTGTGTAATATCACCAGGGGACAGTGAGTGTGTAATATCACCAGAGGACAGTGAGTGTGTAATATCACCAGAGGACACTGAGTGTGTAATATCACCAGAGGACAGTGAGTGTGTAATATCACCATGGGACAGCAAGTGTGTAATATCACCAGAGGACAGTGAGTGTGTAATATCACCAGGGGACAGTGCGAGTGTGTAATATCACCAGAGGACAGTGAGTGTGTAATATCACCAGGGGTCAGCAAGTGTATAATATCACCAGAGGACAGTGAGTGTGTAATATCACCAGAGGACAGTGAGTGTGTAATATCACCAGAGGACAGCGAGTGTGTAATATCACCAGGGGACAGTGAGTGTGTAATATCACCAGAGGACAGTGAGTGTGTAATATCACCAGAGGACAGTGAGTGTGTAATATCACCAGAGGACAGTGAGTGTGTAATATCACCAGGGGACAGTGAGTGTGTAATATCACCAGAGGACAGTGAGTGTGTAATATCACCAGAGGACAGTGAGTGTGTAATATCACCAGGGGACAGTGAGTGTGTAATATCACCAGAGGACAGTGAGTGTGTAATATCACCAGGGGACAGTGAGTGTGTAATATCACCAGAGGACAGTGAGTGTGTAATTTCACCAGAGGACAGTGCGAGTGTGTAATATCGCCAGAGGACAGTGCGAGTGTTTAATATCACCAGGGGACAGTGAGTGTGTAATTTCACCAGAGGACAGTGCGAGTGTGTAATATCACCAGAGGACAGTGCGAGTGTGTAATATCACCAGAGGAAAGTGCTAGTGTGTAATATCACCAGAGGACAGTGAGTGTGTAATATCACCAGAGGACAGTGCGAGTGTGTAATATCACCAGAGGACAGTGTGTGTGCAATATCACCAGAGGACAGTGCGAGTGTGTAATATCACCAGGGGACAGTGCTAGTGTGTAATATCACCAGAGGACAGTGAGTGTGTAATATCACCAGGGGACAGCAAGTGTGTAATATCACCAGAGGACAGTGAGTGTGTAATATCACCAGAGGACAGTGAGTGTGTAATATCACCAGGGGACAGCAAGTGTGTAATATCACCTAGAGGACAGTGAGTGTGTAATATCACCAGGGGACAGCAAGTGTGTAATATCACCAGAGGACAGAGCTAGTGTGTAATATCACCAGGGGACAGTGCGAGTGTGTAATATCACCAGAGGACAGTGAGTGTGTAATATCACCAGGGGACAGTGCGAGTGTGTAATATCACCAGAGGACAGTGAGTGTGTAATATCACCAGGGGACAGTGAGTGTGTAATATCACCAGGGGACAGTGCGAGTCTGTAATATCACCAGAGGACAGTGAGTGTGTAATATCACCACAGGACAGTGCAAGTGTGTAATATCACGAGGGGAAAGTGCGTGTGTAATATCACCAGGGGACAGTGCAAGTGTGTAATATCACCAGAGGACAGTGAGTGTGTAATATCACCAGAGGACAGTGCGAGTGTGTAATATCACCAGAGGACAGTGAGTGTGTAATATCACCAGAGGACAGTGAGTGTGTAATATCACCAGAGGACAGTGAGTGTGTAATATCACCAGAGGACAGTGCTAGTGTGTAATATCACCAGGGGACAGTGAGTGTGTAATATCACCAGGGGACAGTGAGTGTGTAATATCACCAGGGGACAGTGAGTGTGTAATGTCACCAGAGGACAGTGCGAGTGTGTAATATCACCAGAGGACAGTGAGTGTGTAATATCACCAGAGGACAGTGAGTGTGTAATATCACCAGAGGACAGTGCGAGTGTGTAATATCACCAGAGGACAGTGAGTGTGTAATATCACCAGAGGACAGTGAGTGTGTAATATCACCAGAGGACAGTGAGTGTGTAATATCACCAGAGGACAGTGCGAGTGTGTATTATCACCAGGGGACAGTGAGTGTGTAATATCACCAGGGGACAGTGCGAGTGTGTAATATCACCAGAGGACAGTGAGTGTGTAATATCACCAGAGGACAGTGAGTGTGTAATATCACCAGAGGACAGTGCGAGTGTGTAATATCACCAGGGGACAGTGAGTGTGTAATATCACCAGGGGACAGTGCGAGTGTGTAATATCACCAGAGGACAGTGAGTGTGTAATATCACCAGGGGACAGTGCGAGTGTGTAATATCACCAGGGGACAGTGAGTGTGTAATATCACCAGAGGACAGTGCTAGTGTGTAATATCACCAGAGGACAGTGAGTGTGTAATATCACCAGGGGACAGTGAGTGTGTAATATCACCAGGGGACAGTGCGAGTGTGTAATATCACCAGGGGACAGTGCTAGTGTGTAATATCATCCAGAGGACAGTGAGTGTGTAATATCACCAGGGGACAGTGCGAGTGTGTAATATCACCAGAGGACAGTGAGTGTGTAATATCACCAGGGGACAGTGAGTGTGTAATATCACCAGAGGACAGTGAGTGTGTAATATCACCAGAGGACAGTGAGTGTGTAATATCACCAGGGGACAGTGAGTGTGTAATATCACCAGAGGACAGTGAGTGTGTAATATCACCAGAGGACAGTGCTAGTGTGTAATATCACCAGGGGACAGAGCGAGTGTGTAATATCACCAGGGGACAGCAAGTGTGTAATATCACCAGAGGACAGTGCTAGTGTGTAATATCACCAGGGGACAGTGCGAGTGTGTAATATCACCAGAGGACAGTGCGAGTGTGTAATATCACCAGAGGACAGTGCGAGTGTGTAATATCACCAGAGGACAGTGAGTGTGTAATATCACCAGAGGACAGTGAGTGTGTAATATCACCAGAGGACAGTGAGTGTGTAATATCATCAGAGGACAGTGAGTGTGCAATATCACCAGAGGACAGTGAGTGTGTAATATCACCAGGGGACAGTGAGTGTGCAATATCACCAGAGGACAGTGAGTGTGTAATATCACCAGAGGACAGTGCTAGTGTGTAATATCACCAGAGGACAGTGAGTGTCTAATATCACCAGAGGACAGTGCGAGTGTGTAATATCGCCAGAGGACAGTGCGAGTGTGTAATATCACCAGAGGACAGTGTGTGTGTAATATCACCAGAGGACAGTGCGAGTGTAATATCACCAGGGGACAGAAAGTGTGTAATATCACCAGAGGACAGTGCGAGTGTGTAATATCACCAGAGGACAGTGAGTGTGTAATATCACCAGAGGACAGTGAGTGTGTAATATCACCAGAGGACAGTGAGTGTGTAATATCACCAGAGGACAGTGCTAGTGTGTAATATCACCAGGGGACAGTGAGTGTGTAATATCACCAAGGGGACAGTGAGTGTGTAATATCACCAGAGGACAGTGCGAGTGTGTAATATCACCAGAGGACAGTGAGTGTGTAATATCACCAGAGGACAGTGAGTGTGTGATATCACCAGGGGACAGTGAGTGTGTAATATCACCAGGGGACAGTGAGTGTGTAATATCACCAGAGGACAGTGAGTGTGTAATATCACCAGGGGACAGTGAGTGTGTAATATCACCAGTGGACAGTGCGAGTGTGTAATATCACCAGGGGACAGTGAGTGTGTAATATCACCAGGGGACAGTGAGTGTGTAATATCACCAGAGGACAGTGGAGTGTGTAATATCACCAGAGGACAGTGAGTGTGTAATGTCACCAGAGGACAGTGAGTGTGTAATATCACAGAGGACAGTGGTGTGTAATATCACCAGAGGACAGTGAGTGTGTAATATCACAGAGGACAGTGAGTGTGTAATATCACCAGAGGACAGTGAGTGTGTAATATCACCAGAGGACAGAGCTAGTGTGTAATATCACCAGGGGACAGTGCGAGTGTGTAATATCACCAGAGGACAGTGAGTGTGTAATATCACCAGGGGACAGTGCGAGTGTGTAATATCACCAGAGGACAGTGAGTGTGTAATATCACCAGAGGACAGTGCGAGTGTGTAATATCACCAGGGGACAGTGAGTGTGTAATATCACCAGGGGACAGTGCGAGTGTGTAATATCACCAGAGGACAGTGAGTGTGTAATATCACCAGAGGACAGTGAGTGTGTAATATCACCAGAGGACAGTGTGAGTGTGTAATATCACCAGGGGACAGTGAGTGTGTAATATCACCAGGGGACAGTGCGAGTGTGTAATATCACCAGAGGACAGTGAGTGTGTAATATCACCAGGGGACAGTGCGAGTGTGTAATATCACCAGGGGACAGTGAGTGTGTAATATCACCAGAGGACAGTGCTAGTGTGTAATATCACCAGAGGACAGTGAGTGTGTAATATCACCAGGGGACAGTGAGTGTGTAATATCACCAGGGGACAGTGCGAGTGTGTAATATCACCAGGGGACAGTGCTAGTGTGTAATATCACCAGAGGACAGTGAGTGTGTAATATCACCAGGGGACAGTGCGAGTGTGTAATATCACCAGAGGACAGTGAGTGTGTAATATCACCAGGGGACAGTGAGTGTGTAATATCACCAGAGGACAGTGAGTGTGTAATATCACCAGAGGACAGTGAGTGTGTAATATCACCAGGGGACAGTGAGTGTGTAATATCACCAGAGGACAGTGAGTGTGTAATATCACCAGAGGACAGTGCTAGTGTGTAATATCACCAGGGGACAGTGCGAGTGTGTAATATCACCAGGGGACAGCAAGTGTGTAATATCACCAGAGGACAGTGCTAGTGTGTAATATCACCAGGGGACAGTGCGAGTGTGTAATATCACCAGAGGACAGTGCGAGTGTGTAATATCACCAGAGGACAGTGCGAGTGTGTAATATCACCAGAGGACAGTGAGTGTGTAATATCACCAGAGGACAGTGAGTGTGTAATATCACCAGAGGACAGTGAGTGTGTAATATCATCAGAGGACAGTGAGTGTGCAATATCACCAGAGGACAGTGAGTGTGTAATATCACCAGGGGACAGTGAGTGTGCAATATCACCAGAGGACAGTGAGTGTGTAATATCACCAGAGGACAGTGCTAGTGTGTAATATCACCAGAGGACAGTGAGTGTCTAATATCACCAGAGGACAGTGCGAGTGTGTAATATCGCCAGAGGACAGTGCGAGTGTGTAATATCACCAGAGGACAGTGTGTGTGTAATATCACCAGAGGACAGTGCGAGTGTAATATCACCAGGGGACAGAAAGTGTGTAATATCACCAGAGGACAGTGCGAGTGTGTAATATCACCAGAGGACAGTGAGTGTGTAATATCACCAGAGGACAGTGAGTGTGTAATATCACCAGAGGACAGTGAGTGTGTAATATCACCAGAGGACAGTGCTAGTGTGTAATATCACCAGGGGACAGTGAGTGTGTAATATCACCAGGGGACAGTGAGTGTGTAATATCACCAGAGGACAGTGCGAGTGTGTAATATCACCAGAGGACAGTGAGTGTGTAATATCACCAGAGGACAGTGAGTGTGTGATATCACCAGGGGACAGTGAGTGTGTAATATCACCAGGGGACAGTGAGTGTGTAATATCACCAGAGGACAGTGAGTGTGTAATATCACCAGGGGACAGTGAGTGTGTAATATCACCAGGGGACAGTGCGAGTGTGTAATATCACCAGGGACAGTGAGTGTGTAATATCACCAGGGGACAGTGAGTGTGTAATATCACCAGAGGACAGTGCGAGTGTGTAATATCACCAGAGGACAGTGAGTGTGTAATGTCACCAGAGGACAGTGCGAGTGTGTAATATCACCAGAGGACAGTGAGTGTGTAATATCACCAGAGGACAGTGAGTGTGTAATATCACCAGAGGACAGTGCAGTGTGTAATATCACCAGAGGACAGTGAGTGTGTAATATCACCAGGGACAGTGAGTGTGTAATATCACCAGAGGACAGTGAGTGTGTAATATCACCAGAGGACAGTGCGAGTGTGTAATATCACCAGAGGACAGTGAGTGTGTAATATCACCAGAGGACAGTGCGAGTGTGTAATATCACCAGGGGACAGTGAGTGTGTAATATCACCAGGGACAGTGCGAGTGTGTATATCACCAGAGGACAGTGAGTGTGTAATATCACCAGGGGACAGTGAGTGTGTAATATCACCAGAGGACAGTGGAGTGTGTAAATCACCAGGGGACAGTGAGTGTGTAATATCACCAGAGGACAGTGCGAGTGTGTAATATCGCCAGAGGACAGTGCGAGTGTGTAATATCACCAGAGGACAGTGTGTGTGTAATATCACCAGAGGACAGTGCGAGTGTGTAATATCACCAGAGGACAGTGTGTGTGTAATATCACCAGAGGACAGTGCGTGTGTAATATCACCAGAGGGACAGTGAAGTGTGTAATATCACCAGAGGACAGTGCGAGTGTGTAATATCACCAGAGGACAGTGAGTGTGTAATATCACCAGAGGACAGTGAGTGTGTAATATCACCAGAGGACAGTGAGTGTGTAATATCACCAGAGGACAGTGCTAGTGTGTAATATCACCAGGGGACAGTGAGTGTGTAATATCACCAGGGGACAGTGAGTGTGTAATATCACCAGAGGACAGTGCGAGTGTGTAATATCACCAGAGGACAGTGAGTGTGTAATATCACCAGAGGACAGTGAGTGTGTAATATCACCAGGGGACAGTGAGTGTGTAATATCACCAGGGGACAGTGAGTGTGTAATATCACCAGAGGACAGTGAGTGTGTAATATCACCAGGGGACAGTGAGTGTGTAATATCACCAGGGGACAGTGCGAGTGTGTAATATCACCAGGGGACAGTGAGTGTGTAATATCACCAGGGGACAGTGAGTGTGTAATATCACCAGAGGACAGTGCGAGTGTGTAATATCACCAGAGGACAGTGAGTGTGTAATGTCACCAGAGGACAGTGCGAGTGTGTAATATCACCAGAGGACAGTGAGTGTGTAATATCACCAGAGGACAGTGAGTGTGTAATATCACCAGAGGACAGTGCGAGTGTGTAATATCACCAGAGGACAGTGAGTGTGTAATATCACCAGGGGACAGTGAGTGTGTAATATCACCAGAGGACAGTGAGTGTGTAATATCACCAGAGGACAGTGAGTGTGTAATATCACCAGAGGACAGTGAGTGTGTAATATCACCAGAGGACAGTGCGAGTGTGTAATATCACCAGGGGACAGTGAGTGTGTAATATCACCAGGGGACAGTGCGAGTGTGTAATATCACCAGAGGACAGTGAGTGTGTAATATCACCAGAGGACAGTGAGTGTGTAATATCACCAGAGGACAGTGCGAGTGTGTAATATCACCAGGGGACAGTGAGTGTGTAATATCACCAGGGGACAGTGCGAGTGTGTAATATCACCAGGGGACAGTGAGTGTGTAATATCACCAGAGGACAGTGCTAGTGTGTAATATCACCAGAGGACAGTGAGTGTGTAATATCACCAGGAGACAGTGCGAGTGTGTAATATCACCAGGGACAGTGCTAGTGTGTAATATCACCAGAGGACAGTGAGTGTGTAATATCACCAGGGGACAGTGCGAGTGTGTAATATCACCAGAGGACAGTGAGTGTGTAATATCACCAGGGGACAGTGAGTGTGTAATATCACCAGAGGACAGTGAGTGTGTAATATCACCAGAGGACAGTGAGTGTGTAATATCACCAGAGGACAGTGAGTGTGTAATATCACCAGAGGACAGTGAGTGTGTAATATCACCAGGGGACAGTGAGTGTGTAATATCACCAGAGGACAGTGCGAGTGTGTAATATCACCAGAGGACAGTGAGTGTGTAATATCACCAGAGGACAGTGAGTGTGTAATATCACCAGAGGACAGTGAGTGTGTAATATCACCAGAGGACAGTGAGTGTGTAATATCACCAGGGACAGTGAGTGTGTAATATCACCAGAGGACAGTGAGTGTGTAATATCACCAGAGGACAGTGAGTGTGTAATATCACCAGAGGACAGTGAGTGTGTAATATCACCAGAGGACAGTGAGTGTGTAATATCACCAGGGGACAGTGAGTGTGTAATATCACCAGAGGACAGTGCGAGTGTGTAATATCACCAGAGGACAGTGAGTGTGTATAATCACCAGAGGACAGTGAGTGTGTAATATCACCAGAGGACAGTGCGAGTGTGTAATATCACCAGGGGACAGTGAGTGTGTAATATCACCAGGGGACAGTGCGAGTGTGTAATATCACAGAGGACAGTGAGTGTGTAATATCACCAGAGGACAGTGAGTGTGTAATATCACCAGAGGACAGTGCGAGTGTGTAATATCACCAGGGGGACAGTGCGAGTGTGTAATATCACCAGGGGACAGTGAGTGTGTAATGATCACCAAGGACAGTGCGTGTGTAATATCACCAGAGGACAGTGAGTGTGTAATATCACCAGAGGACAGTGCAGTGTGTATATCACCAGGGGACAGTGGAGTGTGTAATATCACCAGGGGACAGTGCGAGTGTGTAATATCACCAGGGGACAGTGAGTGTGTAATATCACAGGGACAGTGAAGTGTGTAATATCACCAGGGGCCAGTGCGAGTGTGTAATATCACCAGAGGACAGTGAGTGTGTAATATCACCAGAGGACAGTGAGTGTTGATATCACCAGGGGACAGTGCAGTGTGTAATATCACCAGGGGACAGTGAGTGTGTAATATCACCAGAGGACAGTGCGTGTGTAATATCACCAGGGGACAGTGAGTGTGTAATATCACCAGGGGACAGTGCGAGTGTGTAATATCACCAGGGGACAGTGAAGTGTGATAATATCACCAGGGGACAGTGAGTGTGTAATATCACCAGGGACAGTGCGAGTGTGTTATATCACCAGAGGACAGTGAGTAGTTTGTAATAGTCACCAGAGGACAGTGCGAGTGTGTAATATCACCAGAGGACAGTGAGTGTGTAATATCACAGTGGACAGTGAGTGTGTAATATCACCAGAGGACAGTGCGAGTGTGTAATATCACCAGAGAGGACAGTGAGTGTGTCATATCACCAGGGGACAGTGAGTCGTGTAATATCACCAGAGGACAGTGAGTGTGTAATATCACCAGAGACAGTGCGTGTGTAATATCACCAGAGGACAGTGAGTGTGTAATATCACCAGAGGACAGTGCGAGTGTGTAATATCACCCAGGGACAGTGATGTGTGTAATATCACCAGGGACAGTGCGAGTGTGTAATATCACCAGAGGACAGTGAGTGTGTAATATCACCAGAGGACAGTGAGTGTGTAATATCACCAGAGGACAGTGAGTGTGTAATATCACCAGAGGACAGTGCTAGTGTGTAATATCACCAGGGGACAGTGAGTGTGTAATATCACCAGGGGACAGTGAGTGTGTAATATCACCAGAGGACAGTGCGAGTGTGTAATATCACAGAGGACAGTGAGTGTGTAATATCACCAGAGGACAGTGAGTGTGTAATATCACCAGGGGACAGTGAGTGTGTAATATCACCAGGGGACAGTGAGTGTGTAATATCACCAGAGGACAGTGAGTGTGTAATATCACCAGGGGACAGTGAGTGTGTAATATCACCAGGGGACAGTGCGAGTGTGTAATATCACCAGGGGACAGTGAGTGTGTAATATCACCAGGGGACAGTGAGTGTGTAATATCACCAGAGGACAGTGCGAGTGTGTAATATCACCAGAGGACAGTGAGTGTGTAATGTCACCAGAGGACAGTGCGAGTGTGTAATATCACCAGAGGACAGTGAGTGTGTAATATCACCAGAGGACAGTGAGTGTGTAATATCACCAGAGGACAGTGCGAGTGTGTAATATCACCAGAGGACAGTGAGTGTGTAATATCACCAGGGGACAGTGAGTGTGTAATATCACCAGAGGACAGTGAGTGTGTAATATCACCAGAGGACAGTGAGTGTGTAATATCACCAGAGGACAGTGAGTGTGTAATATCACCAGAGGACAGTGCGAGTGTGTAATATCACCAGGGGACAGTGAGTGTGTAATATCACCAGGGGACAGTGCGAGTGTGTAATATCACCAGAGGACAGTGAGTGTGTAATATCACCAGAGGACAGTGAGTGTGTAATATCACCAGAGGACAGTGCGAGTGTGTAATATCACCAGGGGACAGTGAGTGTGTAATATCACCAGGGGACAGTGCGAGTGTGTAATATCACCAGGGGACAGTGAGTGTGTAATATCACCAGAGGACAGTGCTAGTGTGTAATATCACCAGAGGACAGTGAGTGTGTAATATCACCAGGAGACAGTGCGAGTGTGTAATATCACCAGGGGACAGTGCTAGTGTGTAATATCACCAGAGGACAGTGAGTGTGTAATATCACCAGGGGACAGTGCGAGTGTGTAATATCACCAGAGGACAGTGAGTGTGTAATATCACCAGGGGACAGTGAGTGTGTAATATCACCAGAGGACAGTGAGTGTGTAATATCACCAGAGGACAGTGAGTGTGTAATATCACCAGAGGACAGTGAGTGTGTAATATCACCAGAGGACAGTGAGTGTGTAATATCACCAGGGGACAGTGAGTGTGTAATATCACCAGAGGACAGTGCGAGTGTGTAATATCACCAGAGGACTGTGAGTGTGTAATATCACCAGAGGACAGTGAGTGTGTAATATCACCAGAGGACAGTGAGTGTGCAATATCACCAGAGGACAGTGAGTGTGTAATATCACCAGGGGACAGTGCGAGTGTGTAATATCACCAGAGGGACAGTGAGTGTGTAATATCACCAGAGGACAGTGAGTGTGTAATATCACCAGAGGACAGTGAGTGTGTAATTCACCAGAGGACAGTGAGTGTGTAATATCACCAGGGGACAGTGAGTGTGTAATATCACCAGAGGACAGTGCGAGTGTGTAATATCACCAGAGGACAGTGAGGAGTGTGTAATATCACCAGAGGACAGTGAGTGTGTAATATCACCAGAGGACAGAGGGAATCAGTGGGACAGTGAGTGTGTAAAATCACCAGAGGACTGTGAGTGTGTATTATCACCAGAGGACAGTGGAGTGTGTAATATCACCAGAGGACAGTGAGTGTGTAATATCACCAGGGAGGACAGTGAGTGTGTAATATCACCAGAGGACAGTGAGAGTGTGTAATATCACCAGGGGACAGGTGCGTGTGTAATATCACCAGGGGACAGTGCAGTGTGTAATATCACCAGCAGGACAGTGATGTGTAATATCACCAGGGGACAGTGAAGTGTGTAATATCACCAGAGGACAGTGCGAGTGTGTAATATCACCAGAGGACAGTGAGTGTGGTAATAACACCAGAGGGACAGTGAGTGTGTAATCTCACCAGGGGACAGTGCGAGTGTGTAATATCACCAGAGGACAGTGAGTGTGTAATATCACCAGAGGACAGTGCGAGTGTGTAATATCACCAGAGGACAGTGATGTGTAATATCACCAGAGGACAGTGAGTGTGTAATATCACCAAGGACAGTGGAGTGTGTAATATCACCAGTGGACAGTGAGTGTGTAATATCACCAGAGGACAGTGAGTGTGTAATATCACCAGGGGACAGTGCAGTGTGTAATATCACCAGGGGACAGTGCGAGTGTGTAATATCACCAGAGGACAGTGAGTGTGGAATACCACCAGGGGACAGTGAGTGTGTAATATCACCAGAGGACAGTGAGTGTGTAATATCACCAGAGGACAGTGAGTGTGTAATATCACCAGGGGACAGTGATGTGGTAATATCACCAGAGGGACAGTGCGAGTGTGTAATATCACCAGGGGACAGAGCAGTGTGTAATATCACCAGGGGACAGTGCGTGTGTAATAATCACCAGTGGACAGTGCGAGTGTGTAATATCACCAGAGGACAGTGAGTGTGTAATATCACCAGGGGACAGTGCGAGTGTGTAATATCACCAGAGGACAGTGAGTGTGTAATATCACCAGAGGGACAGTGAGTGTGTAATATCACCAGGGGACAGTGGAGTGTGTAATATCACCAGGGGACATGAGTGTGGTTAATATCACCAGGGGACAGGGAGTGTGTTAATATCACCAGAGGACAGTGAGTGTGTAATATCACCAGAGGACAGTGGAGTGTGTAATATCACCAGGGACAGTGAGTGTGTAATATCACCAGAGGACAGTGAGTGTGTAATATCACCAGAGGACAGTGAGTGTGTAATATCACCAGAGGACAGTGCGAGTGTGTAATATCACCAGAGGACAGTGAGTGTGTAATATCACCAGAGGACAGTGAGTGTGTAATATCACCAGAGGACAGTGAGTGTGTAATATCACCAGAGGACAGTGCTAGTGTGTAATATCACCAGGGGACAGTGAGTGTGTAATATCACCAGGGGACAGTGAGTGTGTAATATCACCAGAGGACAGTGCGAGTGTGTAATATCACAGAGGACAGTGAGTGTGTAATATCACCAGAGGACAGTGAGTGTGTGATATCACCAGGGGACAGTGAGTGTGTAATATCACCAGGGGACAGTGAGTGTGTAATATCACCAGAGGACAGTGAGTGTGTAATATCACCAGGGGACAGTGAGTGTGTAATATCACCAGGGGACAGTGCGAGTGTGTAATATCACCAGGGGACAGTGAGTGTGTAATATCACCAGGGGACAGTGAGTGTGTAATATCACCAGAGGACAGTGCGAGTGTGTAATATCACCAGAGGACAGTGAGTGTGTAATGTCACCAGAGGACAGTGCGAGTGTGTAATATCACCAGAGGACAGTGAGTGTGTAATATCACCAGAGGACAGTGAGTGTGTAATATCACCAGAGGACAGTGCGAGTGTGTAATATCACCAGAGGACAGTGAGTGTGTAATATCACCAGGGGACAGTGAGTGTGTAATATCACCAGAGGACAGTGAGTGTGTAATATCACCAGAGGACAGTGAGTGTGTAATATCACCAGAGGACAGTGAGTGTGTAATATCACCAGAGACAGTGCGAGTGTGTAATATCACCAGGGGACAGTGAGTGTGTAATATCACCAGGGGACAGTGCGAGTGTGTAATATCACCAGAGGACAGTGAGTGTGTAATATCACCAGAGGACAGTGAGTGTGTAATATCACCAGAGGACAGTGCGAGTGTGTAATATCACCAGGGGACAGTGAGTGTGTAATATCACCAGTGGACAGTGCGAGTGTGTAATATCACCAGGGGTCAGTGAGTGTGTAATATCACCAGAGACAGTGCTAGTGTGTAATATCACCAGAGGGACAGTGAGTGTGTAATATCACCAGGGGACAGTGCGAGTGTGTAATATCACCAGGGGACAGTGCTAGTGTGTAATATCACCAGAGGACAGTGAGTGTGTAATATAACCAGGGACAGTGCGAAGTGTGTAATTTCTCCAGAGGACCAGTGAGTTGTGTATATCACCAGGGGGACAGTGGAGTGAGGAAATATCACCAGAGGACAGTGGTGTGTAATATCACCAGAGGACAGTGAGTGTGTAATATCACCAGAGGACAGTGAGTGTGCAATATCACCAGAGGACAGTGAGTGCGTAATATCACCAGGGGACAGTTGAGTGTGTAATATCACCAGAGGACAGTGCGAGTGTGTAATTTCCACCAGAGGGACAGTGAGTGTGTAATATCACCAGAGGACAGTGAGTGTGCTATATCACCAGAGGACAGTGAGTGTGTAATATCACCAAGGGGACAGTGAGTGTGTAATATCACCAGAGGTCAGTGAGTGTGTAATAATCACCAGGGACAGTGAGTGTGTAACTACTCCCAGAGGTCAGTGAGTGTGCAATATCACCAGAGGACAGTGAGTGTGTAATATCACCAGGGGACAGTGAGTGTGTAATATCACCAGAGGACAGTGAGTGTGTAATATCACCAGAGGACAGTGAGTGTGTAATATCACCAGAGGACAGTGAGTGTGCAATATCACCAGAGGACAGTGAGTGTGTAATATCACCAGGGGACAGTGAGTGTGTAATATCACCAGAGGACAGTGCGAGTGTGTAATATCACCAGAGGACAGTGAGTGTGTAATATCACCAGAGGACAGTGAGTGTGTAATATCACCAGAGGACAGTGAGTGTGTAATATCACCAGAGGACAGTGAGTGTGTAATATCACCAGGGGACAGTGAGTGTGTAATATCACCAGAGGACAGTGCGAGTGTGTAATATCACCAGAGGACAGTGAGTGTGTAATATCACCAGAGGACAGTGAGTGTGTAATATCACCAGAGGACAGTGCGAGTGTGTAATATCGCCAGAGGACAGTGCGAGTGTGTAATATCACCAGAGGACAGTGCTAGTGTGTAATATCACCAGGGGACAGTGAGTATGTAATATCACCAGGGGACAGTGAGTGTGTAATATCACCAGAGGACAGTGCGAGTGTGTAATATCACCAGAGGACAGTGAGTGTGTAATATCACCAGAGGACAGTGAGTGTGTGATATCACCAGGGGACAGTGAGTGTGTAATATCACCAGGGGACAGTGAGTGTGTAATATCACCAGAGGACAGTGAGTGTGTAATATCACCAGGGGACAGTGAGTGTGTAATATCACCAGGGGACAGTGCGAGTGTGTAATATCACCAGGGGACAGTGAGTGTGTAATATCACCAGGGGACAGTGAGTGTGTAATATCACCAGAGGACAGTGCGAGTGTGTAATATCACCAGAGGACAGTGAGTGTGTAATATCACCAGAGGACAGTGCGAGTGTGTAATATCACCAGAGGACAGTGAGTGTGTAATATCACCAGAGGACAGTGAGTGTGTAATATCACCAGAGGACAGTGCAGTGTGTAATATCACCAGAGGACAGTGAGTGTGTAATATCACCAGGGGACAGTGAGTGTGTAATATCACCAGGGGACAGTGAGTGTGTAATATCACCAGGGACCGTGAGTGTGTAATATCACCAGAGGGACAGTGAGTGTGTATATCACCAAGGGGACAGTGAGTGTGTAATATCACCCGGGACAGTGAGTGTGTCCTATCCCCGAGGAGCAGTGAGTGTAAATATCACCAGAGGACAGTGAGTGTGTAATATCACCAGAGGACAGTGAGAGTGTATATCACCAGAGGACAGTGCGAGTGTGTAATATCACCAGAGGACAGTGAGTGTGTAATATCACCAGAGGACAGTGCGAGTGAGTGTAATATCACCAGAGGACAGTGAGTGTGTAATATCACAGAGGACAGTGAGGTAAGGTGTTTTTTATATCACCAGAGGACAGTGAGTGTGTAATATCACCAGAGGGACAGTGAGTGAGTAATATCACCAGAGGACCGTGAGTGTGTCATATCACCAGAGGACAGTGCGAGTGTGTAATATCACCAGGGGACAGTGAGTGTGTAATATCACCAGGGGACAGTGCGAGTGTGTAATATCACCAGAGGCAGTGAGTGTGTAATATCACAGAGGACGTAGTGTGTAATATCACCAGAGGACAGTGCGAGTGTGAATATCACCAGGGGACAGTGAAGTGTGTAATATCACAGGGACAGTGCGAGTGTGTACTATCACCAGGGGACAGTGAGTGTGTAATATCACCCAGAGGACAGTTGTAGTGTGTGAAATATCAACAGAGGAATGTGAGGTGTAATAGTCACCAGGAGACAGAGCGAGTGTGTGTAATATTCACCCAGGGGACAGTGATTGTGGTAATATCACCAGGGGACAGTGAGGTGAGTAATATCACCAGAGGACAGTGCGAGTGTGTAATATCACCAGAGAGACAGTGAGTGTGTAATATCACCAGCGGACCGTGAGTGTGTATATCACCAGGGACAGTGTGTGTGTAAATATCCCCCGGTGACAGTGAGTGCTGTAATATCTCCAGAGGACAGTGAGTGTGTAATATCACCAGGGCGACAGTGAGTGTGTGTAATATCACCAGGGGACAGTCGAGTGTGTAATATCACCTGGGGACAGTGAGTGTGTACTACACCAGGGACAGTGAGTGTTGTATATCACCAGAGGACAGTGCGATGTGTAATATCACCAGAGGACAGTGGAGTGTGTAATGTCACCAGAGGGACAGTGAGTGTGTATACATCACCAGAGGACCGTGAGGGTGTGTATATCACCAGAGGGACAGTGAGTGTGTATATCACCAAGAGGGACAGTGCTAGTGTGTATATCACCAGAGGACAAGTGAGTGTGTAATATCACCAGGGGACAGAGGAAGTGGTGTGAATATCACCAGAGGACAGTGAGTGTGTAATATCACCAGAGGACAGTGAGTGTGTAATATCACCAGAGGACAGTGAGTGTGTAATATCACCAGAGGACAGTGAGTGTGTAATATCACCAGGGGACAGTGAGTGTGTAATATCACCAGAGGACAGTGAGTGTGTATATCACGAGGACAGTGAGTGTGTAATATCACAGGTGACATAGTGTGCACCAGAGGACAGTGAGTGTGTATATCACCCAATGTGTAATATCACCAGAGGACAGTGAGTGTGTAATATCACCAGAGGACAGTGAGTGTGTAATATCACCAGAGGACAGTGAGTGTGTAATATCACCAGAGGACAGTGAGTGTGTAATATACCAGAGGACAGTGCCAGTGAGTAATACACCCATAGAAACAGTGTGTGTGTAATATCCACCAGGACAGTGCGAGTGTATATCACCAGGGGACAGAAAGTGTGTAAAATCACCAGAGGAACAGTGCGATGTGTAATATACCACTAGGACAGTGAGTGTGTATTATCACCAGAGGACAGTGAGTGTGTAATAGCACCAGAGGACAGTGATGTGTAATATCACCAGAGTACAGTGCTAGTGTGTAAATCACCAGGGACAGTGAAGTAGTGTATTATCACCAGGGGACAGTGAGTGTTGTAATATCCCAGAGGAACAGTGGCGAGTGTGGTAATATCACGAGGACCAGTGAGTGTGGTAATATCACCAGAGAAGTGAGTGTGTGATATCACCAGGGACAGTGAGTGTGTTAAATCACCAGGGGGACAGTGAGTGTGTAATATCACAAGAGGACAGTGAGTGTGTAATATCACCAGGGTACAGTGAGTGTGTAATATCACCGAGGGACAGTGCGAGTGTGTAATATCACCAGGGGACAGAGAGTGTGGAATATCACCAGTGGACAGTGAGTTGTGTAATATCACCAGAGGACAGTGCAAGTGTGTAATATACACCAGAGGGACAGTGAGTGTGTAATGTCACCAGAGGACAGTGCCGATTGTGTAATATCACAGAGGACAGTGAGTGTGTAATATCACCAGAGGACAGTGAGTGTGTAATATCACCAGAGGACAGTGCGAGTGTGTAATATCACCAGAGGACAGTGAGTGTGTAATATCACCAGGGGACAGTGAGTGTGTAATATCACCAGAGGACAGTGAGTGTGTAATATCACCAGAGGACAGTGAGTGTGTAATATCACCAGAGGACAGTGAGTGTGTAATATCACCAGAGGACAGTGCGAGTGTGTAATATCACCAGGGGACAGTGAGTGTGTAATATCACCAGGGGACAGTGCGAGTGTGTAATATCACCAGAGGACAGTGAGTGTGTAATATCACCAGAGGACAGTGAGTGTGTAATATCACCAGAGGACAGTGCGAGTGTGTAATATCACCAGGGGACAGTGAGTGTGTAATATCACCAGGGGACAGTGCGAGTGTGTAATATCACCAGGGGACAGTGAGTGTGTAATATCACCAGAGGACAGTGCTAGTGTGTAATATCACCAGAGGACAGTGAGTGTGTAATATCACCAGGGGACAGTGCGAGTGTGTAATATCACCAGGGGACAGTGCTAGTGTGTAATATCACCAGAGGACAGTGAGTGTGTAATATCACCAGGGGACAGTGCGAGTGTGTAATATCACCAGAGGACAGTGAGTGTGTAATATCACCAGGGGACAGTGAGTGTGTAATATCACCAGAGGACAGTGAGTGTGTAATATCACCAGAGGACAGTGAGTGTGTAATATCACCAGAGGACAGTGAGTGTGCAATATCACCAGAGGACAGTGAGTGTGTAATATCACCAGGGGACAGTGAGTGTGTAATATCACCAGAGGACAGTGCGAGTGTGTAATATCACCAGAGGACAGTGAGTGTGTAATATCACCAGAGGACAGTGAGTGTGTAATATCACCAGAGGACAGTGAGTGTGCAATATCACCAGAGGACAGTGAGTGTGTAATATCACCAGGGGACAGTGAGTGTGTAATATCACCAGAGGACAGTGAGTGTGTAATATCACCAGAGGACAGTGAGTGTGTAATATCACCAGAGGACAGTGAGTGTGCAATATCACCAGAGGACAGTGAGTGTGTAATATCACCAGGGGACAGTGAGTGTGTAATATCACCAGAGGACAGTGCGAGTGTGTAATATCACCAGAGGACAGTGAGTGTGTAATATCACCAGAGGACAGTGAGTGTGTAATATCACCAGAGGACAGTGAGTGTGCAATATCACCAGAGGACAGTGAGTGTGTAATATCACCAGGGGACAGTGAGTGTGTAATATCACCAGAGGACAGTGCGAGTGTGTAATATCACCAGAGGACAGTGAGTGTGTAATATCACCAGAGGACAGTGAGTGTGTAATATCACCAGAGGACAGTGCGAGTGTGTAATATCGCCAGAGGACAGTGCGAGTGTGTAATATCACCAGAGGACAGTGTGTGTGTAATATCACCAGAGGACAGTGCGAGTGTAATATCACCAGGGGACAGAAAGTGTGTAATATCACCAGAGGACAGTGCTAGTGTGTAATATCACCAGGGGACAGTGTGAGTGTGTAATATCACCAGGGGACAGTGCGAGTGTGTAATATCACCAGAGGACAGTGAGTGTGTAATATCACCAGAGGACAGTGAGTGTGTAATATCACCAGAGGACAGTGCGAGAGTGTAATATCACCAGAGGACAGCAAGTGTGTAATATCACCAGAGGACAGCGAGTGTGTAATATCACCAGGGGACAGCAAGTGTGTAATATCACCAGAGGACAGTGAGTGTGTAATATCACCAGTGGACAGTGCGAGTGTGTAATATCACCAGAGGACAGCAAGTGTGTAATATCACCAGAGGACAGTGAGTGTGTAATATCACCAGGGGACAGCAAGTGTGTAATATCACCAGAGGACAGTGCTAGTGTGTAATATCACCAGGGGACAGTGCGAGTGTGTAATATCACCAGGGGACAGTGAGTGTGTAATATCACCAGGGGACAGTGAGTGTGTAATATCACCAGAGGACAGTGCGAGTGTGTAATATCACCAGAGGACAGTGAGTGTGTAATATCACCAGAGGACAGTGCGACAGTGAGGTGTAATATCACCAGACAGGACAGTGAGTGTGTAATATCACCAGAGGACAGTGCGAGTGTGTAAGATCACCAAGAGGACAGTGAGTGTGTAATATCACCTGGGGACAGTGAGTGTGTAATATCACCAGAGGACAGTGAGTGTGTAATATCCACCAGAGGACAGTGAGTGTGTAATATCACCAGAGGACAGTGAGTGTGTAATATCACCATAGGGACAGTGCGGAGTGTGTAATATCACCAGGGGGACAGTGAGTGTGTAATATCACCCAGGGGGACAGTGCGGTGGTAATATCCCCTGAGGACAAGTGAGTGTGTAATATCCCAGAGGACAGTGAGTGTGTAATATCACCAGAGGACCGTGCGAGTGTGTAATATCACCAGGGGGACAGTGAGTGGCAATATCCCAGGCGGGACAGGTGAGGGTGAATATCACCAGAGGACAAGTGCGAGTGTGTAATATCACCAGGACAGTGGATGTGTGTAATATCACCAGGGGACAGCAAGTGTGTAATATCACCAGGACCAGTGAGTGTAGTAATATCACCAGGGGACAGTGCGAGTGTGTAATATCACCAGAGGGACAGCAATAGTGTAATATCACCAGGAGGACAGTGGAGTGTGTTATATCACCAGGGGACAGCAAGGTGTAATATCACCAGAGGACAGTGAGTGTGTAATATCACCAGGGGACAGTGCAGTGTGTAATATCACCAGAGGACAGTGAGTGTGTAATATCACCAGAGGACAGTGAGTGTGTAATATCACCAGAGGACAGTGAGTGTGCAATATCACCAGAGGACAGTGAGTGTGTAATATCACCAGGGGACAGTGAGTGTGTAATATCACCAGAGGACAGTGAGTGTGTAATATCACCAGAGGACAGTGAGTGTGTAATATCACCAGAGGACAGTGAGTGTGCAATATCACCAGAGGACAGTGAGTGTGTAATATCACCAGGGGACAGTGAGTGTGTAATATCACCAGAGGACAGTGCGAGTGTGTAATATCACCAGAGGACAGTGAGTGTGTAATATCACCAGAGGACAGTGAGTGTGTAATATCACCAGAGGACAGTGAGTGTGCAATATCACCAGAGGACAGTGAGTGTGTAATATCACCAGGGGACAGTGAGTGTGTAATATCACCAGAGGACAGTGCGAGTGTGTAATATCACCAGAGGACAGTGAGTGTGTAATATCACCAGAGGACAGTGAGTGTGTAATATCACCAGAGGACAGTGCGAGTGTGTAATATCACCAGGGGACAGTGCGAGTGTGTAATATCACCAGAGGACAGTGAGTGTGTAATATCACCAGAGGACAGTGAGTGTGTAATATCACCAGGGGACAGAGCAAGTGTGTAATATCACCAGAGACAGTGAGTGTGTAATATCACCAGGGGACAGTGCGAGGTGTAATATCACCAGAGGACAGTGAGTGTGTAATATCACCAGAGGACAGTGAGTGTGTAATATCACCAGAGGACAGTGAGTGTGCATATCACCAGAGGACAGTGAGTGTGTAATATCACCAGGGGACAGTGAGTGTAATATCACCAGAGGACAGTGAGTGTGTAATATCACCAGAGGACAGTGAGTGTGTAATATCACCAGAGGACAGTGAGTGTGCAATATCACCAGAGGACAGTGAGTGTGTAATATCACCAGGGGGACGTGAGAGTGTGTAATATCACCAGAGGACAGTGCGAGTGTGTAATATCACCAGAGGACAGTGATGTGTGTAATATCACCAGAGGACAGTGAGTGTGTAATATCACCAGAGGACAGTGAGTGTGCAATAATCACCAGGGACAGTGAGTGTGTAATATCACCAGGGGACAGTGAGTGTGTAATATCACCAGAGGACAGTGCGAGTGTGTAATATCACCAGAGGACAGTGAGTGTGTAATATCACCAGAGGACAGTGAGTGTGTAATATCACCAGAGGACAGTGCGAGTGTGTAATATCGCCAGAGGACAGTGCGACGTGTGTAATATCACCAGAGGGCAGTGTGTGTGTAATATCACCAGAGGACAGTGCGAGTGTAATATCACCAGGGGACAGAAAGTGTGTAATATCACCAGAGGACAGTGCTAGTGTGTAATATCACCAGGGGACAGTGTGAGTGTGTAATATCACCAGGGGACAGTGCGAGTGTGTAATATCACCAGAGGACAGTGAGTGTGTAATATCACCAGAGGACAGTGAGTGTGTAATATCACCAGAGGACAGTGCGAGAGTGTAATATCACCAGAGGACAGCAAGTGTGTAATATCACCAGAGGACAGTGAGTGTGTAATATCACCAGGGGACAGCAAGTGTGTAATATCACCAGAGGACAGTGAGTGTGTAATATCACCAGGGGACAGTGCGAGTGTGTAATATCACCAGAGGACAGCAAGTGTGTAATATCACCAGAGGACAGTGAGTGTGTAATATCACCAGGGGACAGCAAGTGTGTAATATCACCAGAGGACAGTGCTAGTGTGTAATATCACCAGGGGACAGTGCGAGTGTGTAATATCACCAGGGGACAGTGCGAGTGTGTAATATCACCAGAGGACAGTGAGTGTGTAATATCACCAGGGGACAGTGCGAGTGTGTAATATCACCAGAGGACAGTGAGTGTGTAATATCACCAGGGGACAGTGAGTGTGTAATATCACCAGGGGACAGTGAGTGTGTAATATCACCAGGGGACAGTGCGAGTGTGTAATATCACCAGAGGACAGTGAGTGTGTAATATCACCAGGGGACAGTGAGTGTGTAATATCACCAGGGACAGTGAGTGTGTAATATCACCAGGGGACAGTGAGTGTGTAATATCACCAGAGGACAGTGAGTGTGTAATATCACCAGGGGACAGTGAGTGTGTAATATCACCAGAGGACAGTGAGTGTGTAATATCACCAGAGGACAGTGAGTATGTAATATCACTATTGAACATAGAGAAGCGTCACTTTCCTGTAGAGAGGTTTACAAAGGGTAACTGTTGTTCCTGCCGTGGATGCAGCAAATCGTTTAGGGGAGCATGAGCTCTGGTCGCTGCACTTGGCAACTTTTTGTAAAGTGGGAAAAAGTTTCCTTCTTCAGGGCCCTTGCTCGAGGGAAGTGGCAGAGTTCAAGCCAGCTGGTTACAGAGGATTAAACTGATTGTATTTTCCGCCTAAGCTCATCGATTGATTGTGTTGGCTTTTTGGGACTTTAAATTTGAAATACATCCCCCGTTGCAATGCCATACACCATGGATGAACAGGATGACATGCGTCATTTGCATAGTATTTGAATATGCCGCCCATATTTGGGCAGCCACATCATACATGCTTCGTTACTTTTGGTGGGAAATCCCGGAGGTGGCAAGGACCGACGGAGAGACAGCAGAGCAGCTGGAGGGCAATTTCTCACTGACATTAGCCGGAATTACACTGGGTCTTCCCGGTTGGAAAATCAACCCCAAAAATGTTCAAGCCCACAGTCCGTCAATTCCCAGATAGCTCAAGATGCGGATACTAGCTCTGGTTCCAGGTTTACCCTCCAATGAGGCAGCAGTGCTACAAACAGCCCCTTCCCAAACCTGCAGGGCTCCCCCCAAAACTTCCAAACAGGACAAACCAGCGACACAACACAACAGCAAAATACCATGGATGCTGGAAATCTGAAATAACAATGGAAAATGCTGGAAACACTCAGCAGGTCAGGCAGCATCCGTGGAGAGAGAAACAGAGTCGAGTCGGGGACCCTTCGTCAGAACTGGAAAAAGTTAGAGAAGAGAGATTTTTAAGCAGGGGCAGTGGGGAGGGGAGGAAATAACAAAGGGAAGGTCTATAACAACAACAGAAAACGCTGGAAAAACTCAGCAGGCCAGGCAACATCCGTGGAGAGAGAAACAGAGTTAACGTTTCAGGTCGAAACCCTTTGTCAGAACTGAGAAAAAAGCAGGAAATGAAACAGATAAAAAAGCAAGGGGGAGGCTGGGGGGAGGAATAAAAGAACAAAAGGGGTGGCCTATGGTAAGTAGAGACATTAAGAGATGCTCAAGGCAAGACGAGATGGTAATGGGACAGGTTAAGAAACAAAAGGTGGCTCAGAAGTGTGAAGTGTGAAGTGTGAAATGCTGGCAGAATGAGAGACAGCTGCTGTGGGGGGGAGAGAGAGAGAAAAAAGGGAAAAGGCACAAACCAAGAGGGTGGATAAAATGTATATATAGGGAATAAATGTATATATAAGGGAAGGTCTGTGACAGGCTGGAAGGCCGGAGAGATTGACTGACAAAAGGGATGATGGTGCAAGGCAAAAGGAGATGGTAATGAGACAAGTTAAGAAACAAAAGATGGCTCTAGATGAGGTGTGAATGATGATGGCAGCAACATTAACAGCTACCATGTGAGAAAACAAGAGAAAAAAATATATAAAGAAATACAGGGGCCAATTTATAGTCTGAATTGTTGAATTTGATGTTAAATTCAGAAGGCTGTAAAGTGCCTAATCGAAAGATGAGGTGCTGTTCCTCGAGCTTACGTTGAGCTTCGTTGGAACAGTCTAAGAGGCCGAGGTCAGAGTGGTCAGAGTGGGAGTGGAGCGGAGAATTAAAGTGACAGGCGACCGGAAGCTCGGGGTCACCCTTACGGACTGAACGGAGGTGTTCCGCAAAGCGGTCACCCAATCTGCGTTTGGTCTCCCCAATGTAAGGGAGACCCCATTGTGAGCAGCGAATACAGTATACTAAATTGTAAGAAGTACAAGTAAATCGCTGATTCACCTGGAAGGAGTGTTTGGGGGCCTGGACGGTGGGAAGGGAGGAGATAAAACCAGAGAGTGAGAATCACAAGCCCAAGTAGAACTAAGCTGCTTGGGCACCGGGATCCGGGGTGCTGGGGATTGGGGGTCAGTCTGCCTGGTCTTTGTGGGCCGCTCGTGGCATACTGGCCGATAGTTGGACCCCCAGGCAGAATCGGGTGGAGCATGGTGGGAACAGAGGGGCCGGATTTTGGGGCAGGAACCCATCTCCCCCCCGAGTTTCTCTCACTTGAGAGATGCCACTTAATTCGGATGGGTGGTAGGGGTGGAGCAGGCACTCCTTCTGACGACTGGGGGCGTGT
This sequence comes from Squalus acanthias, assembly GCA_030390025.1. NCBI lineage: Eukaryota > Metazoa > Chordata > Chondrichthyes > Squaliformes > Squalidae > Squalus > Squalus acanthias. The sequence goes on along the minus strand of CM059437.1, from coordinate 49,670,764 downwards.
CGAGGCCAGGTCCGCCTCTGAGTACAGTCTGACACGAGCTGAGTAATTTGTTTGCAGTGCTCCGAGAGTTAAACCCCTCTTTCTCGTGTTACTGGCTGCAGTCTTTGAATCTCCGCAGCCATTGGCCAGCTAGCTCTCTTGGGTAATAGTCCATTGGTAACCCTAAGCTGCTGCTCGTATCTTCGTGTTTGGTGGCCGAGGTGCAAGGCTGTTGGCAGCACAGTAGACCAGCTGATGCACAACTGGGGAGCATTCCACACCACCTCTGACTGGAGAAGCTGGGCTTGTTCTCCTTAGAGCAGAGAAGGTTAAGGGGCAATTTAATAAAGGTGTTCAAAATTATGATGGTTTTTGATCGAGTAGATCGAGAAACTGTTTCCACTGGTAGGAGGGTCAGTAACCAGAGGACTCAGATTTAAGATAATTGGCAAAAGAACCAGAGGGGAGATGAGGAGACATTTTTTTATGCAGTGAGTTGTTATAATCTGGAATGCACTGCCTGAAAGGGCGGTGGAAGCAGATTCAATAGTAACTTTCAAAAGGGAATTGGATAAATACTCAAAGGGAAAAAAATACAGAGGACCATGGTGGAAAGTGCAGGGGACAGGGACTAATTGGATCGCTCTACCATAGAAACATAGAAACATAGAAACATAGAAACTAGGAGCAGGAGTAGGCCATTCGGCCCATCGAGCCTGCTCCACCATTCAATACGATCATGGCTGATCATCCAAATCCAGTACCCTGTCCCTGCTTTCCCACACAGAATCCCCATCGAGCCTGCACCGACACATATCCCACCCTATCCCCGTAACCCCACGTACTCAATTCCCCCCAACATATCCCATCCCATCCCCACAACCCCACATGTTTAATCCCCCCCCTAACACTAAGGGTCAATTTATCATAGCCAAATCAACCTAACCCGCACATTTTTGGACTGTGGGAGGAAACCGGAGCACCCGGAGGAAACCCACGCAGACACGGGGAGAATGTGCAAACTCCACACAGACAGTCACCCGAGGCCGGATACCATAGAGCCGGCACAGGCACGATGGGCCGAATGGCCTCCTATGATTCTAACCAGATTGAGGTGGGCTTTCCATTGCTCTCAGACGTTCAAGCCCTCTTGTCCCCACTTAAAAAAAAACACTCCAGCTTGCCTGTTCTGACTGGACACAGATGGGCTGTTTCATGGCAGTGCAGCGCTCCATCACAAGGGAAAGGAAGCCCGATACGGGTGCACCTTCTGTCTGCTCATCACACAGCACTGCGAAGGGGTCACTGGGTTGGCCCTATTTAACCCTTTCCTCTGGCCAATGAAGACCCTGGCTGGGCAATTCAGCTTCTATCCACTGCACCCCTCCTTTCCCCATGGTTTAAAGGATAATTAACATTTTATACAATATATACAAATTAAATAATCAACCACAAAACCCTCACCTCTACAGCGCTCTTAGACTTGACACAAGGAATCTAATTGTAAACCCTAACCTGAAAATGGCGAAGAGGAAGTATCGTCCTTCGGACAGGAGATGCTGGTAGAAGATACACTCCACTGCTCTTAATTAGAAGGCCATTAGTGACCAAGGTGCCTCGCTTAACATCCCACTTAGAGGCTGCTCATGCATTCTCATCTTATTCACAATAATTCTCTTTTGTTTACCCTTTCCTCTCTCCTAGTATATATATTTTTAAAAAGATAAAAGTGAATCACTATTTTTATAACTAATCAAAAGTGTATATGTATCATTATAGGAACAGGAGTAGGCTATTCAGCCTCTCGAGCCTGTTCTACCATTCAATTAAATCATGGCTGATCTACCAACTGCACCCCTTCCTCCCTCCATGGTTTAAAGAAGGCAGTACATTGCTGGAAGTATAATTCAGATAGTCACATTGACCAGGTCCCAGAGCCCACCTTACATCACTGACCAACTCCCCCTGATCGAGCCCACCTTACATCACTGACCAGGTCTCACTGATAGAGCCCACCTTACATCACTGACCAACTCTCACTGATAGAGCCCACCTTACATCACTGACCAACTCTCACTGATAGAGCCCACCTTACATCACTGACCAACTCTCACTGATAGAGCCCACCTTACATAATTGACTAGGTCTCACTGATAGAGCCCACCTTACATCACTGACCAACTCTCACTGATAGAGCCCACCTTACATCACTGACCAACTCTCACTGATAGAGCCCACCTTACATCACTGACCAGGCCCCACTGATAGAGCCCACCTTACATCACTGACCAACTCCCACTGATCGAGCCCACCTTCCATCACTGACCAACTCTCACTGATAGAGCCCACCTTACATAATTGACCAGGTCTCACTGATCGAGCCCACCTTACATCATTGGCCAACTCCCAGTGGTAGAGCCCACCTTACATGTAGGACATTGACCAGCTCCCACTGACAGAGCCACAGTGCTATATAAATGCAAATCTTTCTTTTTCTTTCTCTTTAGAAAGCAGCGGTCAGCTGGTTAAACTGTGACCACAAATGCATCCAGTGAAGTGAAACTTCAGTTGGATTTGGAGCTTAATGTTTCTATCATTGTAGATGACATCTACAATGACTTGCATTTATCCACAGATTTACTGTAGTAAAATAGCCCAGGGAGCTTCACTGAGACAAAAAGTGGCAGCGAACAGCAGTGGGAAATGTATTGGGGAAGTGAGTGAGGGAGAGGTCAGAGTTAGGTTTTGAGGAGGCTCTAGAAGGAAGGGGTGAGGTAGCGTTATAGCTCCTCCTGCTCCTTCAAATAACCATCCCCGCCCGATGCGTGACCCTCCCCCAAAACTTCCCAAGGCGCTTCACAGGAACATTATCAAACAAAATTTCACACTGAGCCTCATATTCACATAAGAGGATATTAGGGTTGTGACCAAAAGCTTGATCAACGCAACATATTTATAACACAGAGTGATAGAGAGTTCCTGAGAGTCTGAAAGTCAAACCTGGATTAGGAAATATAATGGAAGATTATTTTTGCTTGTTTTAATGAGCATCTTAAAGGAGGAGAGAGAGGTAGAGAGGTTTAGGGAGGGAATTACAGATCTTAGGGCCTAGGCAGCTGAAGGCACGGCCGCCAATGGTGGAGCGATTAAAATCGGGGATGCGCAAGAGGCCAAAATTGGAGGAGCGCAGAGATCTCGGAGGGTTGCAGGGCTGGAGGAGATAGGGAGGGGCGAGGCCATGGAGGGATTTGAAAAAAAGGATGAGAATTTTAAAATCTGGTGTTGCCGGACCGGGAGCCAATGTGGGTCAGCGAGCACAGGGTGAACGGGATTTGGTGCGAGTTAGGATACGGGCAGCACCACATGTGCGGCAGTAGTTCCAGGAGAAGGCTCACCAATACCTTCACGGCGCATCTAAGGATGGGCAATAAAATGTGACCTTGCCAAAGAAATTCCTTGAATATTAAATGTGCTTTGCAGTTTTCTATCATAAAGCATCTGCAAAAAACATCCTTTCAGTACGAACAGAGGAGCATTGCAAAGTAAGAGGTAAGGAATCAAAATGCTTTACAGTAAACTCCGATCTGCTGCTCCAGTATTCTGCTCATTATGACTCAGTTTATTGCTCCATTCATTCAACCTCTGGAAAGTCCCCTTTGACAAACACCATAAGAGGTGATGTTTGTCCCCAACCAACCTTACCGACTATCAGTTCTTTTCGTTCCACGAGGTGGTCACCCCTCAGCTACAGAGAGTTCAGGAGGATAGTAAGTGGGTGGCCATCCAACAGAGTAGGAACTGGCAGGAATCCTCCGGGAGTGCGGCACTCTCAAACCAGTTTTCAGTGCTGAATACCAGTGAGGGTGACGACACCTTGGGGAGGTGCAGGCTAGAGCACATCCACGGCACTGTAGGGCAAATGACTGCACAGGGGAACACAGCAAAGTGTAGAAATGCAGTGGTCGTAGGGGATTCGACAGTCAGGGGGATAGACCGGCGTTCCTGCAACTGCCGACGTGAATCCCGCATGGTGTGTTGCCTCCCTAGTGCTAGGGTAAAGGACATCACTGAGAGGGTGCAGGACATTTTGAGAGGGGAAGGGGAACAGCCAGAAGTCATGGTCCATGTGGGAACCAATGTCATAGGAAGGAAAAGGGTTGAGGTCTTGCAGTCAGAGTTTCAGGAGCTCGTGGGCGGGGGGTGGGGGGGGGGAAGTTAAAAAGCAGGACCTCAAAGGTCTGGATTATTCCCAGTGCCATGCGCTAATGAGCCTGGGAAGTGTAGGATAAAAAAGGTTAACACGTGTCTGGAGAAGTATTGTAGGAGGGAGGGCTTCAGATTGCTCGGGCATTGGGACCAGTTCTGGGGCAGGAGGGACCTGTTCAAGGTGGATGGGTTGCACCTCAACAGAGCTGGGACTAATGTTCTGGTGGGGAGGTTAACTACTGCTGTAGGGAGGGTTGATGCTAATTTGACAGGGGGTGGGCACCAGGATGAAACATTAAAGAGGAGAAACAAGGTGCACAGTGGACTGGGAGGGGCAAATAGTACTAGAGTAAAGAATAGTTGAGATATAGAAGGGATCAGACAGAGGCAAATGTGAGGCAGTCTAAGATGGGTTTGAGTCTGGCACCTTAGACCGCTCGGCCATCCTTGCCATAGAGGGAGTGCAGCGAAGGTTCACCAGACTGATTCCTGGGATGGCAGGACTGTCGTATGAGGAGAGATTGGGTCGACTAGGCCTGTATTCACTAGAGTTTAGAAGAATGAGAGGGGATCTCATTGAAACGTATAAAATTCTGACAGGGCTAGACAGACTAGATGCAGGGAGGATGTTTCCCCTGGCTGGGGGGTCTAGAACGAGGGGTCACAGTCTCAGGATACGGGGTAGGACATTTAGGACTGAGATGAGGAGAAATTTCTTCACTCAGAGGGTGGTGAACCTGTGGAATTCTCTACCACAGAAGGCTGTGGAGGCCAAGTCACTGAATATATTTAAGAAGGAGATAGATAGATTTCTAGACACAAAAGGCATCAAGGGGTATGGGGAGAGAGGGGGAATATCGTATTGAGATAGGGGATCAGCCATGATCGTGTTGAATGGCGGAGCAGGCTCGAAGGGCCGAATGGCCTACTTCTGCTCCTATTTTTCTATGTTTCTATGTTTTCTATGTTTCTAAAAACACTGGTGAGGCCTCAGCTGGAGTATTGTGTTCAATTCTGGGCACCGCACTTTAGGAAGGATGTCAAGGCCTTGGAGAGGGTGCAGAGGAGATTTACTAGAATGGTTCCAATTATGAGGGGCTTCAGTTTGTGGAAAGACTGGAGAAGCTGGGGGTTGTTCTCCTTAGAGCAGAGAAGGTTAAGAGGAGAACGATAGCAAAATACTGCGGATGCTGGAAATCCGAAATAACAACAGAAAACGCTGGAAAAACTCAGCAGACCAGGCAGCATCCGTGGAGAGAGAAACAGAGTTAACGTTTCAGGTCGAAGACCTTTCATCAGAACTGGAAAAAAGCAGGAAATGGAATAGATTTTAAAGCAAGTTTAGGAGCTGGGAAAAGGGGGAGGGGATGAAAGAACAAAAGGGAAGGTCAGTGATAGGATAGAAAGCAGCAGAGATTAAGAGACATTGAGAGACATTAAGAGATATTCAAGGCAAGAGGAGGTGGTAATGGGACAGGTTAAGGAACAAAGGATGGCTCTAGATGAAGTGTGAATTGCGCTGATAGAATGAAGGACAGCTGCCATGTGGGAGGGAAGAAAAAAAGGCCAAACAAAAGTGTGGATAAATATATATATATACATGTGATAGGGGCCGAGGTTATGATCTGAAATTGTTGAACTCTATGTTGAGTCCAGAGGGCTGTAAAGTGCCTAATCGAAAGATGAGGTGCTGTTCCTCGAGCTTACGCTGAGCTTCCGTGGAACAATGCAAGAGGCCGAGGACGGTGAGGTCAGAGTGGGAGTGGAGCGGTGAATTAAAGTGACAGGCCACCGGGAGCTCAGGGTCCCCCTTACGGACTGAACGGAGGTGTTCCGCAAAGCGGTCACCCAATCTGCGTTTGGTCTCCCCAGTGTAGAGGAGACCGCATCGTGAGCAGCGAATACAGTATACTAAATTGCAGGAAGTACAAGTAAATCGCTGTTTCACCTGGAAGGGGTGTTTGGGGCCCTGGACAGTGGGAAGGGGGTTAAGAGGAGATTTGATAGAGGTGTTCAAAATCATGAATGGTTTTTATAGAGTAAATAAGGAGAAACTGTTTCCAGTGGCAGAAGGGTCAGTAAGCAGAGGACACAGATTTAAGGTGTTTGGCAAAAGAACCAGAGGGGGAGATGAGGGGATTTTTTTTTTACACAGCGAGCTGTTATGATCTGGAATGCGCTGCCTGAAAGGGTGATGCAAGCAGATTCAATAGTAACTTTCAGAAGCGAATTTGATAGAGACTTGCAAAGGAAAAATTGCAGGGCTATGGGGAAAGAGCAGGGGAGTGTTGATGCTGCTTTGCCCTTGAAAGCAAACTTCTGATTGTCTGGAACGAGTTAATAGCGGGTGATAGTGTTTTGGGCCTGGGTAGGTGTTCACAGATCAAGAACATTCCTGCTGTACAATTTCACTTTCTATTAACCAAACGCGCATTTGTGTCCAGAGAAAAACCGCATGTTAACTGTCCAGATTGTGCAGTTGGATTCCAGAAACTGGAGCAGTCAGCAACAGTAAGAAAGAACTCGCATTTCTATAGCACCTTTCATGACCTCAGAACATCCCCAAAGCTCTTCACAGCCAATGAAGCACTTTTGAAGTGTAGCCCCTGTTGTAATGTAGGGAAACGCGGCACCATTTTCGCACAGCAAAGGCCCACAAACAGCAATGTGACAATGACCAGATAATCTGTTTCAGTGATGTTGGCCAGGAATTCCTCCTTCGCTCTTCCTCGAAGTAGTGCCATGGGATCTGCTTCTCAAGTGGAGGAAAAACAGCAGCACGGACTGGTTGGCCCAAACGGCCATTTCCTCAGCCCCTCCCCACCCCGACCGACCCCTCAGCCCCTCCCCACCCCCCCGACTCCTCAGCCCCTCCCCACCCCGACCGACCCCTCAGCCCCTCCCCACCCCCACCGACCCCTCAGCCCCTCCCCACCCCGACCGACCCCTCAGCCCCTCCCCACCCCCACCGACCCCTCAGCCCCTCCCCACCCCCACCGACCCCTCAGCCCCTCCTCCCCACCGACCCCTCAGCCCCTCCCCACCCCCACCGACCCCTCAGCCCCTCCTCCCCACCCCCACCGACCCCTCAGCCCCTCCTCCCCACCCCCACCGACCCCTCAGCCCCTCCCCGCCCCCCACCGACCCCTCAGCCCCTCCCCACCCCCACTGACTCCTCAGCCCCACCCCACCCCCACCGACCCCTCAGCCCCTCCCCACCCCCACGACCCCTCAGCCCCTCCCCACCCCCACCGACCCCTCAGCCCCTCCTCCCCGCCCCCACCGACCCCTCAGCCCCTCCCCACCCCCACCGACCCCTCAGCCCCTCCCCACCCCCACCGACCCCTCAGCCCCTCCCCACCCCCACCGACCCCTCAGCCCCTCCCCACCCCCACCGACCCCTCAGCCCCTCCTCCCCACCCCCACCGACCCCTCAGCCCCTCCTCCCCACCCCCACCGACCCCTCAGCCCCTCCCCACCCCCACGACCCCTCAGCCCCTCCCCACCCCCACCGACCCCTCAGCCCCTCCTCCCCGCCCCCACCGACCCCTCAGCCCCTCCCCACCCCCACCGACCCCTCAGCCCCTCCCCACCCCCACCGACCCCTCAGCCCCTCCCCACCCCCACCGACCCCTCAGCCCCTCCCCACCCCCACCGACCCCTCAGCCCCTCCTCCCCACCCCCACCGACCCCTCAGCCCCTCCCCACCCCCACCGACCCCTCAGCCCCTCCTCCCCACCCCCACCGACCCCTCAGCCCCTCCCCACCCCCACCGACCCCTCAGCCCCTCCTCCCCACCCCCACCGACCCCTCAGCCCCTCCTCCCCACCCCCACCGACCCCTCAGCCCCTCCCCACCCCCATGACCACTCAGCCCCTCCCTGACGCACCGACCCCTCAGACCCGCCCCGCCCCCACTGACCCCTCAGCCCCTCCCCGCCCCCACTGACTCCTCAGCCCCTCCCCACCCCCACCGACTCCTCAGCCCCTCCCCACCCCCACCGACTCCTCAGCCCCTCCCCACCCCCATGACCACTCAGCCCCTCCCCACCCCCACTGACCCCTCAGCCCCTCCCCGCCCTGGTCATTAGTTCTTTTCCTTGTGTGGGATCTTGCTGTGTGGAAATTGGCTGCCACTTTTCTTACACCACAACTGTCATTGCACTTTCAAAAGTAATCCATAGGTGGCAAAGTGCTGATGATGTGAAAGGCACCAAATAAATGCAAGTTCTTTATTTCTTTCTTTCTTAAGGTCGATTTCCTTTTTAAAAGCAAAACGCTGCTTTCTCTCTCAACAACTCAACTTTCTAGATTCCCCCACTAGGGGAAACATCCTCTCAGCATCCACCCTGTCAATCCCCCTCAGAATCTTATATGTTTCAATAACATCCCCACTCATTCTTCTAAACTCCAATAAGTATAGGCCCAACCTGCTCAACCTTTCGTCATACATCAATCCCTTCATCCCCAGAATCAACCTAGTGAACCTTCTCTGCACTGCCCCCAATGCAAGTATATACCTTGAGAACTGTGTGCAGTTTTGGTCGCCTTATCTGGGGAAGGATGTTCTTGCCATGGAGGGAGTGCAGCGAAGATTCACCAGACTGATACCTGGGATGGCAGGAATGACGTATGAAGAGAGATTGGGTCGATTGGGCTTGTATTCGCTAGAGTTTAGAAGAATGAGAGGGGATCTCATTGAAACTTATAAAATTCTAACAGGACTAGACAGACTAGATGCAGGAAGGATGTTCCCGATGGTGGGGGAGTCCAGAACCAGAGGTCACAGTCTAAGGATAAGGGGTAAGCCATTTAGGACTGAGATGAGGAGGAATTTCTTCACCCAGAGAGTGGTGAACCTGTGGAATTCTCTACCACAGAAGGCAGTTGAGGCCAATTCATTAAATATATTCAAGAAGGAGTTAGATATATTTCTTAAGGCTAAGGGGATCAAGGGATATGGGGAGAAAGCAGGGACAGGGTACTGAATTTGGATGATCAGCCATGATCGAATTGAATGGCGGAACAGGCTCGAGGGGCCTGCTCCTATCTTCAATGTTTCTATGTTTCTTCCTTAAATATGGAGACCAAAACTGTATGCAGTACTCCAGGTGTGGTCTCACCAGTGCCCTGTAAAGTTGCATCAAAACTTCCCTACTTTTATACTCCATCCCCCTTGCAATAAAGGCCAACATTCCATTAGCCTTCCTAATTACTTGCTGTACCTGCATGCGAACTTTTTGTGTTTCATGGACTAGGACCCCCAGATCCCTTTGTACCGCAGCATTTTGTATTCTCTCTCCATTTAAATAATAATTTTCTTTTTCATCCTTCCTTCCAAAGTGGATAACCTCACATTTTCCCACATTATACTCCATCTGCCAAATTTTTGCCCACTCACTTTCCTTCTCTCTCCATTTTGTTGAGACTATTATGTTCAGTGCCCTGGGAACTGTTCTGCATTGTTCCTCATTAGCTGCAGATACGCTCTCTTGCAAGTTCTTCCTCCTTTTAAAACCTTCGCTCTATTGAAATGAAGACTCATTGCACCACCTCCTACTCCAACTCATTTTTAGGGATCCAATAATGCGGAGCTCCTCGCCACCCTCACTTTCTCCCTCCACCTGCAAACCTACAGGTGTTTAAAACCCAAAGTTCTAATCCTGCAGAGCTCAATGTGCCTCGTTTTCTCTCCCGACTCTTGTAAACCTCACTGGTGTCCTGCACTGTGGAACTTGGCTCTTCACTCGGGTTTTTCCATAAAGAACAGAGCGCGATGGCTATTCCCTGTTACGCAACAAAGCCACCACCCAGCGATGGCTTCAACAACTGGCAGTCCGACAGCAGCAGAACTCTGATCTGTAAACGACATGAGGAAGTCACACTACAAAATTCACTCCAAAAGAGTATTTCCAAAAGCAAGCGTGCAGATGGTGCCACTAATAAAATGATCTGGATCTTTATAGATCGCTAATCAAGATATATTATCCCCTGTCAATGCAGAATGTAAGGGTCATATCGTAATGGCATATTGTAATGAGGTGAAGAATATTAATTGTCAATATGTGTTTATTGACTTATATGCATTCCAGAATCAGTATCTTTCACCTAATTACTCTTCCCTTACAAATAAAATTATTGGCATTTTTACAAGGTGCTGTAAAAGAAAATCCTGAATTTTTTGCTCATTAAAGTGGGGGAATATCAGTGCTGGGAAATGGAACACTTTCCAGTGTTAGCATCAAGCTCTCCCAGGTCAGGTAAAGCTTAGTTAGATGCTGAGTAAATCTAACCTTACAACAGTGCCGTAGACCAACCAACTCGTGCCCAAACTAAGGGCAGTTTTACGCTGTTGAAACAAGGGGAGATTTCAATCCCATCAGGCAGGGCTGGATTTCAATGAACTGCTCATTTATCTCATTCTGTTTGTGGGTCCTTACTGAACGCTGTGTTTGCCTACAGAACAATAGATCTTTCTTTCTTCTTTTTTACATTGCTGTAATATATATCATAAAACTGGAATTCTCGCCCCTGAGTCCAGAAGGTTGTGGGTTCATAAGCATGTAAAGCTAGGCTGACACTCCTAGTGCAGTGCTGAGGGAGTGCTGCACTGTCGGAGGTGCTGTCTTTCGGATGAGACGTTAAACCGAGGCCCCGTCTACTCTCTCAGGTGGACGTAAAAGACCCCATGGCCCTATTTCAAAGAAGAGCAGGGGAGTTCTCCCCTGTGTTCTGGCCAATATTTATCCCTCAACCAACATCACAAAAACAGATTATCTGGTCATAATCACATTGCTGTTTGTGGGACCTTGCTGTGTGCAAATTGGTTGCCGTGTTTCCCACATTACAACAGTGACTACACTTCAAAAGTACTTCATTGGTTGTAAAGCACTTTGAGATGTCCGGTGGTCGTGAAAGGCGCTATAGAAATGCAAGTCTTTCAAGTCTTTCTTTTTGTAAAACTAGATTACAAATCATGGTATATGGCTGGAATCATGGTATATGGCTATAATCTAACTCCTGGTATATGGCTATAATCTAACTCCTGGTAAAAACATAGAAACATAGAAGATAGGAGCGGGAGCAGGCCATTCGGCCCCTCGAGCCTGCTCCGCCATTCGATGAGATCATGGCTGATCATCCAAACTCAGTACCCTGTACCTGCCTTCTCCCCATATCCCTTGATACCTTTAGCCTTAAGAAATATATCTAACTCCTTCTTGAATATATTTACTGACTTGGCCTCAACTGCCTTCTGTGGTAGAGAATACCACAGGTTCACCATTCTCTGGGTGAAGAAATTCCTACTCATCTCAGTCCTAAATGGCTTACCCCTTATCTTTAGACTGTGACCTCTTGTTCTGGACTCCCCCGCCATCGGGAACATCCTTCCTGCATCCAGTCTGTCTAGCCCTGTTAGAATTTTATAAGTTTCAATGAGATCTCCACTCATTCTTCTAAACTCCAGCGAGTATAAGCCCAATCGACCCAATCTCTCCTCGTACGTCATTCCTGCCATCCCAGGTATCAGTCTGGTGAATCTTCGCTGCACATCCTCCATGGCAAGAACATCCTTCCTCAGATAAGGCGACTAAAACTGCACACAATACTCAAGGTGTGGTCTCACCAAGGCCCTGTACAGCTGTAGCAAGACATCCTTGTTCCTGTACTCAAACCCTCTCGCTACGAAGGCCAACATACCATTTGCCTTCTTAACCGCCTGCTGTACCTGCATGCTTACCTTCAGCGACTGGTGCATAAGGACACCCAGGTCTCGTTGCACTTTCCCTTCTCCCAATCTATTGCCGTTCAGATAATAATCTGCCTTTCTGTTTTTGCCACCAAAGTGGATAACCTCGCATTTATCCACATTATACTGCATCTGCCATGCTTCTGCCCAATCACCCAACCTGTCCAAATCATACTGGAGTTTCTTGGCATCCTCCTCGCAGCACACATGCCCACCCAGCTTTGTGTCATCTGCAAACTTGGAGATATTACATCTCGTTCCCTCGTCTTGATCATTAATATATATAGTGAATAGCTGGGGTCCTAGGACCGATCCCTGCTGAACCCCACTAGTCACTGCCTGCCACTCGGAAAAAGACCCGTTTATTCCAACTCTTTGCTTCCTGTCTGCCAACCAGTTCTCTATCCAAGTCAGTACCTTACCCCCAATCCCATGTGCCTTAACTTTACATGCTAATCTCTTATGTGGGACCTTATCGAAAGCCTTCTGAAAGTCCAAATACACCACATCCACTGGTTCTCCCTTATCTATTCTATCAGTTACATCCTCAAAAAATTCCAGTAGTTTAGTCAAGCACGATTTACCTTTTGTAAATCCATGTTGACTTTGTCCGATCCTGTCACTGTTTTCCAAGTGCTCTGCTATTACATCTTTTATAATGGACTCTAGCATTTTCCCCACTACCGATGTCAGGCTTACCGGTCTATAATTCCCCATTTTTTCTTTACCACCTTTTTTGAACAGTGGGGTAACATTAGCTACCCTCCAATCCATATACTGGCAAACAGTACATGGTAAACTGGTATTTGGCTATAATCTAACTCATGGTATATGGCTATAATCTAACTCCTGGTATATGGCTATAATCTAACTCCTGGTATATGGCTATAATCTAACTCCTGGTATATGGCTATAATCTAACTCCTGGTATATGGCTATAATTTAACCCTTTTTCTTTCTCCCTCAGATTGGAGCCTCTCTGTTTGCCAGTAACATTGGCAGTGGTCACTTTGTGGGATTGGCTGGAAATGGAGCAGCTGGTGGAATAGCTACTGGAGGATTTGAATGGAATGTACGTGCAGATCCAATGTTCTCTGGTGAATACTTATAACCGCAGTAACATGCCAAGTGGTTTCGAGCTGGACCATGGGAGCGGTAAATTGCAGTTTAGATAGCCGGTTGGTTCCAAAGAACAATCAGCCATTGAGTTAGTTTATGCCAAACAAGCAAACACACGTCAAGACTCAGAATGATTAAATACGTTTCAATCGCTTATCACATTTTCTCCAGAAAGCACTGACTCACGTTGAGTACAGTTCCATGGGTTCTGGCCAAGTGGCCATTTTCCAGGTGTGAGTCGAACCAGTTAGAGTAAGCAGGATCTGTAATCTGTGTGCACCATCATAACACACCCGAGCCTGCTCCTGTTCCACCCAATGTCCGTGCCCACATCCCCCAGAAGGACTCGATGAATAACAAGCAGGAGCAGGAACCTGACCCCAGGTACTGAGGCCAATTGTCACCAACACCGGCCCTCTGATTGTACCCCAACATCTGGCCTCTGATTGTACTCCAACATCTGCCCTCTGATTGTGCCCCAACATCTGCCCTCTGATTGTACCCCAACATCTGCCCTCTGATTGTGCCCCAACATCTGCCCTCTGATTGTACCCCAACATCTGCCCTCTGATTGTACTCCAACATCTGCCCTCTGATTGTGACCCAACATCTGCCCTCTGATTGTACTCCAACATCTGCCCTCTGATTGTACTCCAACATCTGCCCTCTGATTGTACTCAACATCTGCTCTCTGATTGTGACCCAACATCTGCCCTCTGATTGTACTCCAACATCTGCCCTCTGATTGTACTCAACATCTGCTCTCTGATTGTGACCCAACATCTGCCCTCTGATTGTGACCCAACATCTGCCCTCTGATTGTAATCCAACATCTGCCCTCTGATTGTACTCCAACATCTGCCCTCTGATTCTACTCCAACATCTGCCCTCTGATTGTGACCCAACATCTGCCCTCTGATTGTGCCCCAACATCTGCCCTCTGATTGTACTCCAACATCTGCCCTCTGATTGTACTCCAACATCTGCCCTCTGATTGTGCCCCACATCTGCCCTCTGATTGTGCCCCACATCTGCCCTCTGATTGTGCCCCAACATCTGCCCTCTGATTGTGCCCCAACATCTGCCCTCTGATTGTACTCCAACATCTGCCCTCTGATTGTGCCCCAACATCTGCCCTCTGATTGTACTCCAACATCTGCCCTCTGATTGTGCCCCACATCTGCCCTCTGATTGTGCCCCAACATCTGCCCTCTGATTGTACTCCAACATCTGCCCTCTGATTGTGACCTGGAATTCTACACGACGCGAGTGATGAAGAATGAGTAGATCATTCATTTGGGATCAGCTGTATGTTGTAACACTATAGTCCAGTACATTCCCATACTTCTTCCTCAGTATTGGCTGTCTCCTGTTTCTAGTCATGTGACCACACATGCCAACCACAATTGGAAAAGATGACAAACAGCTTAAAAAGAGCTGAGAGAGCCACCCATTCCTGCCCCACCCAACCTCCCTACACCCACCCCTGCCCCACCCAACCCCCCCACACCCACGCCTACCCCACCCAACCCCCCCACACCCACCCCTGCCCCACCCAACCCCCCCACACCCACCCCTGCCCCACCCAACCCCCCCACACCCACGCCTACCCCACCCAACCCCCCCACACCCACCCCTGCCCCACCCAACCCCCCCACACCCATCCCTACCCCCACACCCATCCCTACCCCCCCAACCCCCCCACACCCATCCCTGCCCCACCCAACCCCCCCACACCCACCCCTGCCCCACCCAACACCCCCCCACACCCACCCCTGCCCCACCCAACCCCCCCACACCCACGCCTACCCCACCCAATCCCCCCACACCCACCCCTGCCCCACCCAACCCCCCCACACCCACCCCTGCCCCCCCAACCCCCCACACCCATCCCTGCCCCCCAACCCCCCCCACACCCACGCCTACCCCACCCAACCCCCCCCACACCCACCCCTGCCCCACCCAACCCCCCCACACCCATCCCTACCCCCCCAACCCCCCCACACCCACCCCTGCCCCACCCAACCCCCCCACACCCACGCCTACCCCACCCAACCCCCCCACACCCACCCCTGCCCCACCCAACCCCCCCACACCCACCCCTGCCCCACCCAACCCCCCCACACCCACGCCTACCCCACCCAACCCCCCCACACCCACCCCTGCCCCACCCAACCCCCCCACACCCATCCCTACCCCCACACCCATCCCTACCCCCCCAACCCCCCCACACCCATCCCTGCCCCACCCAACCCCCCCACACCCACCCCTGCCCCACCCAACACCCCCCCACACCCACCCCTGCCCCACCCAACCCCCCCACACCCACGCCTACCCCACCCAATCCCCCCACACCCACCCCTGCCCCACCCAACCCCCCCACACCCACCCCTGCCCCCCCAACCCCCCACACCCATCCCTGCCCCCCCAACCCCCCCACACCCACGCCTACCCCACCCAACCCCCCCCACACCCACCCCTGCCCCACCCAACCCCCCCACACCCATCCCTACCCCCCCAACCCCCCCACACCCACCCCTGCCCCACCCAACCTCCCTACACCCATTCCTGCCCCACCCAACCCCCCCACACCCACCCCTGCCCCCCCAACCCCCCACACCCATCCCTGCCCCACCCAACCCCCCCACACCCACCCTGCCCCCCCAACCCCCCCACACCCATTCCTGCCCCCCCCAACCCCCCCACACCCACTCCTGCCCCAGCACCCCCCCACACCCACCCCTGCCCCACCCAACCCCCCCACACCCACCCCCCCACCCAAAAAAAGGCGGACAACTCAAAAAACAATGTACAACTGAAAAACAGCCCTAAATAAAAGGCCTGTAACAAGGCCTCACATATGAAAATAAATATTTACAATGGGAGAGCAGTGGGATACGAACTGGTCAAAAAACAGCAGAAATTGGGAAGAGACCAGTTCTCAAGATGACAGATTCCGAAAACAAATTCTATGAGGATTTACGTCACACATAAAAAAATGTAAGATCAAGCAACAAAATAAACCTGACTCTGAACTAATTCCTACAAATATTGCGACCGCACAACTGGGCTAAGTAACTTTTCGATATTTCGTTAGGGGTTAGAGAACGTGTTAAAGAACCATATTACAGGTGCATCGTGATTGGCTGTGCTTTATTATTGCCACTAATTAAATCACATTCTCTGGATTCATAACACTTCCAAACTGTACATTTCCACCATTTTGTTAGAAATAGTTGAGGCAGAAACCACTGCGATTAGCGAGGAAATAATGATGAAAAAACAGGGCACCTGTTTTTGGCACAGGCACAGCAAGCCTCCTCCTGCACTGAGATTTCTGGGATTCCGTATCATCAATATAATCCGAAGCTTTCTCCGTACTCCAATCAGATAACCTTTCACTCCTATTAATCCCACAGGCACTGGTCATTGTCATTATCCTGGGATGGCTGTTTGTACCGATCTACATCAGAGCTGGAGTAAGTAGCTTTTCAGTTTGGTCCACTGACCTCTTGCTATCTCCATACTGGTGGTGATGATCCCTGCCCTGCTTATACCTCCTCCTGTTTGGGCTCTTGACACTGACTGTCTCCTCTCTTCCAGGTTGTGACCATGCCTGAGTACCTGAAGAGGCGATTCGGGGGCAATCGGATCAGGATTTACCTGTCTGTCCTCTCGCTGTGCCTCTACATATTCACCAAGATATCGGTGAGTTACCAGTGGCCTTGAGCCCGGCACGGACCGGGATAGATGCTCGTGCTTAACCTGAGTAAAACAGCAGAGGCCTCCTGTACATAAGAACATAAGACGTAGGAGCAGGAGTAGGTCATTTGGCCCCTCGAGCCTGCTCCGCCATTCAATAAGATCGTGGCTGATCTGATCTTGGCCTCAACTCCACTTCCCTGCCCGCTCCCCTGTACTCGGCGATTCGGCAAAATCACCGCTCAAATACCCTGATGGACAAATCCTGGGATGCAGCACTTCCAGCGTGGACCCTCACTAGACAGGAGCTCAGGTCAAGAGATTGGGCTACAACATCATAGCAAAGATTCTCCAACCCACATTCCCGCCATGCAATACTCCATACTGGGAGCACACGATCATATGAACATACAATGATGGACAGGAAAAGACCCACTGGTCCATCCAGCCTGTCCCACACAACCGCCTTGTGCATCACGATACGTACACTCCCCCCACCCCACCCGAAAGCCATGTATAATGTCGAATGAGGGTTGCTCTGCAGATCAAGCCTGGGGAGATGTTTGTCTGATGGTGTCACACAAAGGTATAAAGCACGGAAGGGCGAGCATGGGCTAAATACTCTGGCGTTTCACTTGATTCCCTTTGGGGATAAGAGCGTATTTAAGCAGGACAACTTCTCAGGAGGTGAAATATTTGGGGTAGAATCCATAATAGGGCAGATTGTGCATGGTCTGTGGAAGGCATGTACTTGATGGGCCAAATGGTCTAATCTCAATCCAGGCTTTCTTATGTCCTCATGATGTCACTACACTGGAATAAAAGCCTGAAGTAATTCTATTAAATTTAAAACTTTCATCCTTATTTTCAAATCCCTCCAAGGCCGCGCCCCTCTCTATCTCTGTAACCTCCTCCAGCCCCACAACCTCCGTGATCTCTGCGCTCCTCCAACTCGGGCCTCTTGCGCAGCCTCCATTTCCTTCGCCCCACCATTGGCGGCCGTGCCTTCAGCTGCCTGGGCCCCAAGCTCTGGAATTCCCTCCCTAAACCTCTCCGCATCTCTACCTCTCTCTTCTCCTTTAAGACGCTCCTTAAAACCTATCTCTTTGACCAAGCTATTGGTCATCTGCCCTAATATCTTCTTGTGTGACTCGGTGTCAAATCTTGTTTGATAATCGCTCCTGTGACGCGCTTTGGAACGTTTTACTACGTTAAAGGCGCTATAGAAATGCATGTTGTTGTTGTAAACGCCTTCAAAATCTGTGTCATGGGGCATCCTCCTTTCCTGTTGTTAGGTATTTGTGAGACTTTGAAGACTGCCCTTATACACAGGGTCTCAGCTAGTCCAGCAGTGCACGCCTAGAATACGTGCCTAGAATATATACAACAGCCTGAGTTCATCGAAAGCGTGGGCTGAGGGTTGTTCTGAGTTACTGCTTTCATGTATATCTTTATTGTCTTCATTCTTGCTGACACGTATAATAACAAGACTTAATATGCTGAGGCAGGTTGTTCCATTTACTTTAATCACGCATTCATAAACAAGAGTTCAGAGGCCACTTCATCCTTCCGCATTGCTCACCAGGTGTAATCAGTGATTGCTTTCCACTTTCAAAGTGACTGCTGAGAATATTCAGGCACTGTTAATACACGGGCCTGTCTCATCAATGACCCCAGGTGGGGAATACCAGAATGATTTATACATCAGCTGGGGTAAATACATCTGATCAATATTTTTTACCCCTCAGCTTCACCCCCTGGGCTGACTTTATTTGAAAAAATGACTTTTGCACATCAAGGTGAGGGATGTTGTTGCTGGGAATGGAACACTTTCCTATCTCAGAAGGCTAGTGCCAGCATCAAGCTCGCCCAGGTTAGGTTTAGTACAGCCAGCTACACAGCAACAATCCCAAAAATAAGTACAAATTAGGGAGGTCATTCGGCCCATCCACCTCATCCTTCTATTCCCCCATCACCGTGTCTAAATGCCACTGTATGATTCCAGTCTCTGCCTCTCCTCGAGTCCATTCCAGGTTTCACTCCTAGTTTGAAGTGTTTCCCAACATCAGGCCTTTGCTAATTTGTGCCAATGTCCCTTTGTCCTGCAGTCATGGTTTAACTTAAAGTAATGCTCTGGATGAAGCTTTCCCATTCTACTCAGTAACTTCCATCCCTCTGCAAGGTTTCAATCTCATTCACCTGAAGATTCTGACTCTTTAGATTAAGCTCCTTCTACTCCGCCTCAACGATGCACCTTAGCTCCGACCATGGCAGAGTGACCCTCCTCCACCACCATGGCAGTCCCATTTTCTGCACCCGGCCTACTTCTCCCCTAATTTACTGCAAACTCTACCAATTTTATACAGCACGCTCACATCCAGTCGGAGCTGCACACGGCCTAGACTCACTTTATGTGGGACCTTTTCAACCCCAGACAGGGGATTTTCCTCCCATCAGTCTATCAGATTCAACTCCTCCTCAGTCTTGGCAATGTCCTCATCCTATCCTTGTGTTGGCTCGATTCCTGTGTATAGTTTCCGGTAGTTGTGCATACAATCCATTTCAGAAAGTGGAGGGTGTGCCCTGGTGCAACAAAGGGTATGTGTTCAGCACCATTGCGGAGCCTGAGCGTACTGTATCAATGATACTGAGCAGACACATGAAAGGGTTTCCCGAGTCTCTCCATGATGTCCACTCCAGTCTGTGCACCCCCCCCGCCCCCCCACCCCAATCAAACAGGGGCTGAATTTCCCGATCGTCCACTGGATCTTCAGCAGAAATCCTGGAGAAACGGCTTAAACAGACCATCAAGAAACCTCGTGCGCCATTCACCCACAGAACCATACAGCACAGAAGGAGGCCATTCGGCCCATCCTGCCTATTCCGGCTCTTTACTAGAGCAATCCAAAACTAATTCTACTGCCCCACTCTCTGCCCATATAACACTGTATCAAACCCAAACCGCTCCCACTGCCCCGCCCTCTCCCCATTGCTCTGTATCAGTCCCAAACTAATCCCACCCACCCACTCTCTCCCCATAGCCCTGTATCAATACAGAATTAATCCCACTACTCCACTCGCTCCCCGTGGTCCTGTATTTGTCTCTGCTTCCAATCTTTATCCCCTCATTGTCCTTAAAAGATTCAATGGTTTATGTCTTAACTATTCCCTGTGACAAAGCATTCAACGCTCCGACTCTCTGCAGAATGTCGTGTCTCTTAACCTATGTGCTCACTCATTTAATGACAGTTTTAAATCATTGACTCCCCAACCAGAATAAATAGTTCTTCCCTATTCACTCCGTCAAAACCCGTCATGATTTTAAAAACCTCTGCAAAAAACTCCTCTTAACTTTCTCTACTCCAGTAGAAATAGACCCAGTATCTCAAGTCTCTCCCAATAACCATAGTTTCCTAGTGTGGAATCCATTCTAATCTTCCCTAAACGTGTAGGGTGGAATTTTCAACATGGTAACATTAGAAACAGAAGGAGGCCATTCAGCCCCTTGAGCTTGTTCCGTCATTCAGTTAGATCAACTTCATTTACCCGCCTATGACCCCTATCCCTCAATACCCTCACCTAACAAAAACCCAGCCATCCCAGTCTTGAGAGCTCTAATTGGCCCCCAGCATCCACAGCCTTTTGGGGTGAAAGTTCTCGATTTCCACTGCCCTTTGTGTGAAAAAGTGCTTCCTGATTTCACTCCTGAATGGCCTGGCTCTAATTTTCAGATTGTGTCTCCTCTTTCTAGATTCCCCACCAGAGTTTCTTTATATCTACCCTATCAAATCCTTTCAACGTTTTGAACACCTCGATCATATCACCCCTCAACCTTCTAAAATAAAGGGAATACAAACCAAGTTTCTGCAACCTGTCCTCATAATTTAACCCTTTTAGCGCCGGTAAAATTCTGGTGAATCTGCGCTGCCCCCCCCTCCGAGGCTAGTATATCCTTCCTGAGGTGCGGGGCCCGGAACTGAACTGAATCCAGGTGGGGTCTGACCGAGACTTTGCACAACTGAAGCATCACTTCCTCCCCTTCATATTCCAGAATTTTACTTTCTCTGAATGAGAAGTTCTCCCGCCGTAACTTTGGTGAAAGGTCGGAGGAAATCCCGGAGAAATGGCGGTTTATACCGTTTCTCCAGGGTTCCCACTGAAATGACACGATGAGAACACCCACAGGAATTATACCCTGGAATCGCGTGGGAGAGACAAAAATACCTGTGTGCAATTCATTAAAATCTTTGGATCCCTTAAGGCACTCAAGGTAAGCTCCAGCCTATAACTCCTCACAGCCACACTTACCTTCTGGCCAAGATTTTCCTTAAAGGGACCAAGGCCACCTTCCTTTTGACACTTGTGCTGTCAGTGTTCTACAGCATTGAAGTGCTGCAAACGCTGACAATGACTGCTCAGAGGTGCAGGGCTGCACCCAGGTTCTCCCATGACTCACTCCATATGCTTATGGAGGGAGTCACAACACGCAGGGAGGTCCTCTTCCCTTCCAGTGGGCAGAAGAGACCTCCCCAGGAGACCAACACAGCCTGGTTGCACATTGCAGAGGAGGGCACAAGCGGGGATGTGGTCAGGAGGACCAGGCTGCAGTGGCGCAAACCTTTCAATTGTCTCAATAGATCACGGAACGTTAGTACAAAGCCACACTCAACCTCATCCTGCTGTGCCTCTCATCACATCCCCATCACTCTGCCTTCCCTACCCTACTCCTGCACATCCTTACTCACACCAAATTACCTTGCACCTCCACCCATCCCCCTCTCTCTACATTATCACTTCCCCATCTCACTAGCCACCCCTCACACTCACCCTCATCCTAGTGCAATCATACCAACTAACAACACACAAGGGTAGCCACTTGGGTGTTTTATCCAATGTTCATGTAAAGTTTCTGTTAATGTGCTGTCAAACATTGAAATCTTTATTTTCAACACTTTGCGTTCTTGGACAGATTTGTGTGCACCTTTGGAAGTGGCTTCGTGAGTTGCAGTGAATGGTGAGATATAACGGTACCCCCCGCAATGGTGATGAGTGTGAAAGGAATGGCTTGGGCATTGTAGGGATGCTTTATGGTGTTGGTGTGGGGTGGTGCCAACCTGGCGCATCATGTGGCAGCCAGGGTGTACAGCATCAAGTGAAGTAAATCTGGCTGTGGAGAGGCCATCCTTGGCCTCCTGGACAGCAATGTGGTCGGGTGCTGATGCACTCTGTCCTGTGCAGCATCAGGTGATTGCGGAGAAGGTTGGTGTTGTTGTTGGTGCTGCTGGTGTTGGGGCTGATTGCGGTCAGATTCT
Organism: Squalus acanthias; assembly: GCA_030390025.1. NCBI lineage: Eukaryota > Metazoa > Chordata > Chondrichthyes > Squaliformes > Squalidae > Squalus > Squalus acanthias. Next base: position 49,648,697 of record CM059437.1, on the reverse strand, counting down.
GAGGACCAAGGTGAGATAGTTTCAAGGGAATAGATGGCAGGTGAAGTTGAGATGACAGAAGCAATCTGTCAATGGTGAAAGAGGTTATTCCAATGAGGTGACACTGGATAGAGAGTTTGCTCCAAACACTTGCAACCTGCATAAAGCTCAATCTGTCTTCCAAATGCAGTAAGCAACAGCTTCTGAGCTTGGAAAGTGAACAGCTGTGAGGTGGGAGCTTTTATAGTACAGTTCAAGCTGTTAACCGATCAGCTGATTCAATGGCCATTCAACTCCCGCCTGAGGTTAACAGATGGGGTCCACGAGCAGTTAAAGTTAAAAGGTAAGGTTAAAACCATTATTAAGGATCTGTCAACAAGCCAATAATTGCTTTAATTGGGTCGCCCGCCTCTGCGGGTCGGGTCCGATCTGAGATCACTGACACGCCTTTGGGAAAGGCACGTTGCAGCAGGATGACAGCGAGTTCCCGACCCACTGTCAAAAAAAATCAAATTTCCCACCCGAGCCGCCACCGATCCCGCCCGCTGACCCCCCGGAAAATTCCGGCCTCTATAACTGGATGTGTCCCCTCAGGAACTTATCAAGTTTCCCCTAGTAAGAATCGTCTATAAGTCTATGAAAGCTCTCCTGTATTGAGTTCAAACCCAGGGAGTAGTTTAGAAATGTTGGTGCTGACCTGAGTTTCGGACGATGTGCAATGTTCCCCCTAATTTATTTTTAGGTGCGCGGTCCCTTTAATGGGGGGGGGGGGGATTCCTCCAAATATTATACACCGTCTTCCCTCCCACACCAAAGGAAAATTTCACATGAGCAAAAAGAAAAACCCCAAAAATGACATTTATTGAGTGCAGTTTTGTTACCTCTTTCTTCCAGGCTGACATGTTTTCAGGAGCCATATTTATCCGGGAGGCACTGGGATTGAACCTGTACGTTGCCGTGGTGATCCTGCTTTCCATCACTGCCCTCTACACCGTGACAGGTAAGACCAGCCCCTTATGTCCACCTCAGAGCTTGGCAGGAAAGGCCAGCTCGCCAACTGTTGGCCTACCAACGTTTGCCCTTTTGTGTTATTGGCACGGGTGATTAAAGCCAGTTTAAAACCCCGGCAGAGCCCTGTACTCCCTTGCGTATAGAAGATTGAGGGGTGATCTAATTGAGGTGTTCGGGATGATTAAAGGAGATGAAGGGGTAGACAGAGAGAAACTATTTCCTCTGGTGGGGGAGTCCAGAACAAGGGAACTTGGAATTAGAGCCAGGCCGCTCAGGCCATTAAGATACAGAGCAGCCATGATCTAATTGAATGGCGTTACAGGCTCGAGGGGCTGAATGGCCTCCTCCTGCTCCGACGTTCCCAACTAGAAATGAGAGGCTGATGTTTGCTGCAGTTTAAAGGAATGAATGACATTAAAATGTGTACCAAATGAGTGGGAGTGAGTGACTGTGTGAGTCACGCGGGCTCCAGAATTCAAGCAGACTCCTGTTCCTTCAGTTAAACAGAGGCAGGAAAAGCAATTTGTGACGGTTCAGTTCGACACAGAAGCTGACATTCTAACGGCAGTTTAATGAGTCCAGAGGCATGCTCGCATCATGCTCGTGAGGTCAGCGCTCGACGCACAGCACGCAACGCGCCTCCTGCCATCACAGGTGTGACTGGTGCGCTTCTCCAGATGGGAATCGTGGTACGGAAACAGTGGGACATTACAGCAACCTTTCCTTCTTCTCCCGAGTGCGGGGAAGAGCAAAGGAACATTAGGAACAGGAATTGGCCCTTCAGCCCCTTGAGCCTGCTCCGCCATTCAAGCAGATCATGGCTGATCTGCACCTCAACTCCATGTACGCGCCATTGCTCCATATCCCTCGATACCCTTAACTTAACAAAAATCTAGTGCTGTCAGTCATGTGTCAGCTGTGGCTCAGTGGGTAGCACTCTTGCCTCTGTAGTCCTAAAGGTTGGTGGGTTCAAGTCCCGCTTCAGGGATTTGTAATACAAAAATCTAGGCTGACACTCTGTCAGAGGTGCTGTCCTTTGGATGAGATGTTGAACTGAGGCCCTGTCTGCTCTCTCAGGTGGCTGTAAAAGATCCCATGGCACTATTTCGAAGAAGAGCAGGGGAGTTATCCCTGGTGTCCCAGTCAATATTTATCACTAAAAACAGATTACCTGGTCATTATCACATTGCTGTTTGTGGGAGCTTGCTGTGCGCAAATTGGCTGCTGCATTTCCCACATTACAACAGTGACTCCACTTCAAAAAAAAGTACTTAATTGGCTGTAAAGCGCTTTGAGACATCCGGTGGTTGTGAAAGGCGCTATATAAATGCAAGTCTTTCTTTCTTGAAAGCCCCAGCATCCACAGCCTTTTGGGTGGGGGGGTGGGGGGTGGGGGGGGGGAAGAGAATTCCAGATTCCCACTACCCTTTGAAAAGAAGTGAGAAGGCATTATTTTTCCCTCTTTTACCCATTCACCAGGTGAAAAAAGGATCCGGGAATTTATCGGCTGAAATCAGGAAAGACTGATCTTAGCCGTCCCTAAATGTTGCCCAGTGTCCAGTTTGCAGTTTGTTGCCGTGTCTGAATTCTAAAATGTCACAGATGTAGGGAGTGAAGTTCGCAAGGTCAGGCCGTGGCAACTGTCAGCAAGATAAGTTGGGTGGGGGTGGGGGAGGGCGGGGAGTAGTGGTCGTGATCGCGGGTGCTGGGAGGCCCAGGCAGCAGCAGCAGCAGCCCAAGAGTTCTTTCGTGGCCCACAAAAATAATCCGACACTTGCCTTTGCCGGGCTTCTTTCGGTTTCCTCTCCTGTGGGTCTGATTGGAGCTCGCACTGCGCAGTACCCAACCAGTTCCCACCTAAAGTGGTGACTGGGGACCTCTTTATATCATAGGACCGCAATTTCCATGTTAAAAGGGGCCTGACGCCTGCAACAGGCGGGTGACGTGGCCACCTGGTGGTAGGCCCCTTTCAAAATGGTGCCGGCCGCATCGCCAGTGGTAACGGGGCAGTGAGACGACCAACCCCATTCTGAGGCCGTTACCGCCAGGCGGGGGCAGTGAAAATTGACCCCAGTGAGTCAGGATAAGCCGTGATGTTTCCAAGTTTCCCAACGCTCCCGACAATGGTGGACCCGCCTTCCCACAGTGTGGCGTGGCGGAGAAGCGGCCCTATCGATCGCTCGGGCCGCACTGCACTCTGGGGGATTGAGTCACCTGACCCCCCCCCCCCCCCCCCCCCGTGTTTCGGCCAATAGCGACCAGCCGGAGGGCGGAACCTTTAAAATGCGCGGGCGAAGCCGAGGGCGCGGTGAGAGCTGGTGGGTGAGTGGATTTACTTTACCTCAGATCAACGTGGTGGTGCATCGTGTTTTGTTTACTGAACAAGGCAAGCTCGACATTCTCCCACCGGGAAGAGGCTTCTGAAACCTCCTGAGACAGAGGGTGCTTCACACCTTGTATAGAAGATCTCAGTCTGTTTGAAAATTGAGAAATTAAAAGTTAGGGTATTGGGGGACGAGTATAGCTGGTACAGCACTATTGCCAGAACACACGCAGGCTTCGAGATTCGGTGTAAAGTGAAAATGGCGTTGACTCTACACGTATTCCACTCGCAGAAGCAACAAAGTCGTCATGCCAGTTTTCTTGAAAGGCGTCCTGGCCACTTTGTTGTGCTCCTACCCTGCGTGTCCCCGGATTCGATTTAGAAAATATGGCCACCCTATTCAATGGCCCAACTCAGTCTTTGATGATCCTCTGACTCTTCACATAGCTGAAGAAGTTTTCCCCATTGCTACTATCAGTTGCCCACTATCCTCTTTTCCAATAACCTTTTCAGCTGATCTAATAGCAGCTTTAGTCTTCTTCAACTGTTCGCTATGTTTTGCTGGATATTATGTACTTCTCGTTTACAAAAACATTTTTGTTATTACCTTACCCGAAATTGCACAGCCCTGAGGTGCAGTCTCGCGGTAAAACCGCCGCAAATGGAGCTGAAGGCGCTGGAAATGGGCCAGGACCCAGATAGGTTGGGATCCCGGCCTTTGCTGGCAGTTTCTGGGAGGGGGTGGGGGCCTTATCCGAGGACCGAGGAGCTGAAGCTCCATCCGGCACAGTTGTGGTCTTCCCACGTCAGAGGGGCTGGGGTTGGGGCTCCTTACACTGGGGGCTTCCTGCTCCCCCACCCTCAGTGAGACTTGGCAGAAGGTTGCTCAACCTTTGGTGGCCGTGCCTTCTGTTGCCGAGGCCCTAAGCTCTGGAATTCCCTGCCTAAACCTCTCCGCCTCGCTGCCTCTCTTTCCTCCTTTAAGACGCTCCTTAAAACCTACCTCTTTGACCAAGCTTTTGGTCACCTGCCCTAATTTATTCTTATGTGGCTCGGTGTCAAATTTTTTGTCTTAAAATACTCCTGTGCAGCATCTTGGGACGTTTTACGAGGTTAAAGGCGCTATATAAATACAAGTTGTTGTTGTTGGAGGCCGGCACCCCGAGTGAGGTAAGGCATATGTATCGGCCTCCAGGAGGGGGGGTCAGTGGGGCCCCACCTGAACAGGGGAGGGTTCAGGCCAGTGAAGCGGTCTGGACACCACCCTCCCCCCACCCCCCCCCCCCCCCGCCCCGCCAACCAAAGATTAACAAAGTTATTGGGTTAGGTTTTGCTGAAAAAATAACAGCACCTGAATGGCGCTCACCGTTATTAATGTGTAAATCGGCCAGCAACCTGTGGCGAGGACGAGATACCGCGTGAATCGAGAATCCCCACAAGTTGCTGGCTGATTTGCGCCGCTCCACTGTTAGCTTCGCGGAAAGGGCGTCTCACCCTTAACCACCCCATAATTTTCATAAAGTTGCTGCGTTTGCGCAGTAATCGCCCATTAAACTCGCCACAGAAAGTCAAATTTAGTAATTAACAGCGTAAGTACCCTTTTAACAACGTGATAATTATTCATGGCTGCTAATCAACCACTCTTGCCCAGAAAGTGAACAATTAAAAGTGTGGAGTCTCATTCCTTCAGGTTGCGAATTGTTGCTGGAGATTTAAAAATGTCAAATTTTAATTTTTTTTAAAATTTTTCTTGCTTTTCCTTTCTGTCTCTTTTTTGTTCTCACTTTCTTAATCCAGTCTTTCTTGCCCTCTTTCTGTACCTGATTTGACATTGAATTCACTCACTCTAATTCACCTTCCTCCTCAGTCCTTCCGCAGTTTATTTCCCAATCCTTTAATCTCATTGGTTGAGGAGATACACTGTTTGTCCCGTCATTCACCCAGATCCCAGTTGCCCTGTTGCCCTCACTGCGCCGTTATCAGCGCACACTTCCAGCAAATTTGAAAACCTAACCCGGCACGAACTAGTCCAACTAACAGGGCACGTGGTGAGATGCCCCACTCCAGCAAAATCTGGCCCATTATTGTCGCAAAGGGGGCCAAAAGGGGTGACAAAAGAAACATTGCTCTTGGGGGGTGGAACTGGCTACCCAACCCCTTCCTTACCCGGCCGCCCCTAGTCCTGATCACTATCCAGCCATCCCTGGGAGGTGGGCGGAGTCCGCTGAGGACGAGTTTGGGCTCAGTTGTGAAGTCCCCCATGGTTGAGTAGCCTGCAATCTCTTGTCAAGACCTGCAAAATAACAAGCACTTGGGTGAGGTGCTGGAGGAGATCTGGTGCCCGTGGTGGAACCATCTCTCAGCTAGGAAGAAAGAGATTCAGGAGAGAAGGGAAGAAAAATTAACAAGAGGAAGAAAAGTAAGAATGCATCCGCACTGCTGATAACCATGGGAGCAGTGACACTCCTAGCACTCGAGGACAGTCTGACCGATTGTACATATTAACAGGAGAATCAGAGCAATGGAAACAGAACCCCGGAGACTGCCAAACACACTTGGATGAGTCAAATTTTGTTTGATAATCGCTCCTGTGACGTGCCTTGGGACATTTTACCATGTTAAAGGCGCTATAGAAATACAAGTTGTTGTTAGCACTGTTACCTTAGTAACCCTAACCGCACAGTGTGCTCTTATTTTTATGAACACGATATGTGCAAGTGTGAATGTATATGTGCGCACATGTACCGATGTTTGTGTGTGTTTATATGTGCATGTATGTGTATATCCATGTTCATACATGTGTGTTTGTGTGTTTTTATATTTGTGTATATGCATGTGTTTAAGTGTGTGTGTTTGTGTCATGAGTGTGTCTGTGTGTGTGTCTGTGTGTGTTTGTGTCTGTGTGTGTGTCACGAGTGTGTCTGTGTGTGTGTGTCTGTGTGTGTGTGTGTGTGTGTGTGTCTGTGTGTGTTTGTGTCTGTGTGTGTGTATCTCTGTGTGTGTGTGTGTCTGTGTCTGTGTGTGTGTGTGTCTGTGTGTGTGTGTGTGTCTGTGCCTGTCTGTGTGTGTGTGTGTGTGTGTCTGTGTGTGTGTGTCTGTGTCTGTTTGTCTGTGTGTGTCTGTTTGTGCGTGTGTGCCTGTGCCTGTGTGTGTGTGTCTGTGTGTGTGTGTGTGTGTGTCTGTGTGTGTGTATGTGTCTGTGTGTGTGTGTGTGTCTGTGTGCGTGTGCCTGTGTCTGTGTGTGTGTGTCTGTGTGTGTGTATGTGTCTCTGTGTGTGTGTGCGTGTCTGTGTGTGTGTGTGTGTGTCTGTTTGTCTGTGTGTGTGTGCCAGTGTCTGTGTGTGTGTGTCTGTGTCTGTGTGTGTGTATGTGTCTCTGTGTGTGTGTGTGTGTGTCTGTTTGTCTGTGTGTGTGTGCCTGTGTCTGTGTGTGTGTGTGTCTGTGTCTGTGTGTGTGTGTCTATGTCTGTGTGTGTGTGTCTGTGTGTGTGTGTGTGTCTGTGTGTGTATGTGTCTGTGTGTGTGTGTGTGTGTCTGTGTGTGTGTGCCTGTGTCTGTGTGTGTGTGTCTGTGTGTGTGTATGTGTCTCTGTGTGTGTGTGTGTGTCTGTGTGTGTGTGTGTGTGTCTGTTTGTCTGTGTGTGTGTGCCTGTGTCTGTGTGTGTGTGTCTGTGTCTGTGTGTGTGTATGTGTCTCTGTGTGTGTGTGTGTGTGTCTGTGTCTGTTTGTCTGTGTGTGTCTGTTGTCTGTGTGTGTGCCTGTGTGTGTGTGTCTGTGTCTGTGTGTGTGTGTCTGTGTCTGTGTGTGTGTGTCTGCGTGTGTCTGTGTCTGTGTGTGTGTGTCTGTGTGTGTGTGTCTGTGTGTGTGTGTCTGTGTGTGCCTGTGTCTGTGTGTGTGTGTCTGTGTCTGTGTGTGTGTGTCTGTGTGTGTCTGTGTCTGTGTGTGTGTGTCTGTGTGTGTGTCTGTGTCTGTGTCTGTTTGTGTGTCTGTGTCTGTGTCTGTGTCTGTTTGTCTGTGTGTGTGTGGATGTGGTTCTGTATATGTGCGTGCACGTGTCTGTCTGTTGTGTGTGCATGTGTGTGCGTGTGGTTCTATGTACGTGCGAGCGTGGCTATATTAATGCAGTATCTGAAGCACTTAAGATCTCCCAATAATAAAGTTCCAAAGGGTGAATTCCACACATTTGGTGCGACAGCTAAGCCCTTGTGTATCAACAGAGGACCTGTGCTCACTGACCTTAGACCCTAGTGTAGGAGATAATGTAAGTTATTCAGTTACTCACAGTATTGCAAAGGAAAATGTAGTCAGGGGCTGACTGAACTGGGGTTCATTGCCAACAGGGAACAACAGGGAGTAGCTCATGAGAAGCTGTAGAATGATCTCAAGTTCCAGGGGATTATAGCACGAGTCGTGTACAGCCCGGGCAGGTTCCAAATACAAGCCCCAGTCTGCGATGAATTAGCAAATCTCAACAACAACAACTTGCATTTATATAGCGCCTTTAACATAGTAAAACATCCCAAGGTGCTTCACAGGAGCGATTATCAGACAAAACAAATTGACACTGTGCCAAAGAAGACATTAGGGCAGGTGACCAAAAGCTTGGTCAAAGAGGTAGGTTTTTTTAAAAGTCTCAAAGGAGGAGAGGCGGAGAGGTTTAGGTAGGGAAGACCAGAGCTTAGGGCCGAGGCAGCTGAAGGCACAGCCACCAATGGCGGGGCGAATGAAGGCAGTGTACCGGTGAAGGGACAGTGCAATTTACCTCAGCATCCCTAGGCCAGGGATGGCAAATCAGCCAGGGTTGCTGCTGCTCCCTGCTGGAAAGCACACATGTGCAGACAGTCGATGAGGTCCAGATCAGGCTGGCCTATGATGCACCCTATTGTCGTATAGACTCATGGTTATGTGGACCATTTGGGTGAGCATTGCCAGCAGCCTGTGAACCCTACCCCAGGAGAGGAGGGTGGACAAATTAGAAAGCATGAAGAAGTTTTGGGTAGACACCACGCTATAAAGATTAACTTGTTAGGGGGAATTCCAGCGAGCCCTACTTGTGTGGAGGATAACACGTGGGGTGGAGTCTCTTGTGAGGGTGTAACTCAGTCAGAGGTTCAATTGATGTCATTGAAAAGAAAGCATATATCATGCTTTTCACCGCCTCAGGACATCTCAAAGCGCTTTACAACTAATGAAGTATTTTTGAAGTGTAGTCGCTGTTGTAATGTAGGAAACGTGACAGCCAATGTGCGCACAGCAAGCTCCCACAAACAACAAGGTGATAATGACCAGATAATCTGTTTTAGTGATGTTGATTGAGGGATAAATATTGGCCAGGACACCGGGGATAACTCCCCTGCTCGTCTTCGAAATAGTGCCATGGGATCTTTTACGTTCACCTGAGAGAGCAGACGGGGCCTCGGTTTAACATCTCATCCGAAAGACGGCACCCTCTGACAGTGCAGCGCTCCCTCAGCACTACACTGGAGTGTCAGCCTAGATTTTTGTGCTCAAGTCCCTGGAGTGGGACTTGGACCTTTCTCAGAGGCGAGAGTGCTACTACACGGCTTGAGTGGTTTATCAATGCCGTCTGGCCCCTGGCCTCGGCTGGAGATTGAAACACATTGGGGTCAACTTTACGATAGCAAAATACTGCGGATGCTGGAAATCCGAAATAACAACAGAAAACGCTGGAAAAACTCAGCAGGCCAGGCAGCATCCGTGGAGAGAGAAACAGAGTTAACGTTTCAGGTCGAAGACCTTTGGTCAGAACTTTAACCCTGCTCACCCAGCGGAAAGCGGGCAGTTAAAACGAGTAGGTAACGCACCCGCTAATATCCCCACTATTTCCGATTTTAACCTGTAACGTTTTGCAGGCAGCAGAGGCGGCCGCCTAAAGCGGAAGCCTCATAAATGATCCGAATAGGGGTCCTGTTAAGTCAATAGGACCCCGATGCGGTTCTAGCCGAGGCCTGAGCGGGGAAGACGCCAGCCACGCCCTCCCACTCGGCAGAAGCCGGTCTGAAGACAGAAGAGGCCCCGTCAGCTAAGTCTAACACTTGCTCCTATGGGCCCCGCAAGGAATGTCGTGGCCTTCTCTGCCCAGACTTCCTTCCTGAGAGATCCTCCCAGAATCCTCTTCCCAGCACTTAGCGCCTCATCCGGAAGACGGCACCTCCAACAGTGCAGCACTCCCACAAACAGCGGGCGGCCCTTGGCGTCCATTTCGAACGTGATGTGGACTGGCGGAATTTAAATCAGGCTACTCCAGCGCCGCCCAACCGCTCCGGGTTAACATCAACCCCATCATCCATGTTACATACACAACTTAGCCAAATGGGGGTGAGGGAGGGGGAGGGGATGAGCAGTTATCCTTGAGAATGAGGAGAGGGGGCTCCCTTTAATCAGTGCAACCTTCTCATTCCACCTTCCCAGACAGGGAAACATAAGAGACAAATACCTGAGACAATGAGAGGCAGTAAATCAGTGGGGCCCAAACAAAACCTTTACACACTCAGTCTCCATCTGATTCACCTTATGATGGATGAACGGATGGACACCTCAACCAGTAAAGGAGAACTCCCTCAGGTGGGCTCCCAGGCACTAAAATAGCATGAAATCCAAAGAAAGAAAGAGAGGGAGAGAGAACTTGCATTCATTTAGCACCTTCATACATCCCTCGGAATGTCCCAAAGAGTGTCAGCCTTGGCTCAGGATTCTTGCCTGTAGGTCAGAAGGTTTTGGGTTCAAGCCCCACTGTGCGCACATTGGCTGCCACATTTCCCACATTACAACAGTGACTACACTTCAAAAGGTACTTCATTGGCTGTAAAGCGCTTTGGGACGTCCTGAGGTCGTGAAAGGCGCTATAGAAATGCAAGATCTTTCTTTTCTTTTCTATGTCATCAACTGAACCTCTCATTGAGATACACCCTCACCAGAGACTCCACCCCACGTGTTATCCTCCATATTTTTGTCATATCCAATTGATTACTTTGTGAAGAGCAGTTGCTGTTGCGATGTGGGTAAACATTGCAGTCAGTCTGTGCACAGCTAAATGCCAGAGAACAGCAAAAGAGATGAATGGCTAGTTAATCTGTCCTCGGCGGTATTGACTGAAGGTAAACTGTTTGCCAGGGTGAAACTATTTGAACACAATGCCCGGATTCATAAAAAAAACAGCAATCAATCTCAGATCGCCTCACCCACTGGGCTGGTACAGCGCATCAACTATTTATGAGTGCATTTTGGAACCTTGTGGTGGACTGTGGGAGTTTAGAATTTGTTATTGTCTTGATGTGTACACACAATGTGGGGGGTGGGGGGAATGTCCTTGACGGGAGTAGATTCAATCCCCTGAATTTAGAGGTGTTCCCCTTCGAGTGCTCCCTCTTTCTCCCCTGTTCTCCGGTGACTCTTGCAGGGGCACAGTTCCACTTCGAGTGGGAGCCCCTTGTAGCAGCTCATTGGAGCAGGTATTCTTCACGTATGACTTTAGACAGTCGGTCATTGTGTTTTTTGGGGTCTTTTCTACCATCCTTACTGCAGATTTTAGAGTCAGTGGGTCTCCACCATTTCCCTGGGGGGTGCCTCCAGTCTCCAGTTGAAGCTTTGGCAGGTCTTTGCCATTTCCCTAGAGGGTCTGCCGGTCCCCCACCGTTGTTCTGACCTGGGGAAATCCCTGAAGAATCTCAGTGGTTTTTGTGTATTATGACTGGACCTAAAGGGACAGCCACCAAGGCAAAACTAGACAAAGGTGCTTCATTTTTATGATGAGTGTAACTGGCTATTCAACTACGGATGGCATTTCAGTTGAACTCAAACCTGTCTTCGTATTCGGTGTGCTTCCAGCAGGGGTCGCTGGAGAGGTACACCCGGATTTTTGGCCTTCCCTAGCCCAGGGGCACTGAAGTTAACTGTAGCACCCTTACTGCTGCCCCAGCTGGTCAACACTGAGCGAGGACAGAACCTGGGCTCCTCTTGATCTGTATGGTTTGGTACCCCGACATGGTGAGGCCCTTACCTACTCAGCCATCTGGAGTGCTGGTTTTCCAGTTTATCAATGGAATGCTGGGTGAAATTAGGCATTCAGGATACAGGGCAAGTGAGCTCTAAGTGTCGATTATTCCAAAAGTTTTATGTTGAAAAATCTCTTTAAAGTTGTGGGAGGGGGGGGTGTTTTCCTGAGCTTTTCGCTCATCAGTCACTCGAACTTTCATTAGAGGAGGTTGAAACTGAAAGGGAATATAATGCAATCTTTGTATCAATGAGAAGCTGCCTGGCAGAGGAGGGGAGAGCAACCACAGCTGATATAACAAGGAGAAGTGTAACATCCCCACCGACACCTGGGAATCCCTGGCCCAAGACCGCACAAAGTGGAGGAGAAGCATCCGGGAAGGCACCGAACCCCTCGAGTCTCTTCGCCGGGAGCAAGCGGAAGCCAAGCGCAGGCAGCGCAAGGAGCACACGTCAACGCAAGCACCCCGCCCACCCGCCCCTTCAACCACCGTCTGCCCCACCTGTGACAGAGACTGTAGGTCCCGCATTGGGCTCATCAGTCACCTGAGAACTCATTTTTAATGTGGAAGCAAGTCGTCCTCGGTTCCGAGGGACTGCCTAAGAGAAGATATAACAAGGAAACCAAAGAATGAACAATGGAGGATTGGAGATGGGGCGGGACTTATAATCAGTCACTGTTTCTAAACGGCCGCTGAGTGGCTGGCCTTCAGCTCCCTCAAAATCAGTGAGTAAGTCATCACTGGACGACTGCTGAGTGGAATTTTCCATCCCTGGATAAGGTTAGGAACAGTTACGAAATATTTCATTGAAGTCTTCTAATTAAATCAGCCAATTAAGGTCAGGTACAAGAAAGTTAACCACAGGGAAATAATAAAAGTCATGGCAAGAAAAGGTGGTGGTGGGGTTATGTGTCCCTGGGCCACCCCCTCTTGCTGTTGCAATGAGTGGTCGAAGCGAATGGCTCAGATGCATTTAAGGGGACGCTAGATAAACACATGAGGGAGAAAAGAATGGAAGGATACGCTGATAGGGTGAGAATCATAGAAATTGACGGCACAGGAGGAGGCCATTCGGCCCATTGTGTCTGTGCCGGGTAGATGAAGAGGAATCTCCCTGCTCATTCAGTTGACTAACTCCAGGTCTGATGAAAAGTAAAATACTCACGACTCGATTTGATGGTGCAGCTGCATGAGTTCTTCATTAATGATTTAATGGTCTCATCGTCGCTGGCTCAAAATCCTGGAGCCCCCTCCCTAACAGCACTGTGGAAGCACCTTCACCACACGGACTGCAGCCACTCAAGAAGGCGGCTCACCATCACCTTCTCAAGGGCAACTAGGGATGGGCAATAAATGCTGGCCTTGCCAGCGACGCCCACATCTCAGGAACGAATAAAAAAAAAAACCTGTCACTTAGGGAAGAATTCTTGACCCTAATCTGCCTCTCACCTTGATTAATGAGCTGGCGGATGACATCAAAAGTGATGTCTTCTTTCCTGGTCATTCACATTCCCTTAACAGAGTGGTTAACTACCCCATCCGAAAGACATGAAACATCTAATTTGGAAACTACTCCCACTAGCCCTCCATCCAAATCATTGATGCACACAGTGAACAGAAGCGGTCTCAGAACATAGAAACATTAGGAACAGGAGTAGGCCATACAGCCCCTCGGGCCTGCTCCGTCATTTAATTAGATCATGGCTGACCAGAACTGAGCCCCGTGGGGCACCACTACCATTTCCAACTCTTCTGAGGAATTGCCCTTAACTCCTACTCTCTGTTCCGTCCCTTCTAACCGGTCTTTAATTCAAATTGCTGCCCTCCCCCGATTTCCATACCTCTTGATTTTCTCCAATAGTCTTCTGCGTGATACCTTGTCAAAAGCCTTCTGAAAGTCCATGTAAACCACATCCACTGCAATTCCCCCATCCACCTTATCTGTCACCTCCTCAAAGATCTCTCAGGTTTGTCCAAACGTGGATCTTCCTTACTGAAATCGGGGCTCAATTGAGGGCCTTGCCTTATAGGACACTTTTTGTAAACCTGTCAACATTAATAACCTCTTTTACTCCATCACCTCCGTATTAATAGAAAATGACTCTGTGTGTTGCTGGCAGGTGGCTTGGCGGCTGTGATCTACACCGACACATTGCAGACCATCATCATGGTGGTGGGCTCCTTCATTCTAATGGGTTTTGGTAAGTCTATCTGCGCTGTGTGCTTTGTTGTCCACAATGTTTGCAATGCTTTACAATCGTCTCTTTCCCCTCATTACAGTTGCTCCCTGAACACAAGTAGTGTTGGCGAAAGGGATCTGAGAGGCAAAATTCCCCATTAGCTCAAAATAACTAAAAGAGAACTCAAATACCAGGAGTTCGCTCAGAAACAAAGTTCTGCGCCGAGTGTTCTGAATTGCATGCCAGAAATCATGTGGTGAAATCAAACTCTAAAATCGTTATTTCCCCATCAGATGGATCCCAATGCTTCTCCTTCATGCAGTGCATTGTGAGTGAAATATCAGCACTAAAATACACCTGTGCTTTCCTTCCACCCGGCGTTCGGTCTAACAGACGGCTTGCATTCTATTTGGGCATTCTAGAAAGGATCTACAGTGCCTGTCCAGACCACTGATACATGCACTGTCGCTGGCACACATTATAAATACCAAATCATACAGGGTCACCAACAGGGAGCTGGGAATTCTTGACTTGCCTATTTTCCATGAATATAAAAGGATACAGGGAGAGGGCAGGGATAGCTCCAGTTAGCACTGGTTAGCAGGCACGATGGGATGAAGAGCTCCTTCTGTGCTGACATTTCTATGATTCCACTGCCTTTCTTATATCATATTTAGGCAGCTTGCATCTAGGAGAACATTTCCTCCAATACTCAACTCCTGACCATTGGACACAGGAATCTGCAGCACTCCAATTGAAATCTTCCAATAAACTGATTTCAATTTTGTAATGTTTTCCTTTTGTGATAAATCTTCTCTTTTCCTACTTCACACACAATGGAATCAGCTCACAGGAGCCTAACGCTGTTTGTTATTGAATAGATTTACCTTCTCTACTTTCTGCCACTTAATTTTTTTCCTTTGATGGAGTCCAGAGGCGAGAGCATTGATCGAACGATCTGATGTTGGGTGATGTTTGATAATAAACGTACCTGGTTGCCCAGTTGGCTGATGAAGAATCCCTTCCACTTTAGGGCAGTCTAGTAATGCAGAGTGTTGCTGTGGTAACCATCTGTAGTGCGATGCAGGTACATGCCCAGAATTTCACAAATGTTGCGCTTCCAATTCCAACTGGCCATTTGTGGGCGGGCCTTCTTTCCAGGGCAAAGTGAACCATATCACTTGCCAGTGACCACCTCACGGGACAGAGGCTTGGGAGCGTGCTGAAGATTGTGCATCTGTCCATTTGATGCGATGGTTAATTGAGGTCCTTGTGGGCCGCAGGTGTTAAAGCCGCCATTGGGGCGTGATCACTGGCCTTCCTGTTTGTGCTTTGCTGCCCTGCAGTTTATAGGAAAGGTACGGTCCCTTGCAGGAGGTCATGGTCACCAACGATCTACGGCAGAGTTACGTCGAAGTTACGGCAGAGTAAGAGCAACTCCGAGGAAATTCCCAACCCATGCTTCCCTTACACGGTTCCTCAGCTCAGGATGAATACTCCGGCGATTTTTCCTCTCTCCCCGTACGTGCCCACCATTCCTCTGATGGTTCAGAGATCAGGACTTACAATGTATCATAGAATCCTACAGCACAGGAGGAGGCCATTCGGCCCATCGTGCCTGTGCCGGCTCTTTGAAAGAGCTCTCCAATTAGTCCCACTCCCCCTGCTCTTTCCCCATAGTCCTGCAAATTTCTCCTTTTCAAGTATTTATCCAATTTCCTTTTGAAAGTTTCTATTGAATCTGCTTCCACCGCCCTTTCAGGCAGCGCATTCCAGATCACAACATCTCACTGCGTTAAAAAAAATTCTCCTCATCTTCCCCTCTGGTTCTTTTGCCAATTATCTTAAATCTGGGTCCTTTGGTTACCGACCCTCCTGCCACTGGAAATCATTTCTCCCTACCGACGCTAACTAAACCTCATAATTTTAAACACCTCTATTAAATCTGCCCTTCACCTTCTCTGCTCAAAGGAGAACAATCCCTGCTTCTCAAGCCGCTCTCGTCTTTAAAATGTAATTTTAAATTTTACAAGTGTCACATGGCACAACTGTGGTTAGTGAAAATAAACATTCCATCGGAGCTTCCCCGATTGGCAAACGCGCCGTGTCGCGTCATCCTGAACTTTACAGACCAGGAAGGGCTCAGGTTTGATCCTGATCTGTATTAGTTGGCTGATTTCAGCCAGGGCGACGATGGGGGTGCCACTGCTGGCCTCAGTGCCCTCTGGCTGGTGCAGGGAATAACCAGACAGGCTTCCCATTGCGGATGACTGTCCATTGAACCCTGTTGGATGGTGTCCAGGTGTGGGCAAGAGGTGAGAACACGACCAAGTCCTTCTGTGATTCATCCTGCGGTCGAATAGCTCGCTGGCACGCGCTGTCTGAGCTTGGGTGGGGCTTATTGGGGCTGCCGGCACCTGAAGAATCACCTGAGGAAACATGGAGTCAATGGCTTCAGAGAAAGAGAGGAAGGATGTGAATTGTATTCAGGTGGTGGGTATTAATTGGGGACTCTCTTGTGTTCATGTATATGGGAGCAGGCTCAGGAAGTGGGGGAAAGCTAACCTGGGGGTGCACTGTAAATAAAGGCTAGTAAGCGGCTAAATACTATGCTCTAGTATTCTATCCTTCACTACCTGGGTATCCGACTTTTACAAGGGAATGGGTACAAGGCAGAGACTTGCATGAACTGGTTGTTGTTGTTGTTGTCATACGTTCCCTTGGAGAACAGTGAGAAGATTCTCGGGCTGATTAAGAGTGTGAGATGCTCTGATGTGAACACTCCTTCCATGCTGTTTTGTGTCGCAGCGTTCAATGAAGTGGGCGGTTACGACGCCATGAAGGAGAAGTACATGAACGCCATCACCAGCCAGACCACCGATCCCATTCTGAACATCAGCGCCAAGTGTTACACGCCCAGACCGGACTCATTCCACTTGTTCCGGAATCCCCTCACAGCGGATCTACCCTGGCCAGGCCTGATCTTCGGTCTCTCTATCTTGGCAATCTGGTACTGGTGCACTGACCAGGTAAGATAGACACACAAACCCTGACTAGAAAGAAATCACACAGGCTACCTTGTTCTAATTGATGTTAGCCAGGGTCGGGTAGAAGTATTGAACGCTTTGTAAATGGCAGGTACATAACTGGGCCCCGTGTAAGTATTTAAGAAACATATAAATATAAGTAGGGAGTATTGTTCTTTTTAAACTGTGCACAGATGTTAACGTATGAATTTAGCTGTGTTTAATCTGGAGGATGTATGACGCCAACTGGCAAAATGCCACCACTTCCAAGTTCCAAGTTCCCTTCCAAGTCACACGCCATCCTGATTTGGAAATATATCACCGTTCCTTCACTGTCGTTGGGTCAAAAACCTGGAACTCCCTACCTAACCGGACTTTGGGAGCGCCGTCACTCCACGGACTGCCGCGGTTCAAGAAGAAGGCTCACCACCACCTTCTCAGGGGCAACCAGGGATGGACAATAAATGCCGGCCTTCTCAGTGACACCCATATCTCGGAATAATTTTTTAAAGGACAAGGGGGAATTCCAGTTTGAGAGGCAGCGAATTGAAGCTCTACAGGAGAAAAGCACACAGGGCAAAACAGCAAACTCTGAGCTCACCTGCACCAAAATGTGCTCGCTGCTGCCTCTTGTGGCCAGGTAACACATCACCCCCTCCACCTCAGCACCCTCAGTGCCACCTGACCCAAGCATCGTTGCCGTCCGATGAGCTGTCATCCACTGCGAGGTTGTCTCCTGTTAGGGTGAAGACAATCCATAACTCATTTCTGCTGAAATAGCACCGTGTGATATTAGCACCGTATGTATGAGGTTCCCTTAGAGTCATAGAGTCATAGAGTTATACAGCACAGAAAGAGACCCTTCGGCCCATCGTGTCCGCACCGGCCATCAAGCCCTGTCTACTCTAATCCCATTTTCCAGCACTTGGTCCGTAGCCTTGTATGCTATGGCGTTTCAAGTGCTCATCTAAATGCTTCTTGAATGTTGTGAGGGTTCCTGCCTCTACCACCCTTTCAGGCAGTGAGTTCCAGATTTCAACCACCCTCTGGGTGGAAAAGTTTTTCCTCAAATCCCCTCTGAACCTCCTGCCCCTTACCTTGAAACTATGCCCCCTGGTTATTGACCCCTCTACTAAGGGGAAAAGTTCCTTTCTATCTACCCTATCTATGCCCCTCATAATTTTGTACACCTCAATCAGGTGCCCCCTCAGCCTTCTCTGCTCTAAGGAAAACAACCCCAGCCTGTCCAGTCTCTCTTCATAGCTGAAGCGCTGTTTCAACAAAGACATCAACCCATTTATTTTAAACAGCAAACAGAGGAACTTCATGTGAAATGAACACCTTCTTTATTACTATCTTAAAGCACGATTTCAACACAAGCATCATTTCACAGTGTTTACTCTCTTTGGGTCTCGAACACAGCTCAGTTTTTGAGCTACCCAGTGCCCAGATGTCAGCCCAGTGTTTTATGTAGGCTTCCTCAGGGTAGGAAGCCACAGGCAATTCACATTAGCCTGGTACAACTTTGCAGATGTGCTGCAGTTGTTATATCCTGTACCCAAAGGTGGCCATGCGGCTTGAGGCCTGGAGACCCAAGGGTGGTGGCCATTCCATGATCATGGGAGTTTAGTGTAGGGTTATCCTCACTGCAGCCCCTTTGAACCTCAGGTTGCATGGCACTACAAACTCTTTAAAGGGTTCTTTTCCAAGTGTGCGTTACAAACGGGGAACCTCACCCACCAAGGCATTGCCCACAATTTGGGCAGAGCCAGTAGCACAGATCCCAAAGCAAGTGGAGAACCTGAGTAGGAAAATTATAAAGGGGGGGGGGGGGGGGGGCAACAGCTTTGAGAGCTGGAAGAAAGGCACGCACCATGGTGAGGTCCTGAGGTATCCATGGCGACCGACCCAAAGATGGGAGCTTTATTTTCCAGCCGACGATTGGACGGAGTGATTTTGCGCTGTCACATCAGAAACATCACCACACCACCCTTCGCTGTGTCACCCTTTTCAAAGAATTGGCGTCTTCAGCGAGCAGCCAACCGACCAGACATGACTGGCCAACATCCAGCCTGGGGATTATTGAAAGGGCCAAAAAAAACTCTGACTTCCCCTTCCATATATTTCTTAAGGCTAAAGGGATCAAGGGATATGGGGAGAAAGCAGGGACAGGGTACTGAATTTGGATGATCAGCCATTATCTCATTAAATGGCGGAACAGGCTCGAGGGGCCGAATGGCCTACTCCTGCCCCTATCTTCTATGTTTCTATGTTTCTATCCCATGTCCTTCAGCGCCTGGCAAATCTCCAGAGCACAACAGAATGGACTAACACTGAGTGATAACTGGCTCTCCTGGAATCTTCAGGCTTGTGGGAGGAGATGGAGCTCCAAAGCCTAATCAATCACCAGCACACCAGTCATCCCAACTCCTAGGAGCCTGAGGCCCCAATGGGACCCTATGACTGGGGGCATTTTTGCTGCAGGAATGGTGCAAAAATAAGCAGATCATAATCTCTAAAAAGGCCGTTTACAATATTTACAATATTTAAACCAGATGCATTACCCTTGATTCCAGCAGTAGTTTGTTTCTCATTATTCTATCTCACAGGTAATTGTTCAACGCTGTCTCTCTGCAAAAAATATGAGCCATGTCAAGGCTGGTTGTATCCTATGTGGCTACCTCAAGCTTCTGCCCATGTACCTCATGGTCTTCCCAGGAATGGTCAGCCGAATTCTGTACACAGGTAAGGGACTATCATGGAATCGCAGCTAAGGGACTATCATGGAATCGCAGCTAAGGGACTATCATGGAATCGCAGCTAAGGGACTATCATGGAATCGCAGCTAAGGGACTATCATGGAATCGCAGCTAAGGGACTATCATGGAATCGCAGCTAAGGGACTATCATGGAATCGCAGCTAAGGGACTATCATGGAATCGCAGCTAAGGGACTATCATGGAATAGCAGAAGGAGGCTTTTTCTGGCCTATCAGACCTCTGCAAACTTCCATTCTAATTTCCTTTTTTCCCTTAGATGTCAGCCTTGGCTCAGTGGTAGCACTCTTGACTTTGAGCCACAAGGTTGTGGGTTCAAGTTAGCATTGCCAACTCTGGTTGAATGTATTCCTGAAGGTTAATTCACATGACCTCCTACACCCACCCCCGTCCCCCCCCCCCCCACCCCCCGCTCCCACCATTGGTCGCCCGACACGTCCATCCTCACAGCACCCCACCTTCCCATGACATCGGAAAGCGAAAAGGCTCTTAACCCATTTGGATGATTCTTGAGTGTCAAACAGCCTTTTTCCCATCGCCATTATATTAAAAACAAGTAAACAGAAGTGGTCCAAGAAAATGAAAAAGCCCCTATGATTTTTATCCCTGGGTTGCTCGCAGCAGTGTCCTAGAGATTAATCTTCAATTCCTGGAGACTCCAGGACAATCCTGGGGGACTGGCAACCCTAATTCAAGTCCCGCTCCAGAGACTTGAGCACCTAATCCAGGCTGACACTACTGAAGGAGCGCTGCACTGTCGGAGGTGCCGTCTTTCAGATGAGACGTTAAACCGAGGCCCCGTCTGCTCTCTCAGGTGAATGTAAAAGATCCCACGGCCACTATACAAAGAAGAGCAGGGGAGTTCTCCCCGGTGTCCTGTCCAATATTTATCCCTCAACCAACATCACCAAAACAAATGATCTGGTCAGTATCACATTGCTGGTTGTGGGAGCTTGCTGTGCGCAAATTGGCTGCCACGTTTCCTACATTACAACAGTGATTAGACTTCAAAAAGAGTACTTAATTGGCTGTAAAGCGCTTTGGGACATCCTGCAGTTGTGAAAGGCGCTATAGAAATGCAAGTCTTTCTTCTTGCACGTATTTGGATCGATCAAAGCTGATTGATGTTTCTTTGATCTCCTTTTGCACCAGATGTTGTAGCTTGTGTTGTACCCAGTCTTTGCAAACAGTATTGTGACACTGAAGTAGGATGCAGCAACATTGCCTATCCCAGGCTGGTGGTGAAGCTAATGCCAGCGGGTAAGTACTAATCTTTAAAGATACAAAATAAAAACTACTTGGTAAAAATTATAGGGGTGGAGCTTGCCCTGGGTGTAAAACTGGCTCGGTGGATGGGTCGCCCGTTATAGAAACCGCCCGATTGACATCTCCATTGATTTGAATGGAAATGGAAATTGGACGGTTTCTATACCAGGCAGCACACCTGCAACCCCAGGTTTATGCCCCAAGGGGCAAGTTGAAAATCTACCCCAATAATGTCTGCGAACACAGAGGTTGCCCTGGTGACTACTTGGCTGCATACACTGCCTGGTGATCTTCCAAAGCATATACGACCAAGGAAGCCCCAGGCTAGATCCCTAGTGCTGCTGAGTTAGTTGAATCAGTGGGAGTCTTTCAGAAAGGAAATAGAGAGAGTACAACGCCAACATGTTCCCGTAAAGGTCAAGGGTGGGACCAACAAACCCAGGGAACCCTGGATGTCAAGGGATATACAAGAATGCATTAGGAAAAAAAGGGAGGCTTTTGTCAGATACAGAGGACTAAAAACAGTGGAAGCCCTAGAGGAGTATAGAAAGTGCAGGGGGGTACTTAAAAAAGAAATTAGGAGAGCAAAGAGGGGGCATGAAAAAACACTGGTGGGCAAAATAAAGGAAAATCCCAAGGTGTTTTGTAAGTATATTAAGAGCAAGAGGATAACCAGGGAAAGAGTAGGGCCCATTAGGGACCAAAGTGGCAATCTGTGTGTAGAGCCGGAAGATGTAGGTGAGGTTTTAAATTAATATTTTGCATCTGTGTTCACAATGGAGAAGGACGATGTAGGCATACAAATCAGGCAGGGGGATTGTGATATACTTGAACAAATTAGTATTGAGAGGGAGGAGGTACTAACGGTTTTAGCGGGCTTAAAAGTGGATAAATCCCCAGGCCCTGACAGGATGTATCCCAGGCTGCTGTGTGAGGCAAGGGAGGAGATTGCAGGGGCTCTGACACAAATTTTCAGAACCTCTCTGGCCACAGGGGAGGTGCCAGAGGACTGGAGAACAGCTAACGTAGTACCATTGTTCAAGAAAGGTAGTAGGGATAAACCAGGGAATTACAGGCCAGTGAGCCTAATATCAGTGGTAGGGAAATTATTGGAAAAAATTCTGAGGGACAGAATTAGTCTCCACTTGGAGGGGCAGGGATTAATCAGGGATAGTCAGCATGGCTTTGTCAGGGGGAGATCATGTCTGACCAATTTGATTGAATTTTTCGAGGGGGTGACTAGGTGTATGGATGAGGGTAGTGCAGTTGATGTAGTCTACATGGACTTCAGTAAGGCTTTTGACAAAGTCCCACATGGGAGACTGGTCAAGAAGGTAAGAGCCCATGGGGTCCAGGGCAATTTGGCACATTGGATCCAAAATTGGCTTAGTGGCAGGAGGCAGAGGGTGATGGTCGAAGGTTGTTTTTGTGACTGCAAACCTGTGTCCAGTGGTGTACCGCAGGGATCGGTGCTGGGTCCTTTGCTGTTTGTAGTGTACATTAATGATTTAGATATGAATGTAGGAGGTATGATCAGTAAGTTTGCAGATGACACGAAAATTGGTGGAGTGGTAAATAGCGAGGAGGGAAGCCTCAGGCTACAGGACGATATAGACGGGATGGTTAGATGGGCAGAGCAGTGGCAAATGGAATTTAACCCTGAAAAGTGTGAGGTGATGCATTTTGGGAGGACTAACAAGGCAAGGGAATACACAACGAATGGTAAGACCCTAGGAAGGACAGAGGATCAGAGGGACCTTGGTGTGCATGTACATAGAATCATAGAATCATAGAATCATAGAAGATAGGAGCAGGAGTAGGCCATTCAGGCCCCTCGAGCCTGCTCCGCCATTCAATGCGACCATGGCTGATCATCCAAATTCAGTACCCTGTCCCTGCTTTCTCCCCATATCCCTTGATCCCTTTAGCCTTAAGAAATATATCCAACTCCTTCTTGAATCTATTTAATGAATGGCAGAGAATTCCACAGGTTCACCACTCTCTGGGTGAAGAAATTCCTCCTCATCTCTGTCCTAAATGGCTTACCCCTTATCCTTAGACTGTGACCCCTGGTTCTGGACTCCCCGACCATCGGGAACATCCTTCCTGCATCTAGTTTGTCCTGTCCTGTCAGAATTTTATAAGTTTCAATGAGATCCCCTCTCATTCTTCTAAACTCCAGCGAGTATAAGCCCAATCGACCCAATCTCACTTCATACGTCATTCCTGCCATCCCAGGTATCAGCCTTGTGAATCTTCGATGAACTCCTTCCATGGCAAGAACATCCTTCCTCAGATAAGGCGACCAAAACTGCACACAGTACTCAAGGTGTGGTCTCACCAAGGCCCTGTACAACTGCAGCAAGACATCCTTGTTCCTGTACTCAAACCCTCTCGCTATGAAGGCCAACATACCATTTGCCTTCTTAACCGCCTGCTGTACCTGCATGCTTACCTTCAGCGACTGGTGCACAAGGACACCCAGGTCTCGTTGCACTTCCCCTTCTCCCAATCTATTGCCATTCAGATAATAATCTGCCTTTCTGTTTTTGACACCAAAGTGGATAACCTCGCATTTATCCACATTATATTGCATCTGCCACGCTTCTGCCCAATCACCCAACCTGTCCAAATCATCCTGGAGTTTCTCGGCATCCTCCTCACAGCACACACACCCACCCAGCTTTGTGTCGTCTGCAAACTTGGAGATATTACATCTAGTTCCCTTGTCTAGATCATTAATATATATTGTGAATAGCTGGGGTCCAAGGACCGATCCCTGCGGTACCCCACTAGTCACTGCCTGCCACTCGGAAAAAGACCCGTTTATTGCAACTCTTTGCTTTCTGTCTGCCAACCAGTTCTCTATCCAAGTCAATACCTTGCCCCCAATCCCATGTGCCTTAACTTTACATGCTAATCTCTTATGCGGGACCTTATCAAAAGCCTTTTGGAAGATCAAATACACCACATCCACTGGTTCTCCCTTATCTATTTTACCAGTTACATCCTCAAAAAATTCCAGTAGATTAGTCAAGCATGATTTACCTTTTGTAAATCCATGTTGACTTTGTCCGATCCTGTCACTGTTTTTCAAGTGCTCAGCTATTACATCTTTTATAATGGACTCTAGCATTTTCCCCACTACCGATGTCAGGCTTACCGGTCTGTAATTCCCCGTTTTCTCTCTACCACCCTTTTTGAATAGTGGGGTAACATTAGCTACCCTCCAATCCATGGGTACTGTTCCAGATTCCATCAAATGTTGGAAGATGATCAGCAATGCATCTACTATTTCTAGGGCCACTTCCTTAAGTACCCTAGGATGTAGATTATCAGGCCCTGGGGATTTATCGGCCTTCAATCCCTTCAATTTCCCTAACATCATTTCCCTACAAATACTGATTTCTTTCAGTTCCTCCTTTTCATCAGACCCTATGTTCCCCAACATCTCTGGGAGGTTATTTGTGTCCTCCTTTGTGAAGACAGAACCAAAATATGTATTTAATTGGTCTGACATTTCTTTGTTCCCCATTATAAGTTCCCCTGATTCTGACTGCAAGGGACCTATGCTTGATTTCACTAATCTTTTTCTCTTCACATATCTATAAAAGCTTTTACAGTCAGTTTTTATGTTCCCTGCAAGCTTACTCTCGTATTCTATTTTCCCCTTCTTAATTAATCCCTGAAGGCAGCAGGACAGGTAGATAAGGTGGTTAAAAAGGCATATGGGATACTTGCCTTCATTAGCCGAGGCATAGAATATAAGAGCAGGGAGGTTATGATGGAGCTGTACAAAACGCTAGTTAGGCCACAGCTGGAATACTGTGTGCAGTTCTGGTCGCCACACTATAGGAGGGTTATGATTGCATTGGAGAGGGTGCAGAGGAGATTCACCAGGATGTTACCTGGGCTGGAGCGTTTCAGCTATGAAGAGAGACTGGACAGGCTGGGGTTGTTTTCATTAGAGCAGAGAAGGCTGAGGGGGGAACCTGATTGAGGTGTACAAAATTATGAGGGGCAGAGATAGGGTAGATAGAAAGGAACTTTTCCCCTTAGTGGGGTCAATAACCAGGGGGCACAGTTTCAAGGTAAGGGGCAGGAGGTTTAGAGGGGATTTGAGGAAAAACTTTTTCACCCAGAGAGTGGTTGGAATCTGGAACTCACTGCCTGAAAGGGTGGTAGAGGCAGGAACCCCCACAACATTCAAGAAGCATTTAGATGAGCATTTGAAACGCCATAGCATACAAGGCTACGGACCAAGTGCTGGAAAATGGGAATAGAATAGACAGGGCTTGATGGCCGGCGCGGACACGATGGGCCGAAGGGCCTCTTTCTGTGCTGTATGACTCTATGACTATGACTCTATGTTACTACTAAGTGATGGTGTTAGATCTTTTTAAGCTAATTCTGTGACAAATTCCTCTGCGACCCCCTCGAGCCATCGAAACCAGTCCAGGAGATCACACGGACCAAGTGTTGTCTATGACGCCACTTGCCTTCTAAATGATGCCATCTCTGCCCCATGTCAAGAACCGGTGCCGCTCTCTCTTGAAGGTTCACAGGGAGTCCGCACCAACCACACCAGCTGGCAACACATTCCAGAGGCTCACTACTCTCTGCGAAAAGCAGAACTGCCCAACATCCAGTCTGTTCCTACTCACCCCTGAACAGCCTAGCTCTAATCTTAAGGTTATGCCCCCTTGTTCTGGACTCCCCCCACCAGAGGAAATAGTTTCTCTCTATCTACGGCATTACCATCGCCGAATCCCCCACCATCAATATCCTGGGGGGTCACCATTGACCAGAAACTTAACTGGACCAGCCACATAAATACTGTGGCAACAAGAGCAGGTCAGAGGCTGGGTATTCTGCGGCGAGTGTCTCACCTCCTGACTCCCCAAAGCCATTCCGCCATCTACAAGGCACACATAAGGAGTGTGATGGAATACTCTCCACTTGCCTGGATGAGTGCAGCTCCAACAACACTCAAGAAGCTCAACACCATCCAGGACAAAGCAGCCCGCTTGATTGGCACCCCATCCACCACCTTAAACATTCACTCCCTCCACCACCGGCGTACTGTGGCTACAGTATGTACCATCTACAAGATGCACTGCAGCAACTCGCCAAGGCTTTTTTGACAGCACCTCCCAAACCCACGACCTCTACCACCTAGAAGGACAAGGGCAGCAGACACATGGGAACACCACCACCTCCAAGTTCCCCTCCAAGTCACACACCATCCTGACTTAGAAGTATATCACCGATCCTTCATCGTCGCTGGGTCAAAATCCTGGAACTCCCTCCCTAACAGCACTATGGGAGTACCTTCACCACACGGACTGCAGTGGTTCAAGAAGGCTGCTCACCACCACCTTCTCAAGGGCAATTAGGGATGGGCAATAAATGCTGGCCTTGGCAGCGACGCCCACATCCCATAAACGAATTTTTAAAAAATGAATCTGTGATATCTGCTTCAACCACTCCATGTGATAGCAACTTCCACATTCTCAGCACACTCTGTGTAAAGAGATTTCTCCTAAATTCATACCAAGCTGTTATTTGTTTTCTGTTAGGCCTGCGTGGTTTGATGCTGTCTGTGATGTTGGCATCTTTGATGAGCTCCCTGACATCCATCTTTAACAGTGCCAGTACGCTCTTCACCATGGACATCTGGACCAAGATCAGGCCCAAGGCCTCAGAAAAGGAGCTTATGTTAGCAGGGAGGTAAGGACACGCTCCACACTGAAGAATCAACCCGATTTGGGGTCTTAAAGTTGGCTTCATTACAACAACCACGTCCTCAAACTTCAGAAGAAAAACGTAATCTAAATATTAACAGGGGAGGAAAATCGGTGTTTCCTTGTCGAGTTCTGCATCGCAGCAGAAGCAGCAGCGTGGGGTGATTCTCCCAAATAATGGCCCCCCCCAAATGCCCAGAACCGCTTCACTGGACGCCGGTGACCTCTGCTCCTGACCCCACCGACGTACCTGGATGCCGGTTTTATACAAGCGGGTAAATTACTGAGCATTATACCAGGGGAAAGGCTGGGAAATCGGATAGCCTTCTGAATGGCATCATCCGGACCTAGTTTTAATAAAAATAACGACGCAATCTGCTGCCGGTACTAAACCCGGATGGAGCATTACGTGGATGGAAATCTGGCGCGATGGGTCTGCTCCTAATTTTCTGATCAGTTGCGTCCACTTTGCACCTGTTAATCAGGTGTAATCCATCAGAGACTCTACTCCCCAGTGCCTTTCATTCCACGGTCAGGTATAGCATGGCTGAAATACCCATGGCCCCCTGATCTTCTGCGGACGTTGTCCCGATCTCCCGTTGTAAAAAACTTGGGCAGGAGACTGGAGGAACCCCCGGAGAAACGGTGTAAACAGCCAGTTACACCATTCCTCTGTGGGCTGCTGCCGATTTCCAAGTGAGCTGGAGAACCCCACGGAATTCAGGGCCAATGCGGGTAACTTTAACTTTGGTCGATGATATAAAACGGGTGATATAGAATGAGCAGCCCGCTATACACCCCGCCCGATATTCCTTTCCATCAAAGTCGATACAAAGGAAAATTGGGCGGGGTGTAAATTGGGCTCCCAATTCAAAACGATCATTATACACCTTACACCAAGTTAAAATTACCCCCAAAGTGTCTGAGCTCCAGTCAATAAACCTCTCATATTATCGAATGGGCTACATTAGTATTCCCTTTGTTTAATTGAATCATGCCAAGTTTACGCACTTTCTCGTATCATGCTGCCACCGTAACTTCGGACGCAGTGGGAGCAGCTACAAGGAAACTCCCGTCCACAGTGCAGTGCGGCTTATGTGGCACTTGCAGAATCGGTTTGTTGAGGATCCGACACAGTTCTGTACATGTGGGCAGCCCGAGGTATTGAGCAGCAATGGGGCCGAGTGCACTGGTTGGCAGGAGGCTTAGTTCGAGCAGGGAGGATGGGCCAGGAGCTTGTTGGACGTTGGGTGTGTGCTGTACGCAGTCCCTGAGGGCCTTTAGGGGGCTGGAGGCTGATGGGATCTTTCCGTCCATCAACGAATCTCAAACTGCATTGTCTTAAATCCAATGCCTTTATTTTTGTGGGTAATGACGGGGTGGGGATGATGGGGGGGAATGGGGGGGATGATGGGGGGGGATGTGGGGGGGTGGGTGTTGGGGGGGGGCTGATGGGGGGTGATGGGGATTTTCTGATTGAGAAATGGGAACGGCAGAGAGTGGAATCGTTTTCTTCATCATTTGTGGCTGCTGTGTTCTCAGAGTCTTCACCTTGGTCCTGATTGGGGTCAGTATTGCCTGGATTCCAATTGTACAGAAGGCACAAAGTGGACAGCTCTTTGACTACATCCAGTCCATCACCAGCTATCTGGGTCCACCTATAGCCGCGATCTTCTTGCTGGCCATCTTTGTCAAGCGTGTCAATGAACAAGTAAGTTCCCATTGTTTTGATATTTCGCTGCGTGTGTCTCTCCTCGTTTCCTCTTTCTCCTCCTCCACCCATTCAGATCCACTTGATTTCAAGAGCTTTGGGAGATGGGGCTGTTCCAGTTCAGACTTTTCCTCCAACACCCTTTCCTCGTGTAAATGACAGTTTCCATCAGCGGACCCGGTCTCTTATGAACTCAAGCACAGGACTAGGTTTTCAACCTGTCGCTTCAGGGGTTAAACCTGGCGTTGCACATCGGCTGCTCGTCATCACCCCCGCGCTCGCTGACCTACATTGGCTCCCGGTCCGGCAAAGCCTTGATTTAAAATTCTCATCCTTGTTTTCAAAGCCTCGCCCCGCCCCATCTCTGTAATCTCCTCCAGCCCTAAAACCCTCCTAGATCTCTGCGCTCCTCCAATTCGGGCCTCTTGTGCATCCCTGATTTTCAGCACTCTACCACTGGTGGCCGTGCCTTCAGCTGTCTGGGTCCCAAGCGCTAGAATTCCTCCCTAAACTTCTCCATCTCTCTACCTCTCAGTCCTCCTTTAAGATGCTCCTGAAACCCTCCCTCTTTGACCAAGCTTTTGGTAACTTGTCCCAATATCTACTTATGTGACTCGGTGTCAAATTCTGGGGATATGGGGATCGGGCGGGAAAGTGGAGTTGAGGTCGAAGATCAGCCATGATCTTATTGAATGACGAAGCAGGCTCGAGGGGCCGTATGACCTACTCCTGCTCCTAATTCTTCTGTTCTTATGTTTGTTTGATAACGCTCCTTTGGACATTTCACTACATTAAAGGAGCTATATAAATGCAAGTTGTTGTCGAGAAATCGGCCAATTTTCATTTCCATTGAGTGCTGTAATGGGCGGATGATCTGCAACACCAGTTTACTGCTCAGGTGCAAGTGGACAATCTACCCCCAAAGGAATGTAGGAGTGTACAGGGCTGGAAAAGGACCGCTGCAGTCCATCTGTCTGGTCCCAGTTTCTGGGTGATATCATATCCACCGATATCACTCATACCCTCTGGTACATTTTTCTCCAGACGCTCATCCATCTCTCTCTGTTACTGATACAGTTAAGCTCCCTGGGCAGGCCGTTGAATGCATTCCCCCACCCATCTGTAAAAAGTAGCTAAATCTAAACTGGCTTTTCATTCTGTACCCTCGACTTGCAGAATCTATGTTAAACATAATGGGGCCTGAATTCCTTGGGGTGTGATCCCAGATGTGATGCAGGATGTTGCCCCTCAGGCACTGACCTTGCTGGAGCTTGTGGAGGTCAGTGAGGGGGCATCTAATTAGCACGGGGCATGTGGCCGCAAGTGACGACTCTGGTGCCCGCCTGCCCCAGGCAGCCTGAGCAAGGGGGCTGATTCAAATCACCCGAGACTTCTCTGGGGGGGTCCAGGACGCTTCCCTGGCCTGGGCCCCCAGCAGCTGGCCCACATCTGCCCAGGTGGGGGCCGATACACCTCACCTCATTGGCCCTGCCATAGATACATCGATTTCAGTACTGAGCCTAGTGAGCAGGAACTCTGTCCCTCCGCCCTCCGCCCCCACCACCACCCACCCCCCCCCACCCCGATCACCAGCTATCTGGGATCACTGTACTTGTAAGGGGTGGGTAGAGTTTCTGCCCCTTACTAAGCAGATCGGAAACTCTGGCAGAAACCCGGCAGTAGCAGGTCTGTGCTGTTGTCTCGGGGGTTTTGTCGGTGTCCTGCCGGAGTTAAGGTAGGGCCTGGCGGAACCCCTGAGGAATTTCAGCCCCATTGACGTTTATCGTCTGAACGCTTTCGGGTCTTGAATACAAACCCTGCGTCTTTATTCTTTATCGCACTCTTAGTGTAGCCCAGGTTTAACAATTAACCCCAGTCACAGTGAACTGCAGAGTACGGGGAAAGTGCACTGCATCGCCTATCACTTCGGAACAGCAGAAAATATTGTGCTGCCAAACAGACCAAACTGCCCGTGTCCCAACTCGCACCAAGTCTGTTCACCCATCACCCCCCGTGCTCGCTGACCTGCATTGGCTCCCGGTTAAACAAGGCCTCGATTTCAAAATTCTCATCCTTGTTTTCAAATCCCTGCATGGCCTCGCCCCTCCTTATCTCTGTAATCTCCTCCAGCCCCACAACCCCCCGAGATGTCTGCGCTCCTCTAATTCTGCCCTCTTGAGCATCACTGATTATAATCGCTCCACCATCGGTGGTCGTGCCTTCTGTTGCCTAGGCCCTAAGCTCTGGAATTCCCTCCCTAAACTTCTCCGCCTCGCTACCTCTCTTTCCTCCTTTAAGACGCTCCTTAAAACCTACCTCATTGACCCAGCTTTTGGTCACCTGCCCAAATTTATCCTTATGTGGCTCGGTGTCAAATTTTTTGTCTTAAAATACTCCTGTGCAGCGCCTTGGGACGTTTTACTACGTTAAAGGCGCTATATAAATACAAGTTGTTGTTGTTGTTGGATTTATTTCTAAGTAAAATGATACACAGAAGCAAAAACATACAGGCAAACGACTAAACAGCACAATATCTGTGTCAAAGAACTGGAACCAGTCAACAAGGTTCCTGAAAGCTGTCTCATGCACTCCCTTGGAAAGTAACAGCGTCACTGGACATTATCAGGGCAAGGAGGGGGAGGGGTGGAGAGGGGGGAGGGGGAGGGCGGGGAGCTGAGGGGGAGGGGGGAGGGGAGGAGAGGGGGGAAGGGGAGGAGAGGGGGAAGGGGAGGGGGAAGGGGGGGAGGAGGGGGGAGGGGACAGGGGAAGGGGAAGGGGAGGAGAGGGGGAGGGGGAGAGGGGGGAGGGGAGGGGGGATGGGGGGAGGGGGAGGGGAGACGGGAGAAGGGGGAGGGGAGAGGGGGGAGGGGGAGGTGGAGGGGAGGCGGATGGGGAGAGGGGGAGGGGGAAGGGGAGGAGAGGGGGGACGGGGAGAGGCGTGGAGGGGAGAGGGGGGAAGGGGCAGGGGAGGGGGGACGGGGAGAGGGGGGATGGGGAGAGGGGGGGAGGGGGAGGGGAGGGGGGAGAGGAGGGGGATGGGGATAGGGGAAGGGGGAAGGGGAGAGGGGGGAGGATGGGGAGAGGGGGGAGGGGAGAGGGGGAAGGGGGAGGGGAGGGGGGAGAGGAGGGTGATGGGGATAGGGGGAGGGGGAAGGGGAGAGGGGGGAAGGGGGAGGGGAGCGGGGAGAGGAGGGGGATGGGGATGGGGGAGGGGGAAGGGGAGAGGGGGGGAGGGGGGAAGGGGAGGGGGAGAGGAGGGGGATGGGGATAGGGGGAGGGGGAAGGGGAGGAGAGGGGGAACGGGGAGGGGGGAAGGAGAGAGGGGAGGGGAGAGGGGTTGGGGGAGGAGAGGGGGAACGGGGAGGGGGGAAGGAGAGAGGGGAGGGGAGAGGGGTTGGGGGAGGAGAGGGGGAACGGGGAGGGGGAGAGGAGAGAGGGGAGGGGAGGGGTGCAGTGCAAAGGTAAAACCTGTCAGGAGCTGGATCCTGGGCCTGAAGAAGCCCAGTAGGTAAGTTTGAAATTTATTTTCCATGTGGGCCAGGAGGGGCGGGAATGCGCTGCCGGGCCTCACTGGGAAGCCTTGGGTCTCCCTCGCCACCCCCTGATTGTGGCAAGACCCTCCTCCCCCCGATCCCGGCTCTGTTCATAGCCCCGCCCCCGCCCCCCGATCCCAGCTCTGTTCACAGCCCCCTTCCGTCACGATAGCGGCCACGAGCTCCTCCCCACTACCTGCCGGGGACCGTCCCCTCCCGCCCACCAGCTAGGCTGTCAATCTGACTGGCTGTCGAGCGGGAGACCGCAACATTTTATTTAAGTGAGGCGCTGCCGTTAAGATTGGCAGGGCCTCCACGCCCCCGGCCTTGTTGGGTTCTCCACCTGTTACCGCTGCCCCGCGTCCTCCCCATTAATATCGGGGCCACTGTCTCTGTCTCTGTCTTCCGTTCATATCCTATGAAGAGAAAGCGGCCTCCATTTTAACCCTCGGTACGCCAAACTCTATAAAACTCAAGACAGAGGCCCTGGAATTCTGCGGGGGTCCTGAGTCTAGCGGAACCTGCTGCGATACTGAACCCAGCTAAAAACACCCGGTTATTCCATTTCCCTGGGGGTCCTGCAGCAGCTTTACAGCAAGAGAGCAGAATAGCGCCCGCAGAGTTTCAAACCAGATTTGTTTCGTGTGACGTACAGAGACATTCTTCCCAGGACTAAGGAGCGGGGTGGGGTGGTGGGGGGTGGGTGCGGGGAGGCTGGACTGTCACAGGATACGGTCCAATAGGCTATCAGTTACTCTCTGTATGAGGCCATGCCCATCTTCGGGAAATATGGTACAACGGTGCAGATTTTCAACTAATCGCCCAAGTGTAAAACTAGTGTTGCGGATCCCCCCCCACCCTCCCGTTATAGAAATGGCCCGATTTTCATTTCCTCCAAAATCAAGGGTGATGAATATGTGTGGCCTCGGTACCGGGCGACCGAACAGTAGTTTTCTGCCCAGATGGCAGGATGAAAGTCCAGCGCTGTAAAAGCACCATGCTGTGTGCACTGTACAGACATTAAGTGGGTCTAGATTTGTCTGGTGTGGTGGCTCACATTAGACGGTAGCGAACCGCCAGCCCGTTTTACACTCAGCGCCATTTTATTTTCCATGGGAACATGCAAAGCGCGTAAAGCAGGCGGCTGATTGGCAGTCGCCCGGTTTGCGCTGCTGTCCGAGGATCGTCCCCCGAGATATATTAACGTGCTCTCTTTGTTTCAGGGCGCTTTTTGGGGGTTGATTTTTGGCCTTGCTGCCGGCTTGTCCCGCATGATCGCCGAGTTTGCGTTTGGAACCGGCAGCTGTGTGATTCCCAGCAACTGTCCCGTGATCATTTGTGGCATCCACTACCTGTACTTCGCAATCATCCTCTTTGTTGCCACCTGCTTGATGGTGCTCATCGTGTCCTTGCTGACAAAACCCATCGATGACATACACGTGAGTGTGGCATTCATTAGCGCGAGGCGTCTTCTCTGTGCGTGACGGCCTCATTTGTTTGGCATTGTTAATGTGGTCAGAGCAGTTACTATGACAATTGTGACAGGGGCGGATAGGATAATTGAGATGGTCAGTGTGTTTGAGATGGTCAGTGTGTTTGAGATGGTCAGTGTGTTTGGGATGGTCAGTGTGTTTGAGATGGTCAGTGTGTTTGGGATGGTCAGTATGTGTTTGAGATGGTCAGTGTGTTTGAGATGATCAGTGTGTTTGAGATGGTCAGTGTGTGTTTGGGATGGTCAGTATGTGTTTGAGATGGTCAGTGTGTTTGAGATGGTCAGTGTGTTTGGGATGGTCAGTGTGTTTCAGATGGTCAGTGTGTTTGGGATGGTCAGTGTGTTTCAGATGGTCAGTGTGTTTGGGATGGTCAGTGTGTTTGGGATGGTCAGTGTGTTTGGGATGGTCAGTGTGTTTGAGATGGTCAGTGTGTTTGAGATGGTCAGTGTGTTTGGGATGGTCAGTGTGTTTGAGATGGTCAGTGTGTTTGGGATGGTCAGTGTGTTTCAGATGGTCAGTGTGTTTGGGATGGTCAGTGTGTTTGGGATGGTCAGTGTGTTTGAGATGGTCAGTGTGTTTGAGATGGTCAGTGTGTTTCAGATGGTCAGTGTGTTTGGGATGGTCAGTGTGTTTGAGATGGTCAGTGTGTTTGAGATGGTCAGTGTGTGTTTGGGATGGTCAGTGTGTTTGAGATGGTCAGTGTGTTTGAGGTGGTCAGTGTGTTTGGGATGGTCAGTGTGTTTGGGATGGTCAGTGTGTTTGGGATGGTCAGTGTGTTTGAGATGGTCAGTGTGTTTGAGATGGTCAGTGTGTTTGAGATGGTCAGTGTGTTTGAGATGGTCAGTGTGTTTGGGATGGTCAGTGTGTTTGGGATGGTCAGTGTGTTTGGGATGGTCAGTGTGTTTGAGATGGTCAGTGTGTGTTTGAGATGGTCAGTGTGTAGTGAGATGGTCAGTGTGTTTGAGATGGTCAGTGTGTTTGAGATGGTCAGTGTGTTTGAGATGGTCAGTGTGTTTGAGATGGTCAGTGTGTTTGGGATGGTCAGTGTGTTTGAGATGGTCAGTGTGTTTGGGATGGTCAGTGTGTTTGAGATGGTCAGTGTGTTTGGGATGGTCAGTGTGTTTGAGATGGTCAGTGTGTTTGAGATGGTCAGTGTGTTTGGGATGGTCAATGTGTTTGGGATGGTCAGTGTGTTTGAGATGGTCAGTGTGTTTGGGATGGTCAGTGTGTTTGGGATGGTCAGTGTGTTTGAGATGGTCAGTGTGTGTTTGAGATGGTCAGTGTGTTTGAGATGGTCAGTGTGTTTGAGATGGTCAGTGTGTTTGAGATGGTCAGTGTGTTTGAGATGGTCAGTGTGTTTGAGATGGTCAGTGTGTTTGAGATGGTCAGTGTGTTTGGGATGGTCAGTGTGTTTGAGATGGTCAGTGTGTTTGAGATGGTCAGTGTATTTGAGATGGTCAGTGTGTTTGGGATGGTCAGTGTGTTTGGGATGGTCAGTGTGTTTGAGATGGTCAGTGTGTTTGAGATGGTCAGTGTGTTTGAGATGGTCAGTGTGTTTGAGATGGTCAGTGTGTGTTTGAGATGGTCAGTGTGTTTGAGATGGTCAGTGTGTTTGAGATGGTCAGTGTGTGTTTGAGATGGTCAGTGTGTTTGAGAAGGTCAGTGTGTGTTTGGGATGCTCAGTGTGTTTGGGATGGTCAGTGTGTTTGAGAAGGTCAGTGTGTGTTTGGGATGGTCAGTGTGTTTGGGATGGTCAGTGTGTTTGGGATGGTCAGTGTGTTTGGGATGGTCAGTGTGTTTGGGATGGTCAGTGTGTTTGAGATGGTCAGTGTGTTTCAGATGGTCAGTGTGTTTGAGATGCTCAGTGTGTTTGGGATGGTCAGTGTGTTTGAGATGGTCAGTGTGTTTGGGATGGTCAGTGTGTTTGGGATGGTCAGTGTGTTTGGGATGCTCAGTGTGTTTGAGATGGTCAGTGTGTTTGAGATGGTCAGTGTGTTTGAGATGGTCAGTGTATTTGAGATGGTCAGTGTGTTTGAGATGGTCAGTGTGTTCGAGATGGTCAGTGTGTTTGAGATGGTCAGTGTGTTTGGGATGGTCAGTGTGTTTGGGATGGTCAGTGTGTTTGAGATGGTCAGTGTGTTTGGGATGGTCAGTGTGTTTGAGATGGTCAGTGTGTTTGGGATGGTCAGTGTGTTTGGGATGGTCAGTGTGTTTGGGATGGTCAGTGTGTTTGAGATGCTCAGTGTGTTTGGGATGGTCAGTGTGTTTGAGAAGGTCAGTGTGTTTGAGAAGGTCAGTGTGTGTTTGGGATGGTCAGTGTGTTTGGGATGGTCAGTGTGTTTGGGATGGTCAGTGTGTTTGGGATGGTCAGTGTGTTTGAGATGGTCAGTGTGTTTGAGATGGTCAGTGTGTTTGAGATGCTCAGTGTGTTTGGGATGGTCAGTGTGTTTGGGATGGTCAGTGTGTTTGAGATGGTCAGTGTGTTTGGGATGGTCAGTGTGTTTGGGATGGTCAGTGTGTTTGAGATGCTCAGTGTGTTTGAGATGGTCAGTGTGTTTGAGATGGTCAGTGTGTTTGGGATGGTCAGTGTGTTTGAGATGGTCAGTGTGTTTGGGATGGTCAGTGTGTTTGGGATGGTCAGTGTGTTTGAGATGGTCAGTGTGTTTGGGATGGTCAGTGTGTTTGAGATGCTCAGTGTGTTTGAGATGGTCAGTGTGTTTGAGATGGTCAGTGTGTTTGGGATGGTCAGTGTGTTTGAGATGGTCAGTGTGTTTGGGATGGTCAGTGTGTTTGAGATGGTCAGTGTGTGTTTGGGATGGTCAGTGTGTTTGAGATGGTCAGTGTGTGTTTGGGATGGTCAGTGTGTTTGAGATGGTCAGTGTGTTTGGGATGGTCAGTGTGTTTGGGATGGTCAGTGTGTTTGAGATGGTCAGTGTGTTTGGGATGGTCAGTGTGTTTGAGATGGTCAGTGTGTTTGAGATGGTCAGTGTGTGTTTGGGATGGTCAGTGTGTTTGGGATGGTCAGTGTGTTTGAGATGGTCAGTGTGTTTGAGATGGTCAGTGTGTTTGGGATGGTCAGTGTGTTTGGGATGTTCAGTGTGTTTGGGATGGTCAGTGTGTTTGAGATGGTCAGTGTGTTTGAGATGGTCAGTGTGTTTGAGATGGTCAGTGTGTTTGGGATGGTCAGTGTGTTTGAGATGGTCAGTGTGTTTGAGATGGTCAGTGTGTTTTGATGGTCAGTGTGTTTGAGATGGTCAGTGTGTTTGGGATGGTCAGTGTGTTTGAGATGGTCAGTGTGTTTGGGATGGTCAGTGTGTTTGAGATGGTCAGTGTGTTTGAGATGGTCAGTGTGTGTTTGAGATGGTCAGTGTGTTTCAGATGGTCAGTGTGTTTGAGATGGTCAGTGTGTTTGAGATGGTCAGTGTGTTTGGGATGGTCAGTGTGTTTGGGATGGTCAGTGTGTTTGAGATGGTCAGTGTGTTTGAGATGGTCAGTGTGTTTGGGATGGTCAGTGTGTTTGGGATGGTCAGTGTGTTTGGGATGGTCAGTGTGTTTGGGATGGTCAGTGTGTGTTTGGGATGGTCAGCGTGTGTTTGAGATGGTCAGTGTGTTGAGATGGTCAGTGTGTGTTTGGGATGGTCAGTGTGTTTGAGATGGTCAGTGTGTTTGAGATGGTCAGTGTGTTTGAGATGGTCAGTGTGTTTGGGATGGTCAGTGTGTTTGGGATGGTCAGTGTGTTTGAGATGGTCAGTGTGTTTGAGATGGTCAGTGTGTTTGGGATGGTCAGTGTGTTTGGGATGGTCAGTGTGTTTGAGATGGTCAGTGTGTTTGGGATGGTCAGTGTGTTTGGGATGGTCAGTGTGTTTGGGATGGTCAGTGTGTTTCAGATGGTCAGTGTGTTTGAGATGGTCAGTGTGTTTGAGATGCTCAGTGTGTTTGAGATGGTCAGTGTGTTTGAGATGGTCAGTGTGTTTGAGATGGTCAGTGTGTTTGGGATGGTCAGTGTGTTTGAGATGGTCAGTGTGTTTGAGATGGTCAGTGTGTTTGAGATGGTCAGTGTGTTTGAGATGGTCAGTGTGTTTGAGATGGTCAGTGTGTTCGAGATGGTCAGTGTGTTTGGGATGGTCAGTGTGTTTGAGATGGTCAGTGTGTTTGAGATGGTCAGTGTGTTTGAGATGGTCAGTGTGTTTGAGATGGTCAGTGTGTTCGAGATGGTCAGTGTGTTTGAGATGGTCAGTGTGTTTGAGATGGTCAGTGTGTTTGAGATGCTCAGTGTGTTTGAGATGGTCAGTGTGTTTGAGATGGTCAGTGTGTTTGAGATGGTCAGTGTGTTTGAGATGCTCAGTGTGTTTGAGATGGTCAGTGTGTTTGAGATGGTCAGTGTGTTTGAGATGGTCAGTGTGTTTGGGATGGTCAGTGTGTTTGAGATGGTCAGTGTGTTTGAGATGGTCAGTGTGTTTGAGATGGTCAGTGTGTTTGAGATGGTCAGTGTGTTCGAGATGGTCAGTGTGTTTGGGATGGTCAGTGTGTTTGAGATGGTCAGTGTGTTTGAGATGGTCAGTGTGTTTGAGATGGTCAGTGTGTTTGAGATGGTCAGTGTGTTCGAGATGGTCAGTGTGTTCGGGATGGTCAGTGTGTTTGAGATGCTCAGTGTGTTTGAGATGGTCAGTGTGTTTGAGATGGTCAGTGTGTTTGGGATGGTCAGTGTGTTTGAGAAGGTCAGTGTGTGTTTGAGATGGTCAGTGTGTTTGAGATGCTCAGTGTGTTTGGGATGGTCAGTGTGTGTTTGAGATGGTCAGTGTGTTTGGGATGGTCAGTGTGTTTGAGAAGGTCAGTGTGTTTGAGAAGGTCAGTGTGTGTTTGGGATGGTCAGTGTGTTTGGGATGGTCAGTGTGTTTGAGATGGTCAGCGTGTTTGAGATGGTCAGTGTGTTTGAGATGGTCAGTGTGTTTGGGATGGTCACTGTGTTTGAGATGGTCAGTGTGTTTGAGATGGTCAGTGTGTTTGAGATGGTCAGTGTGTTTGGGATGGTCAGTGTGTTTGAGATGGTCAGTGTGTTTGAGATGGTCAGTGTGTTTGAGATGGTCAGTGTGTTTGGGATGGTCAGTGTGTTTGAGATGGTCAGTGTGTGTTTGGGATGGTCAGTGTGTTTGAGATGGTCAGTGTGTTTGGGATGGTCAGTGTATTTGGGATGGTCAGTGTGTTTGGGATGGTCAGTGTATTTGGGATGGTCAGTGTGTTTGGGATGGTCAGTGTGTTTGGGATGGTCAGTGTGTTTGGGATGGTCAGTGTGTTTGAGATGGTCAGTGTGTTTGAGATGGTCAGTGTGTTTGAGATGGTCAGTGTGTGTTTGAGATGGTCAGTGTGTTTCAGATGGTCAGTGTGTTTGAGATGGTCAGTGTGTTTGAGATGGTCAGTGTGTTTGAGATGGTCAGTGTGTGTTTGAGATGGTCAGTGTGTTTCAGATGGTCAGTGTGTTTGAGATGGTCAGTGTGTTTCAGATGGTCAGTGTGTTTGGGATGGTCAGTGTGTTTGGGATGGTCAGTGTGTGTTTGAGATGGTCAGTGTATTTGGGATGGTCAGTGTGTTTGGGATGGTCAGTGTGTTTGGGATGGTCAGTGTGTTTGGGATGGTCAGTGTGTTTGGGATGGTCAGTGTGTTTGGGATGGTCAGCGTGTGTTTGAGATGGTCAGTGTGTTTGAGATGGTCAGTGTGTTTGGGATGGTCAGTGTGTTTGAGATGCTCAGTGTGTTTGGGATGGTCAGTGTGTTTGAGATGCTCAGTGTGTTTGAGATGGTCAGTGTGTTTGGGATGGTCAGTGTGTTTCAGATGGTCAGTGTGTTTGGGATGGTCAGTGTGTTTGAGGTGGTCAGTGTGTTTGGGATGGTCAGTGTGTTTGAGAAGGTCAGTGTGTTTGGGATGGTCAGTGTGTTTGAGATGGTCAGTGTGTTTGAGATGGTCAGTGTGTTTGAGATGGTCAGTGTGTTTGAGATGGTCAGTGTGTTTGGGATGGTCAGTGTGTTTGAGATGGTCAGTGTGTTTGAGATGGTCAGTGTGTTTGAGATGGTCAGTGTGTTTGAGATGGTCAGTGTGTTTGAGATGGTCAGTGTGTTTGGGATGGTCAGTGTGTTTGAGATGGTCAGTGTGTTTGAGATGGTCAGTGTGTTTGAGATGGTCAGTGTGTTTGGGATGGTCAGTGTGTTTGAGAAGGTCAGTGTGTTTGGGATGGTCAGTGTGTTTGAGATGGTCAGTGTGTTTGGGATGGTCAGTGTGTTTGAGAAGGTCAGTGTGTTTGAGATGGTCAGTGTGTTTGGGATGGTCAGTGAGTTTGAGATGCTCAGTGTGTTTGAGATGGTCAGTGTGTTTGAGATGGTCAGTGTGTTTGGGATGGTCAGTGTGTTTGAGATGGTCAGTGTGTGTTTGGGATGGTCAGTGTGTTTGAGATGGTCAGTGTGTTTGGGATGGTCAGTGTATTTGGGATGGTCAGTGTGTTTGGGATGGTCAGTGTATTTGGGATGGTCAGTGTGTTTGGGATGGTCAGTGTGTTTGGGATGGTCAGTGTGTTTGGGATGGTCAGTGTGTTTGAGATGGTCAGTGTGTTTGAGATGGTCAGTGTGTTTGAGATGGTCAGTGTGTGTTTGAGATGGTCAGTGTGTTTCAGATGGTCAGTGTGTTTGAGATGGTCAGTGTGTTTGAGATGGTCAGTGTGTTTGAGATGGTCAGTGTGTGTTTGAGATGGTCAGTGTGTTTCAGATGGTCAGTGTGTTTGAGATGGTCAGTGTGTTTCAGATGGTCAGTGTGTTTGGGATGGTCAGTGTGTTTGGGATGGTCAGTGTGTTTGGGATGGTCAGTGTGTTTGGGATGGTCAGTGTGTTTGGGATGGTCAGTGTGTTTGGGATGGTCAGTGTGTTTGGGATGGTCAGCGTGTGTTTGAGATGGTCAGTGTGTTTGAGATGGTCAGTGTGTTTGGGATGGTCAGTGTGTTTGAGATGCTCAGTGTGTTTGGGATGGTCAGTGTGTTTGAGATGCTCAGTGTGTTTGAGATGGTCAGTGTGTTTGAGATGGTCAGTGTGTTTGGGATGGTCAGTGTGTTTGAGATGGTCAGTGTGTTTGAGATGGTCAGTGTGTTTGAGATGGTCAGTGTGTTTGAGATGGTCAGTGTGTTTGGGATGGTCAGTGTGTTTGGGATGGTCAGTGTGTTTGAGATGGTCAGTGTGTTTGAGATGGTCAGTGTGTTTGAGATGGTCAGTGTGTTTGAGATGGTCAGTGTGTTTGAGATGGTCAGTGTGTTTGGGATGGTCAGTGTGTGTGTTTGAGATGCTCAGTGTGTTTGAGATGGTCAGTGTGTTTGGGATGGTCAGTGTGTTTGAGATGGTCAGTGTGTTTGAGATGGTCAGTGTGTTTGGGATGGTCAGTGTGTTTCAGATGGTCAGTGTGTTTGGGATGGTCAGTGTGTTTGAGGTGGTCAGTGTGTTTGGGATGGTCAGTGTGTTTGAGAAGGTCAGTGTGTTTGGGATGGTCAGTGTGTTTGAGATGGTCAGTGTGTTTGAGATGGTCAGTGTGTTTGAGATGGTCAGTGTGTTTGGGATGGTCAGTGTGTTTGAGATGGTCAGTGTGTTTGAGATGGTCAGTGTGTTTGAGATGGTCAGTGTGTTTGGGATGGTCAGTGTGTTTGAGAAGGTCAGTGTGTTTGGGATGGTCAGTGTGTTTGAGATGGTCAGTGTGTTTGAGATGGTCAGTGTGTTTGGGATGGTCAGTGTGTTTGAGAAGGTCAGTGTGTTTGGGATGGTCAGTGTGTTTGAGATGGTCAGTGTGTTTGGGATGGTCAGTGTGTTTGAGAAGGTCAGTGTGTTTGAGATGGTCAGTGTGTTTGAGATGGTCAGTGTGTTTGAGATGGTCAGTGTGTTTGGGATGGTCAGTGTGTGTTTGAGATGGTCAGTGTGTTTGAGATGGTCAGTGTGTTTGGGATGGTCAGTGTGTGTTTGAGATGGTCAGTGTGTTTGAGATGGTCAGTGTGTGTTTGAGATGGTCAGTGTGTGTTTGAGATGGTCAGTGTGTGTTTGAGATGGTCAGTGTGTGTTTGAGATGGTCAGTGTGTTTGAGATGGTCAGTGTGTGTTTGAGATGGTCAGTGTGTGTTTGAGATGGTCAGTGTGTTTGAGATGGTCAGTGTGTTTGAGATGGTCAGTGTGTTTGGGATGGTCAGTGTGTTTGAGATGGTCAGTGTGTTTGAGATGGTCAGTGTGTTTGGGATGGTCAGTGTGTTTGAGATGGTCAGTGTGTTTGAGATGGTCAGTGTGTGTTTGAGATGGTCAGTGTGTTTGAGATTGTCAGTGTGTGTTTGGGATGGTCAGTGTGTTTGAGATGGTCAGTGTGTTTGAGATGGTCAGTGTGTTTGGGATGGTCAGTGTGTTTGGAATGGTCAGTGTGTTTGAGATGGTCAGTGTGTTTGAGATGGTCAGTGTGTTTGAGATGGTCAGTGTGTTTGAGATGGTCAGTGTGTTTGAGAAGGTCAGTGTGTTTGGGATGGTCAGTGTGTTTGGGATGGTCAGTGTGTTTGAGATGGTCAGTGTGTTTGAGATGGTCAGTGTGTTTGGGATGGTCAGTGTGTGTTTCAGATGGTCAGTGTGTTTGGGATGGTCAGTGTGTTTGAGATGGTCAGTGTGTTTGAGATGGTCAGTGTGTTTGAGATGGTCAGTGTGTTTGAGATGGTCAGTGTGTTTGGGATGGTCAGTGTGTGTTTCAGATGGTCAGTGTGTTTGAGATGCTCAGTGTGTTTGAGATGGTCAGTGTGTTTGAGATGGTCAGTGTGTTTGAGATGGTCAGTGTGTTTGAGATGGTCAGTGTGTTTGAGATGGTCAGTGTGTTTGGGATGGTCAGTGTGTTTGGGATGGTCAGTGTGTTTGAGATGCTCAGTGTGTTTGAGATGGTCAGTGTGTTTGGGATGGTCAGTGTGTTTGGGATGGTCAGTGTGTGTTTCAGATGGTCAGTGTGTTTCAGATGGTCAGTGTGTTTGGGATGGTCAGTGTGTTTGGGATGGTCAGTGTGTTTGGGATGGTCAGTGTGTTTGAGATGGTCAGTGTGTTTGGGATGGTCAGTGTGTTTGAGATGATCAGTGTGTTTCAGATGGTCAGTGTGTTTGAGATGATCAGTGTGTTTCAGATGGTCAGTGTGTTTGGGATGGTCAGTGTGTCTGGGATGGTCAGTGTGTTTGAGATGGTCAGTGTGTTTGAGATGGTCAGTGTGTTTGAGATGGTCAGTGTGTTTGAGATGGTCAGTGTGTTTGGGATGGTCAGTGTGTTTGGGATGGTCAGTGTGTTTGAGATGCTCAGTGTGTTTGAGATGGTCAGTGTGTTTGGGATGGTCAGTGTGTTTGGGATGGTCAGTGTGTTTGGGATGGTCAGTGTGTTTGGGATGATCAGTGTGTTTGGGATGGTCAGTGTGTGTTTGGGATGGTCAGTGTGTTTGGGATGGTCAGTGTGTTTGGGATGGTCAGTGTGTTTGAGATGGTCAGTGTGTGTTTCAGATGGTCAGTGTGTTTCAGATGGTCAGTGTGTTTGGGATGGTCAGTGTGTTTGGGATGGTCAGTGTGTTTGGGATGGTCAGTGTGTTTGAGATGATCAGTGTGTTTGGGATGGTCAGTGTGTTTGAGATGATCAGTGTGTTTCAGATGGTCAGTGTGTTTGGGATGGTCAGTGTGTCTGGGATGGTCAGTGTGTTTGGGATGGTCAGTGTGTTTGGGATGGTCAGTGTGTTTGGGATGGTCAGTGTGTTTGGGATGGTCAGTGTGTTTGGGATGGTCAGTGTGTTTGGGATGGTCAGTGTGTTTGGGATGGTCAGTGTGTTTGGGATGGTCAGTGTGTTTGAGATGGTCAGTGTGTTTGAGATGGTCAGTGTGTTTGAGATGCTCAGTGTGTTTGAGATGGTCAGTGTGTTTGAGATGCTCAGTGTGTTTGAGATGGTCAGTGTGTTTGAGATGGTCAGTGTGTTTGAGATGGTCAGTGTGTTTGGGATGGTCAGTGTGTTTGAGATGGTCAGTGTGTGTTTGAGATGGTCAGTGTGTTTGAGATGGTCAGTGTGTTTCAGATGGTCAGTGTGTTTGGGATGGTCAGTGTGTTTGAGATGGTCAGTGTGTTTGAGATGATCAGTGTGTTTCAGATGGTCAGTGTGTTTGGGATGGTCAGTGTGTTTGAGATGGTCAGTGTGTTTGAGATGATCAGTGTGTTTCAGATGGTCAGTGTGTTTGAGATGGTCAGTGTGTTTGAGATGATCAGTGTGTTTCAGATGGTCAGTGTGTTTGAGATGGTCAGTGTGTTTCAGATGGTCAGTGTGTTTGGGATGGTCAGTGTGTTTGAGATGGTCAGTGTGTTTGGGATGGTCAGTGTGTTTGGGATGGTCAGTGTGTTTGGGATGGTCAGTGTGTTTGAGATGATCAGTGTGTTTGGGATGGTCAGTGTGTTTGGGATGGTCAGTGTGTTTGAGATGGTCAGTGTGTTTCAGATGGTCAGTGTGTTTGGGATGGTCAGTGTGTTTGGGATGGTCAGTGTGTTTGAGATGGTCAGTGTGTTTGGGATGGTCAGTGTGTTTGGGATGGTCAGTGTGTTTGAGATGATCAGTGTGTTTGGGATGGTCAGTGTGTTTGGGATGGTCAGTGTGTTTGAGATGGTCAGTGTGTTTCAGATGGTCAGTGTGTTTGGGATGGTCAGTGTGTTTGGGATGGTCAGTGTGTTTGAGATGGTCAGTGTGTTTGGGATGGTCAGTGTGTTTGGGATGGTCAGTGTGTTGAGATGATCAGTGTGTTTGAGATGGTCAGTGTGTTTGAGATGGTCAGTGTGTTTGAGATGGTCAGTGTGTTTGGGATGGTCAGTGTGTTTGAGATGGTCAGTGTGTTTGGGATGGTCAGTGTGTTTGGGATGGTCAGTGTGTTTGAGATGGTCAGTGTGTTTGGGATGGTCAGTGTGTTTGAGATGGTCAGTGTGTTTGAGATGGTCAGTGTGTTTGAGATGGTCAGTGTGTTTGAGATGGTCAGTGTGTTTGAGATGGTCAGTGTGTTTGAGATGGTCAGTGTGTTTGGGATGGTCAGTGTGTTTGGGATGGTCAGTGTGTTTGAGATGGTCAGTGTGTTTGGGATGGTCAGTGTGTTTAGGATGGTCAGTGTGTTTGAGATGGTCAGTGTGTTTGAGATGGTCAGTGTGTTTGGGATGGTCAGTGTGTTTGAGATGGTCAGTGTGTGTTTGAGATGGTCAGTGTGTTTGAGATGGTCAGTGTGTTTGGGATGGTCAGTGTGTTTGAGATGGTCAGTGTGTTTGAGATGGTCAGTGTGTTTGAGATGGTCAGTGTGTTTGGGATGGTCAGTGTGTTTGGGATGGTCAGTGTGTTTGGGATTGTCAGTGTGTTTGAGATGGTCAGTGTGTTTGGGATGGTCAGTGTGTTTGGGATGGTCAGTGTGTTTGGGATGGTCAGTGTGTTTGAGATGGTCAGTGTGTTTGGGATGGTCAGTGTGTTTGAGATGGTCAGTGTGTTTGAGATGGTCAGTGTGTTTGAGATGGTCAGTGTGTTTGAGATGCTCAGTGTGTTTGGGATGGTCAG
This sequence comes from Squalus acanthias, assembly GCA_030390025.1. Lineage (NCBI taxonomy): Eukaryota > Metazoa > Chordata > Chondrichthyes > Squaliformes > Squalidae > Squalus > Squalus acanthias. The sequence goes on along the minus strand of CM059437.1, from coordinate 49,604,053 downwards.
TGTGTTTGAGATGGTCAGTGTGTTTGAGATGGTCAGTGTGTGTTTGAGATGGTCAGTGTGTTTGAGATGGTCAGTGTGTTTGAGATGCTCAGTGTGTTTGGGATGGTCAGTGTGTTTGGGATGGTCAGTGTGTTTGGGATGGTCAGTGTGTTTGAGATGGTCAGTGTGTTTGAGATGGTCAGTGTGTTTGAGATGGTCAGTGTGTTTGAGATGCTCAGTGTGTTTGGGATGGTCAGTGTGTTTGAGATGGTCAGTGTGTTTGGGATGGTCAGTGTGTTTGGGATGGTCAGTGTGTTTGAGATGGTCAGTGTGTTTGAGATGGTCAGTGTGTTTGGGATGGTCAGTGTGTTTGAGATGCTCAGTGTGTTTGAGATGGTCAGTGTGTTTGGGATGGTCAGTGTGTTTGGGATGGTCAGTGTGTTTGAGATGGTCAGTGTGTTTGAGATGGTCAGTGTGTTTGAGATGGTCAGTGTGTTTGGGATGGTCAGTGTGTTTGAGATGGTCAGTGTGTTTGGGATGGTCAGTGTGTTTGGGATGGTCAGTGTGTTTGAGATGGTCAGTGTGTTTGGGATGGTCAGTGTGTGTGAGATGGTCAGTGTGTTTGGGATGGTCAGTGTGTTTGGGATGGTCAGTGTGTTTGGGATGGTCAGTGTGTTTGGGATGGTCAGTGTGTTTGAGATGGTCAGTGTGTTTGGGATGGTCAGTGTGTTTGAGATGGTCAGTGTGTTTGAGATGGTCAGTGTGTTTGGGATGGTCAGTGTGTTTGAGATGGTCAGTGTGTTTGAGATGGTCAGTGTGTTTGAGATGGTCAGTGTGTTTGGGATGGTCAGTGTGTTTGGGATGGTCAGTGTGTTTGAGATGGTCAGTGTGTTTGGGATGGTCAGTGTGTTTGAGATGGTCAGTGTGTTTGGGATGGTCAGTGTGTTTGGGATGGTCAGTGTGTTTGGGATGGTCAGTGTGTTTGGGATGGTCAGTGTGTGTTTGAGATGGTCAGTGTGTTTGAGATGGTCAGTGTATGTTTGAGATGGTCAGTGTATGTTTGAGATGGTCAGTGTATGTTTGAGATGGTCAGTGTGTTTGGGATGGTCAGTGTGTTTGGGATGGTCAGTGTGTTTGGGATGGTCAGTGTGTTTGAGATGGTCAGTGTGTTTGGGATGGTCAGTGTGTTTGGGATGGTCAGTGTGTTTGGGATGGTCAGTGTGTTTGGGATGGTCAGTGTGTTTGAGATGGTCAGTGTGTTTGAGATGGTCAGTGTGTTTGGGATGGTCAGTGTGTTTGGGATGGTCAGTGTGTTTGAGATGGTCAGTGTATGTTTGAGATGGTCAGTGTGTTTGGGATGGTCAGTGTGTTTGAGATGGTCAGTGTATGTTTGAGATGGTCAGTGTATGTTTGAGATGGTCAGTGTATGTTTGAGATGGTCAGTGTGTTTGGGATGGTCAGTGTGTTTGAGATGGTCAGTGTGTTTGAGATGGTCAGTGTGTTTGGGATGGTCAGTGTGTTTGGGATGGTCAGTGTGTTTGAGATGGTCAGTGTATGTTTGAGATGGTCAGTGTGTTTGAGATGGTCAGTGTGTTTGGGATGGTCAGTGTGTTTGGGATGGTCAGTGTGTTTGAGATGGTCAGTGTATGTTTGAGATGGTCAGTGTGTTTGAGATGGTCAGTGTGTTTGGGATGGTCAGTGTGTGTTTGAGATGGTCAGTGTGTTTGAGATGGTCAGTGTGTTTGAGATGGTCAGTGTGTTTGAGATGGTCAGTGTGTTTGAGATGGTCAGTGTGTTTGAGATGGTCAGTGTGTTTGGGATGGTCAGTGTGTGTTTGAGATGGTCAGTGTGTTTGAGATGGTCAGTGTGTTTGAGATGGTCAGTGTGTTTGGGATGGTCAGTGTGTTTGAGATGGTCAGTGTGTTTGAGATGGTCAGTGTGTTTGGGATGGTCAGTGTGTGTTTGAGATGGTCAGTGTGTTTGAGATGGTCAGTGTGTTTGAGATGGTCAGTGTGTTTGAGATGGTCAGTGTGTTTGAGATGGTCAGTGTGTTTGAGATGGTCAGTGTGTTTGAGATGGTCAGTGTGTTTGAGAAGGTCAGTGTGTTTGGGATGGTCAGTGTGTGTGTTTGAGATGGTCAGTGTATGTTTGAGATGGTCAGTGTGTTTGGGATGGTCAGTGTGTTTGGGATGGTCAGTATGTGTTTGAGATGGTCAGTGTGTTTGGGATGGTCAGTGTGTTTGAGATGGTCAGTGTGTTTGGGATGGTCAGTGTGTTTGGGATGGTCAGTGTGTTTGGGATGGTCAGTGTGTGTTTCAGATGGTCAGTGTGTTTCAGATGGTCAGTGTGTTTGGGATGGTCAGTGTGTTTGAGATGCTCAGTGTGTTTGAGATGGTCAGTGTGTTTGAGAAGGTCAGTGTGTTTGGGATGGTCAGTGTGTGTGTTTGAGATGGTCAGTGTATGTTTGAGATGGTCAGTGTGTTTGGGATGGTCAGTGTGTTTGGGATGGTCAGTGTGTTTGAGATGGTCAGTGTGTTTGAGATGGTCAGTGTGTTTGAGATGCTCAGTGTGTTTGAGATGGTCAGTGTGTTTGAGATGGTCAGTGTGTTTGAGATGGTCAGTGTGTTTGGGATGGTCAGTGTGTTTGGGATGGTCAGTGTGTTTCAGATGGTCAGTGTGTTTGGGATGGTCAGTGTGTTTGAGATGGTCAGTGTGTTTGAGATGGTCAGTGTGTTTGAGATGGTCAGTGTGTTTGAGATGGTCAGTGTGTTTGGGATGGTCAGTGTGTTTGAGATGGTCAGTGTGTTTGAGATGGTCAGTGTGTTTGGGATGGTCAGTGTGTTTGAGATGGTCAGTGTGTTTGGGATGGTCAGTGTGTTTGAGATGGTCAGTGTGTTTGAGATGGTCAGTGTGTTTGAGAAGGTCAGTGTGTGTTTGAGATGGTCAGTGTGTTTGAGATGGTCAGTGTGTTTGAGATGGTCAGTGTGTTTGGGATGGTCAGTGTGTTTGAGATGGTCAGTGTGTTTGAGATGGTCAGTGTGTTTGGGATGGTCAGTGTGTGTTTGAGATGATCAGTGTGTAGTGAGATGGTCAGTGTGTTTGAGAAGGTCAGTGTGTTTGGGATGGTCAGTGTGTGTGTTTGAGATGGTCAGTGTATGTTTGAGATGGTCAGTGTGTTTGGGATGGTCAGTGTGTTTGAGATGGTCAGTGTGTTTGAGATGGTCAGTGTGTTTGAGATGGTCAGTGTGTTTGAGATGGTCAGTGTGTTTGGGATGGTCAGTGTGTTTGAGATGGTCAGTGTGTTTGGGATGGTCAGTGTGTTTGAGATGGTCAGTGTGTTTGAGATGGTCAGTGTGTTTGAGATGGTCAGTGTGTTTGAGAAGGTCAGTGTGTTTGGGATGGTCAGTGTGTTTGAGATGGTCAGTGTGTTTGAGATGGTCAGTGTGTTTGGGATGGTCAGTGTGTTTGGGATGGTCAGTGTGTTTGGGATGGTCAGTGTGTTTGGGATGGTCAGTGTGTTTGGGATGGTCAGTGTGTTTGAGATGGTCAGTGTGTTTGAGATGGTCAGTGTGTTTGGGATGGTCAGTGTGTTTGGGATGGTCAGTGTGTTTGAGATGGTCAGTGTGTTTGGGATGGTCAGTGTGTTTGAGATGGTCAGTGTGTTTGGGATGGTCAGTGTGTTTGGGATGGTCAGTGTGTTTGGGATGGTCAGTGTGTTTGAGGTGGTCAGTGTGTTTGGGATGGTCAGTGTGTTTGGGATGGTCAGTGTGTTTGGGATGGTCAGTGTGTTTGGGATGGTCAGTGTGTTTGGGATGGTCAGTGTGTTTGGGATGGTCAGTGTGTTTGGGATGGTCAGTGTGTTTGAGATGGTCAGTGTGTTTGGGATGGTCAGTGTGTTTGAGATGGTCAGTGTGTTTGGGATGGTCAGTGTGTTTGGGATGGTCAGTGTGTTTGAGCTGGTCAGTGTGTTTGAGGTGGTCAGTGTGTTTGAGATAGTCACTGATGTAATAAAACTAATAGGCACTTGGTCTAAGCGTTAAACAAAGCTTTAATCAACTGTTTATCAACATGGCGATCTAGTTGTGTCCTTCACTAGTTCCTGTTGAGGAATGTCCTAAGCAAGCTCGGCCCATGCCCAAGTATTTATACTCTCCCTGGACAGCGCCACCAGCAGGCCGCCCAGTATTACTTCATAAATGAATGACAAGATTCATGTCAGTCAGTGTGTTTGGGATGTTTGAGATGGTCAGTGTGTTTGGGATGGTCAGTGTGTTTGGAATGGTCAGTGTGTTTGAGATGGTCAGTGTGTTTGAGATGGTCAGTGTGTTTGGGATGGTCAGTGTGTTTGGGATGGTCAGTGTGTTTGAGATGGTCAGTGTGTTTGAGATGGTCAGTGTGTGTTTGAGATGGTCAGTGTGTTTGAGATGGTCAGTGTGTTCGAGATGGTCAGTGTGTTTGAGATGGTCAGTGTGTTTGGGATGGTCAGTGTGTTTGAGATGGTCAGTGTGTGTTTGAGATGGTCAGTGTGTTTGAGATGGTCAGTGTGTTTGGGATGGTCAGTGTGTTTGAGATGGTCAGTGTGTGTTTGAGATGGTCAGTGTGTTTGAGATGGTCAGTGTGTTCGAGATGGTCAGTGTGTTTGAGATGGTCAGTGTGTTTGAGATGGTCAGTGTGTTTGGGATGATCAGTGTGTTTGAGATGGTCAGTGTGTTTGGGATGGTCAGTGTGTTTGAGATGGTCAGTGTGTTTGAGATGGTCAGTGTGTTTGAGATGGTCAGTGTGTTTGAGATGGTCAGTGTGTGTTTGGGATGGTCAGTGTGTTTGGGATGATCAGTGTGTTTGAGATGGTCAGTGTGTTTGGGATGGTCAGTGTGTTTGGGATGATCAGTGTGTTTGGGATGGTCAGTGTGTTTGGGATGATCAGTGTGTTTGAGATGGTCAGTGTGTTTGGGATGGTCAGTGTGTTTGAGATGGTCAGTGTGTGTTTGAGATGGTCAGTGTGTTTGGGATGGTCAGTGTGTTTGGGATGGTCAGTGTGTTTGGGATGGTCAGTGTGTTTGAGATGGTCAGTGTGTGTTTGAGATGGTCAGTGTGTTTGAGATGGTCAGTGTGTGTTTGAGATGGTCAGTGTGTTTGAGATGGTCAGTGTGTGTTTGAGATGGTCAGTGTGTTTGAGATGGTCAGTGTGTTTGGGATGTTCAGTGTGTTTGAGATGCTCAGTGTGTTTGAGATGGTCAGTGTGTGTTTGAGATGGTCAGTGTGTTTGAGATGGTCAGTGTGTTTGAGATGGTCAGTGTGTTTGGGATGTTCAGTGTGTTTGAGATGGTCAGTTTGTGTTTGAGATGGTCAGTGTGTTTGAGATGGTCAGTGTGTTTGGGATGGTCAGTGTGTTGAGATGGTCAGTGTGTTTGAGATGGTCAGTGTGTTTGAGATGGTCAGTGTGTTTGAGATGGTCAGTGTGTTTGGGATGGTCAGTGTGTTTGAGATGGTCAGTGTGTTTGAGATGGTCAGTGTGTTTGAGATGGTCAGTGTGTTTGGGATGGTCAGTGTGTTTGAGATGGTCAGTGTGTTTGGGATGGTCAGTGTGTTTGAGATGGTCAGTGTGTTTGAGATGGTCAGTGTGTTTGAGATGGTCAGTGTGTTTGGGATGGTCAGTGTGTTTGAGATGGTCAGTGTGTTTGAGATGGTCAGTGTGTAGTGAGATGGTCAGTGTGTTTGAGATGGTCAGTGTGTAGTGAGATGGTCAGTGTGTTTGAGATGGTCAGTGTGTTTGAGATGGTCAGTGTGTTTGAGATGGTCAGTGTGTTTGAGATGGTCAGTGTGTTTGAGATGGTCAGTGTGTTTGAGATGGTCAGTGTGTTTGGGATGGTCAGTGTGTTTGAGATGGTCAGTGTGTTTGAGATGGTCAGTGTGTTTGAGATGGTCAGTGTGTTTGAGATGGTCAGTGTGTTTGGGATGGTCAGTGTGTTTGAGATGGTCAGTGTGTTTGAGATGGTCAGTGTGTAGTGAGATGGTCAGTGTGTTTGAGATGGTCAGTGTGTAGTGAGATGGTCAGTGTGTTTGAGATGGTCAGTGTGTTTGAGATGGTCAGTGTGTTTGAGATGGTCAGTGTGTTTGAGATGGTCAGTGTGTTTGAGATGGTCAGTGTGTTTGAGATGGTCAGTGTGTGTTTGAGATGGTCAGTGTGTGTTTGGGATGGTCAGTGTGTTTGGGATGGTCAGTGTGTTTGGGATGGTCAGTGTGTTTGGGATGGTCAGTGTGTTTGAGATGGTCAGTGTGTTTGGGATGGTCAGTGTGTTTGGGATGGTCAGTGTGTTTGAGAAGGTCAGTGTGTTTGGGATGGTCAGTGTGTTTGGGATGGTCAGTGTGTTTGGGATGGTCAGTGTGTTTGAGATGGTCAGTGTGTGTTTGAGATGGTCAGTGTGTTTGGGATGGTCAGTGTGTTTGGGATGGTCAGTGTGTTTGGGATGGTCAGTGTGTTTGAGATGGTCAGTGTGTTTGAGATGGTCAGTGTATGTTTGAGATGGTCAGTGTGTTTGGGATGGTCAGTGTGTTTGGGATGGTCAGTGTGTTTGAGATGGTCAGTGTGTTTGAGATGGTCAGTGTGTGTTTGGGATGGTCAGTGTGTTTGGGATGTTCAGTGTGTTTGGGATGGTCAGTGTGTTTGAGATGGTCAGTGTGTTTGAGATGGTCAGTGTGTGTTTGAGATGGTCAGTGTGTGTTTGAGATGGTCAGTGTGTGTTTGAGATGGTCAGTGTGTGTTTGGGATGGTCAGTGTGTGTTTGAGATGGTCAGTGTGTTTGGGATGGTCAGTGTGTTTGGGATGTTCAGTGTGTTTGGGATGGTCAGTGTGTTTGAGATGGTCAGTGTGTTTGAGATGGTCAGTGTGTGTTTGAGATGGTCAGTGCGTTTGAGATGGTCAGTGTGTTTGGGATGTAAAGTGTGTTTGGGATGGTCAGTGTGTTTGAGATGGTCAGTGTGTTTGAGATGGTCAGTGTGTTTGAGATGGTCAGTGTGTAGTGAGATGGTCAGTGTGTTTGAGATGGTCAGTGTGTTTGAGATGGTCAGTGTGTTTGAGATGGTCAGTGTGTTTGAGATGGTCAGTGTGTTTGGGATGTTTGGTTTGGTCCTTAGGGCAGTTGATATTTCTATATTCATGTTGCATTGTTTGAAATGTGGTGCACACAGTTTTCTGTATCATTCTCGCTCTAAAGTATGACAAGGGGCTTTTGTTTCAGTGACATATTAATGATGATAAAATATATTGTTTTCATTCTAGCTGTACCGCCTATGTTGGACCTTGCGTCACAGCACAGAAAAGCGTGAGGATTTGGATTCTGATGACTGGAATAATCAGGATAATGACAGCAAAATGGACGTTGATGAAGGTGATATTACAAGATGTTCTCACAGAAAACAGAAAAAAAAATTGTAACTATCTCTCTGCTCGTCTCCCAATCTCTAAATCCTTTGGTTTCTCTTTCTGTTTGCACACACACAGACACACACACACACAAACACACAGACACACACAGACACACACACACAGAGACACTGACACACACACACACACACAGAGACACTCACACACAGACACTGACACACACACACACAAACACACACACACAGAGACACTGACACACACACACACACACAGAGACACTGACACACACACACACACACAGACACTGACACACACACACACAGAGACACTGACACACACACACACAGACACTGACACACACACACACAAACACACACACACAGAGACACTGACACACACACACACACACAGAGACACTGACACACACACACACACAGACACTGACACACACACACAAACACACACACACACAGAGACACTGACACACACACACACACAAATACACACACACACAGACACTGACACACACACACACACACACAGAGACACTGACACACACACACACACAGACACTGACACACACACACACACACACAGACACTGACACACACACACACACACACACAGACACTGACACACACACACACAGAGACACTGACACACACACACACACAGAGACACTGACACACACACACACACAGACACTGACACACACACACACACACAGAGACACTCACACACAGACACTGACACACACACACACAAACACACACACAGAGACACTGACACACACACACACACACAGAGACACTGACACACACACACACAGACACTGACACACACACACACAGAGACACTGGCACACACAGACACTGACACACACACACACAAACACACACACACAGAGACACTGACACACACACACACACACACAGAGACACTGACACACACACACACACACAGACACTGACACACACACACAAACACACACACACACACACAGACACTGACACACACACAAACACACACACAGAGACACTGACACACACACACACAGACACTGACACACACACACACTGACACACACACACACACAGACACTGACACACACAGAGACACTGACACACACACACACACACAGACACTGACACACACACACACACAGAGACACTGACACACACACACACAAACGCACACACACAGACACACACACATATGCACGCACACACGTACACGTGCACACATAAGCACGCACATACGCATGCACACACATATACACACACACCGGCAGAACAGACCCACCGGAGATGGTGGCACAGTGGTATACAGTCAGGAGGGAGTGGCCCTGGGAGTCCTCAACATTGACTCCGGACCCCATGAAGTCTCATGGCATCAGGTCAAACATGGTCATGGAAACCTCCTGCTGATTACCACCTACCGCCCTCCCTCAGCTGATGAATCAGTACTCCTCCATGTTGAACACCACTTGAAAGAGGCACTGAGAGTAGCAAGGGCACAGAATGTACTCAGGGTGGGGGACTTCAATGTCCATCACCAAGCGTGGCTCGGTAGCACCACTACTGACCGAGCTGGCCAAGTCCTGAAGGACATAGCTGCCAGTCTGGGCCTGCGGCAGGTGGTGAGAGAACCAACATGAGGAAAAAACCTACTTGACCTCATCCTCACCAATCTACCTGTCACAGATGCATCTGTCCATGACAGTATTGGTAGAGCGGCCACGCACAGTCATTGTGGAGACGAAGTCCCGTCTTCACACTGAGGACACCCTCCATCGTGTTGTGTGGCACTACCACCGTGCTAAATGGAATAGATTCAGAACAGATCTAGCAGCTCAAAACTGGGCATCCATGAGGTGCTGTGGGCCATCAGCAGCAGCAGAATTGTATTCCACCACAATCTGTAACCTTATGGCCCGGCATATCCCTCAACTCTACCATTACCTGGCATATCCCTCACTCTACCATTACCTGGCATATCCCTCACTCTACCATTGCCATCAAGCCAGGGGACCAACCCTGGTTCAACAAGGAGTGTAGAAGAGCATGCCAGGAGCAGCACCAGGCATACCTAAAAATGCGGTGCCAACCTGGGGAAACTGCAACACAGGACTACATGCATGCTAAAAAGCGGAAGCAGCATGCTATAGACAGGGCTAAGCGATCCCACAATCAACGGCTCAGATCAAAGCTCTGCAGTCCTGCCACATCCAGTTGTGAATGGTGGTGGACCATTAAACAACTAACGAGAGGAGGAGGCTCCATGAACATCCCCATCCTCAATGATGGCAGAGCCCAGCACGTGAGTGCAGAAGACAAGACTGAAGCGTTTGCAACCAACTTCAGCCAGTAGTGCCGAGTGGATGATCCATATCGGCCTACTCCTGAGGTCCCCACCATCACAGAAGCCAGTCTAAAGCCAATTCGATTCACTCCACGTGCTATCAAGAAACGGCTGAGCGCACTGGATACAGCAAAGGCTATGGGCCCCAACAACATCCCGGCTATCGTGCTGAAGACTTGTGCTCCAGAACTAGCCGCGCCTCTAGCCAAGCTGTTCCAGTACAGCTACAACACTCACATCTACCCGACAATTTGGAAAATTGCCCAGGTATGTCCTGTCCAGAAAAAGCAGGATAAATCCAATCCGACCAATTACCGCCCCATCAGTCTACTCTCAATCATCAGCAAAGTGATGGAAGGTGTCATCGACAGTGCTATCAAGCGGCACTTACTCACCAATAACCTGCTCACTGATGCCCAGTTTGGGTTCCACCAAGACCACTCGGCTCCCGACCTCTTTACAGCCTTGGTCCAAACATGGACAAAGGAGCTGAATTCCAGAGGTAAGGTGAGAGTGACTGCCCTTGACCTCAAGGCAGCATTTGACCGCGTGTGGCCTAGTAAAATTGAAGTCAGTGGGAATCAGGAACAAATCAGCACAAAGGAAGATGGTTGTGGTGGTTGAAGGTCAATCATCTCAGCTCCAGGATATCGCTGCAGGAGCTCCTCAGGGCAGTGTCCTAGGCCCAACCATCTTCAACTGCTTCATCAATGACCTTCCCTCCATCATAAGGTCAGAAGTGGGGATGTTCACTGATGACGGCACAGTGTTTAGTTTCATTCGCAACTCCTCAAATAATGGAGCAGTCCATGCCCACATGCAGCAAGACCTGGACAACATTCAGGCTTGGGCTGATAAGTGGCAAGTAACATTCGCGCCACACAAGTGCCAGGCAATGACCATCTCTAACAAGAGAGAGTCTAGCCATCTCCCCTTGACATTCAATGCAATTACCATCCCCGAATCCCCCACCATCAACATCCTGGGGACCACCATTGACCAGAAACTTCACTGGACAAGCCACATAAATACTGTGGGAACAAGAGCAGGTCAGAGGCTAGGTATTCTGCGGCGAGTGTCTCACCTCCTGACTCCCCAAAGCCTTTCCACCATCTACAAGTCACAAGTCAGGAGTGTGATGGAATACTCTCCACTTACCTGATTGAGTGCAGCTCCAACAACACTCAAGAAGCTCGACACCATCCAGGGCAAAGCAGCCCGCTTGATTGGCACTCCATCCACCACCTTCAACATTCATTCCCTCCACCACCGGCGTATCGTGGCTGCAGTGTGTACCATCTACAAGATGCACTGCAGCAACTTGCCAAGGCTTCTTCGGCAGCACCTCCCAAATGCACGACCTCTACCACCTCGAAGGACAAGGGCAGCAGGCGCATGGGAACACCACCACCTGCAAGTTTCCCTCCAAGTCACACACCATCCTGACTTGGAAATATATCGCCGTTCCTTCATTGTCGCTGGGTCAAAATCCTGGAACTCCCTCCCTAACAACACTGTGGTAGTACCTTCACCTCATGGACTGCAACAGTTCAAGGAGACGGCTCACCACCACCTTCTCAAGGGCAATTAGGGATGGGCAATAAATGCTGGCCTTGTCAGTGACACCCACATCCCATCAATGAATTAAAAAAAAATGATGGTGGAGACCAACACGAGAGTGCAAAAGACAAGGCCTGAAGCATTGCAACCAGCTTCAGCCGGAAGTGCCGAGTGGATGATCCATCTCGCCTCCTCCTGAGGTCCCCACCATCATAGAAGCCAGTCTTCAGACAATTCGATTCACTCCACATGATATCAAGAAACGGCTGAGCCCACTGGATACAGCAAAGGCTGTGGGCCCCGACAACATCCCGGCTGTCGTGCTGAAGACTTGTGCTCCAGAACTAGCCGCACCTCTAGCCAAGCTGTTCCAGTACAGCTACAACACTGGCATCTACCCGACAAAGTGGAAACTTGTACCATCTACAAGGTGCACTGCTGCAATTTGCCAAGGCTTCTTCGATAGCACCTCCACTTCAGTGATGTGGAGAGACTGGAGAAGCTGGGGTTGTCTTCCTTAGAGCAGGGAAGATTAAGAGGAGATTCGATAGAGGTCTTCAAAATTATGAAGGGTTTTCATAGAGTAAGTAAGGAGAAACTCTTTCCAGTGGCAGAAGGGTCGGTAACCAGAGGACCCAGATTGAAGGTGTTTGGCCAAAGAACCAGAGGAAACATTTTGTTACGCAGCGAGTTGTTGTGATCTGGAATGCGCTGCCTGAAAGAGCAGTGGAAGCAGATTCAACAGTAACTTTCAAAAGAGAATTGCATAAATACTTGAAGGGAATAAATTACAGGGCTATGGGGAAAGAGCAGGGGAGTGGGATTAATTAGAGAGCTCTACCAAAGAGCCGGCACAGGCACGATGGGCCGAATGGCCTCCTTCTGTGCTGCATCATTCTATGATTCTATGCACATACATACATACACACATAAATATATACATACATGCACACATACATACACACACATACTTACACGCACATACATACAGATACATACACACACAGGCACATACACACACACATGCACACATACATACAGACACATATACATACACACATGTAGACACAAATGCACATACATACACAAATACATACAGTACATACACACACAAACACAGAGGCGAGTTATCAGCTCTTGCATGGCTCTCCAGGTTTAATAAGTTCAAAAGCTGATTAGTGCTGGTCCAGGATATAAAATGCACTTTGTGACCCACACACAAATACAAACCGATTGCCTGGCTGGGCCAGGGTGTAAAAGTATGACACCACGCCTCGCATGCCAGGGAGATCAGAGTTTACAATCCTGACCTGTGCCCTCAGCAATACTAAAATTGATCTCAGTTTCTCTGGATGGAGGGTGGGGGGGCGGAAATCAACCTGGGGTTTCCCGTTCCTAATCCACTGACAGCCCCGATGGAAGCCAGGTGAAGATAGGTATGGTGTTAGATTGTCATGCCCCCCGTTGTCGAATAGTCTCCTAATGCCCATTACCTAGATTCACCTCTTTAGTGAGGTACCAAAGGATGCCAGCTCTGATATCCTTCACCTCGACAAACACAAAAGTAATTCATTAAAAAATCCATTCGGACAGTCCATCAACACAAACTACTCGCAGTTTTTGATGTTCAGCCACTAGTTGATGCTAGTACATACTCCAATGAATTTACATTCAGGACATTATGACAGCACCAATATTCCCTTTACACTGACTTAGTAGTGGACTTTTCACAAACTGGGCTTGGAAATGCAAATGTACTCTTGGTTTTGGAATGCAGAATCTAATAGTGCCCCACCAGTATTGCTCTGGGACTAAGCTAGCCATTTGGAGTGTCAGTTTGGCTCAGTTCGTGGCATTCGTGCCTCTGGGTCAGAAGGCTGAGGGTTCAAACTCGTAATCTAGCCCGACACTCCCGCAAAGTGCCGAGGCAGTGCTGCATTATTGGAGGTGCTGGCCTTTGCATGAGATGTTAAATGGAGGTCCTAAGTGCCTGTTCAGGTGGGTGTTAAATATCCCAGGGCACTAATTGAAGAAGCTCGGGTATTTGTCCTGTCCAACGTCCCCCCACCACCACCAACGCCCACCTAAATCTGGTCACTCATTGCATTCCTGTTGGGGGTAGTGCTGCTGCAGAATGGCTCCCACGTTTGTCTATATGACAGAGTCAGTGCAAAGTAATTCATTGTGTGAAATAACAACAGAAAACGCTGGAAAAACTCAGCAGGTCAGGCAGCATCCGTGGAGAGAGAAACAGAGTCAATGTTTCAGGTCGAAGACCTTTCGTCAGACGTTAACTCTGTTTCTCTCTCCACGGATGCTGCCTGACCTGCTGAGTTTTTCCAGCGTTTTCTGTTGTTATTTCGGATTTCCAGCATCTGCAGTATTTTGCTATCGTAATTCATTGTGTGAATCACTTTGAAAGGTTTTGACATGATAACATACTTTATAAGTGCAAGGTCAACTGGAGCCAGGGTTTTGTTCCTTGACTGCAGTGTTGCGCACCTTACGCCCTTGATTCCACTTAGCCTTGGGTAGATACAGAGAAACCATTGCCGTAGGTGGGAGAATCAAGAACAGGGGTACATAATCTTAAAATTAGAGCCAGGTCATTCAAGAGGGAAATCAGGAAGCACCTCTTCACACAAAGGGTAGTGGAAATCTGGAACTCTCTCCCCCAAAAGGCTGTGAATGCTGGGGGTTAATTGAGGCTTTCAAGACTGAGATCGTTCGGTTTTTGTTAGGTAAGGGTATCAAGGGATATGGCGCAGAGGCGGGTAAATGAGGTCGAGGTACAGAGCAACCACGATCTGATTGAATGGTGGAGCATGCTCGAGGGGCTGAACGGCCAACCCCTGTTCCTAATGTTCCTCCACACCCCAAGAGGTAGAACTCACATCCTGTGCTTTGTATCGCCCTTGTTGCCACAGAGTCGCCCCGGGACGTAAAGTGCTGGAAGAAAGCCTACAACTGGTTCTGCGGGTTTGAGGAGCAGCCCCAGAAGCTGAGCAAAGAGGAGCAGGAAGCCCTGCAGAAGCAGCTGACAGACATTTCAGAGGTGCCCCTGTGGAGAAATGTGGTCAACATTAACGCCATCATCTTGCTGACGGTCTGCGTCTTCTTCTGGGCATATTACGCATAGCGCAGTGGCAGAAGGAAATGACCTCGAGACCAACCTCGACAAGTTGACTTGACCACGCGCTCATGATGCATTGCTTTCACATTCTCTGCAGACAGGCGCACACTTGACCAGATCGAAACACGGAACTGTAAGCACATGTCTGTTCTGTGCCTTTAAGAGACGGTATTTCTGTTTTCAGGCCTTGATTAAAAAAAATAGTTTCTTTTATTTATCAAAAATCAGAATGAAACGGGTGGCCTTTTTTAAAATTAAAAAAAAATTGAGAATCGTAGGTTTAGGCAGGGGCTAAAATGTCTTCTCGTCTGGTTGCCAATTCGCTCACAAGTACTTCAGCCGCAAGTTTGTTGAGTTAGGAGGCAAACTAATGGAGCGTGCGTGCGACAATCAAGGCTCTCAGCCACGAGGAGACTTCAGCCAAGAAACCCTGAAGAAATTTTTTTTTTAAACAAGAATAATTTACTACATTTTTAAACTAAGTACAATAATACTGCTGTATGGAATAAAATTATCATTGCAGATATAATAAAGCCCAACCTCTTGTTTTCCCTCTTGGATGTCAGATTCTAAGGGGGCAAAATTCCCTTCGTTTGCGCCTCCGGTGGGCAAATAGCTTTCCGCCCCCCCCCCCCCCGCCCCCCCTCCGATGCGACAACCGTGCCTCCCGTGAAATTCAGCGGGAGGTTAGCGGCGGCGCTACTGGGTATCGCCCCGATCTTCTGCGCCAGGAGATCATGACGTGATCTCCGGGCGCAGCATCTCGGAAGAAAAATTCCCCCTCAGCAGTGGCGGGCGATGTTACCGACTGCAGCCAGGGGGCGCGAGCAGTGAGGCCGGCCGCTCGCAGGGCGCCATTTAAAGGCACGGTGGCCGGCCGACATGACAAAGGTCGGCGATTTAAAAAAAAATTCTGAGTGCCGCAATCGGTCAGCCCGGCACTCAGCTGGGCTGATCGCCCGGTACTCCCGCACCCCGGTGCTCCAGCCGATGCCAGAAAAAAATACAGAGCTGACAGCGTGGGGCCTTTCCCTTTAATTGAGGGAAGAGCCCCTGCAACGCGGCAGTACCACACATGGCCACTCGTGGCGCTGCTGAGCACATCGCCCTGGATCGGGATATTCCCCGTCTCTCGCGCTCCAAGAGGCAAATGGAGAGCCTGACTTAGCGCTCCACTTCCCTCTTGGAGCAAAAAAAGGGAATTTCTCAAATGTTTGAAAAGGTTAGCGCCTGGCACTAACTTTTCAAACATTTTTGACTTAGCGCCCCAAATGGCCCTCTGGGGGAATTTCTCCCCCTAAATGTTTTTTTTAAATGTTCACTTTTACTGTTTTCAGTTCAATTTAATAAAAAAATAAAGACTTGCATTTATATAGCGCCTTTCACAACCTCAGGACGTCCCAAAGTGCTTCGCAGCCAATGAGGTACTTTTTGAAGTGTGGTCACTGTTGTAATGTAGGAAATGCAGCAGCCAAACTGCACACAGCAAGCTCCCACAAACAACAAAATAAATGACCAGCGCGTCTGTTTCGGGTGTTGGTTGAGGGATAAATATTGGCCAGGACACTGCGAGAACCCTCTGGCTCTTCTTCGAAATAGGGCCATGGGGTCTTTTACGTCCACCTGAGAGGGCAGACGGGGCCTCGGTTTAACGTCTCATCCGAAAGACGGCACCTCCGACGGTGCAGCGCCCCCTCAGCACTGCACTGGATATCTTCAACTTCTCTTTTGTCAGGTTTTGTCCCCTCTTCAGCACTCTCGCAGGGATACAGTTCAATGAGCTCTCAAGTGATCGTTCACCACGTGTGAGCTTGGACAATAATTGCCGGTAAGGGTATTCAACTACAGGGGCCTCCACAGCCCAGGCTTACCCTGCCCTCCTCACCCTGTGTAGGACAGTGGCCAGGAGCCAGAGGCCAGATTCATTTTCCCCCTCGCACCGTGAACAGGCACTGAGGCCAGTTGTAGCATCTGCACCATTACTATGGCCGAGACCCCCTTGGACTAGAAATTGGTCTGCGCAGGCCCCAATATGGCGGGCAGGAAGCGTGCGCACATTTACGGCCGCCTCCCCCGTCAGCCCACAGGTGTTGAGAGTGGCTGGTTCGGCGACGCCTGGAAACACCCCAGGGAAGATGCATGGCCTTGAATTGCCCCTTTGTGCCCAGACACAGGTGCAAGCCAATTATGTGGTTTTTTAAAAATCGCCAAATTTTGGGTGTTACGTTTATGCACGTGACTACAGTACGCCCAAAACTCCTCACTCTTTTACGGCCGGCCGTCGATCCCTCGGCCCGAACACATTTCCGTCTGTAAAACTGGCCACATCTACCAAGTTACAGAGCCTCATGTACGAGTTTCCTGCGATTGCGCTCGCTCAGAGGCTCTCTTCAAAATTACAACCAGATATTCGGGCACAGCAGGAAACAAAGGGACAGAAATTCCTGCCGCGGCGAATGATGTTAATTGGACTTTTATGCTCACCGTTAACATCGCAACACATTTGCGCCGCAAATTGCTGGAACGTCGATCCGATAACAGCGCAGCGTTTGTGGCATCTGGCACCTCGTGAACGTCGTGCCCAATGGCTTAACTCCTTAGCCAATAAAAGAAGAGAATAGAGGAAGAAACAGAGCGAAAGACAGAGAAGGAAATAGGGAGAATTAGAGTCAAACGAAATATAGAGACAGAAAGAGGACTAAAGAGAGGGAAAGAAAGAGAATGGATTAAGAGAGAGAAAAAATACAGAAAGGAAAAGTAAGAAAAAATTTAGAAAGAACAAGCAGAAGAGGACATTGTAACCCAGTTGTGTTTGGGAATTGCTGTCTGGGTTCTTAAGAAATGAATGAGTGAATGGCAGGGTAGGTGTACAAACACGCTTGACCCATTAAATATAGAACCAGCGACCTCATCCATCGTGATCAGAAACAGTGGAACACTCAGTGGGTATGTCATTGTACTGCTTTCATAGGAACATAAGAAGTACTACTCAATTTTGTTTCATTGTTGGCTAGTTTGTTCTTTTTTTTAGCAGAATATATTTCTCCTGAACTCTTATTGATCACCTCTGTAAATATTTCCCACTGATGTTCTAGCTCTCTGTTTGCCAATTTTTTTTCCAGTTTATCCTCCTTAGTTCCATTCTCATCCCCTCAAAATCAATCTATTACTTCGGTCATTGTCTTACTTAAGGGCTGGAATTTCATTGACCCGTGGAGGCGGGTTTGGAGGCATGTGGGGGGTTAAAATTGCAAAAACTGGCAGGCGGGCACAAGTCCGCCTCCATCCCGCATCTACGCAATTTTCATTAAATCGTGTCTGCTGGTCCCGAGTCCGTCCCGCCTCTAAGAGGCGGGATAGGCTGTTAAGGCTCTTAACAAGCACTAAATTGGCTCTATAATGCCATTTTGAAAGGCCTTTGTGATTTTAACCCTTGTTCTCCGTGAAGCACGCCTGTTCTGAACCACGATTGTGAAACCTGGCGGGAGCACATTTGGATAGCTGACTATCAGTGGCTGGGCTGACTATCAGTGACTGGGGGCTGGCAGGCATCTGGGATGGAGGAGCTGTATCTGGGAGTGGTGGTGCAAAAAAATTCTCCCTCTCTCTCTCTCCTGCTCATTTTGCATCCAGGTCCTCTCACAGCAAAGGCCAGGCAGTCTCTGACCTTCAATGCAGCAGCAATGATGACATCATCAGAGGCGACTTTCAGACTGAAAACACTAATTAGTTCATGGGTTCCCACATGTTGCAACTCAATTGCCCAATTAGGTGAAAATTGCATCAATCTCCCACATCCAATTGCAGTCGGGTAAATAACACGAAAAGCGGATGACACGACCCCAACCCGCCCCGTATCAAAATCCAGCCCTATGTCTTTCTCAATCATTATCTTAAACCTTATTATGTTGTGATCACTATTGCCTAGCTGTTCCCTGATGCTTACTTCTCTTATCTGCTCTGGTTCATTTCCCCTTATTAGATCCAGCAGTGATTTCTCATTTGTTGGGCTTTTTACGTACTTTGTCAGAAATGTGTCCTGTACACTCTGTAAAAACTCCATCCTCTTTTCCCTTTTCACTATCTCTTCTTGCCAGTTTATTTGGGTGTAGTTGAAATCACCCATGATTATTGTTCTATGGGGGAGCAATTGGCCTCCATTACGCCTCCCGTTAGCGCCTCCGGGGGGCATTAACGGGGCGCTACCAGCTTTGCGACCAGGCGCGGCGATAGTACCGACGCCCGCGAAATTGACGTGGAGGTTTGCGGCGGCTGTAACCACTAGCGCCGTGATCTCCTGCGCCCAGAGATCGTGACGTCATCCGGCTGCGCAGCGCCCTGGTAGCGCCCCAGATCCGAACTTCGGTTCCGCCCCCCTTCAGCATCGCCGGGCGATGACACCGCCAGCGGCAGGAGGCGTTGTTCGGGAGGCCGGCCGCTTGGGGAGCGGTATTTAAAGGTAAGGCCGCTTCTGTCAATGAAAAATTTGTTTTCACCCCTTAGGTTGTTTTTTCAACTTTTTCCTGTGCCGCAATTGATCAGCCCTGCGCTCGGTTAGAGTGCTTGGGGCTGATCGTCGCGATCGCGGCTGCCGTCGGCGATGAGGGACCTTGTTTCAATGCCGAGCCTGCAGCGATGGCCCTTCCTTTTAATGGAAGGAAGGAGCCTCCGTTCCCGGCAGCGCTGCGCCCGACATTGGGCAGCGCTGCGCCACTACCGCCCCTCATGCCGAGCTTTAGCGCTCCGAGGGAAGTGGTAGCTTCTGATTTAGCGCTCCACTTCCTTCCGGGAGCGCTAAGCTCGAAGTTTGCATCAGATTCACTGGCGTAGCGCCCGGCGCTACTTTTACATTACCGCTCAGGTTATTGCCCCAAGCTCAATTTCTCCCCCTCTGTCTTTCACTCATTTTATAGATTTGTCTGCATATTTCTTCCTCCATTTTCCTTCCATTAGTAGGTGGTCTGTCGAATACCTCTATAAACATGATCGATCCCTTCTTATCCTTTATCTCAATCCATATGGGTTCTGTTTCTATCTTAATGTCCCTTTTTTCTACTGCCATTATGTTGTCTCTAATTAGTACATCTACCCCACCCCCTTTTTCCTTCGCTATCCTTTCTAAATACATTATATCCTGCAATGTTTAACCAACAATCCTGCTCTTTATGCAGCCATGTTTCAGTTATCTCGACGATATCTGGTTCCTCTCTATAAATGATTGCCTCCAGTTCCCCTGCTTTGTCTTGGATGCTGTGCACATTGCTGGACAGGCAATTGAATTTGTTTTTTAACAGTTGTTTCATACTTATGTTCTATAACTTTATCATTTCTTTGACCATTTATGTTACTATTATTCTTTCCCTTGGTCTGACCTTTATTCTCATCTCCTGTTGCTTTTATCTTCAGGCTTCTGTTATTTCCACCAGATCCCGCCCCCCCCCTGTTTTACTAGTTTATCCACGGCCCCTGTTTATCCTTTCCGCTTCCACCTCCCTTGGGGTCTGCAGTCAGAGCAACAAGAGGAACACACCATTTTAAACTGCCACCGTATTCATTAGCTGTCAAGTATATGAATCACAGTTTGTGCAATTTTTTAAACACCAATTAAGGTGCACAGCTTCTTTACATTGGGGAAAAAAACCAAATATTAAACATTTCTAAGTTCTAATTAAACGTTGCCTGAAACCTCTAAACAAAAGTATTACAGAACTGAATTGTGCTTTAGTAAAAATCTACAAAACTTTCAACTGGCAAGAACCAAGCTTGCTCTTTATTCCCTTATTTGGGTAAATTTGAACAGCATTGAAGTCCCGCATCAAACGCAAGATTTACAAACGGAACCTAGAGTTGGAACCTGTTGATGTTCCGAAAAACAAAACCCTGCCAACTTCAATCAAAAAATACAACCTGGAGCTAATGTGGCAAAACTACAGGGGGGTGGGGGGGCAGAGGGCCAGGCTCGTGATGGATTAAAAGCACTTTAGTTTGCCGTGGCTCAGTTAGTAGCGCTCTCGCTTCTGAGGCAGAAGGTTGTGGGTTCAAGTCCCACTCTAGAGACTCGAGCACATAATCCAGGCTGACACTCCAGTGCAGTGCTGAGGGAGTGCTGCACTGTTGGAAGTGCCGTCTTTTGGATGAGATGTTAAACCGAGACCCCATCTGCCCTCTCAGGTGGGTGTCTCATTATCTCATTGCTGTTTGTGGGAGCTTGCTGTGCACAAATTGGCTGCTGCGTTTTCTACATTACAACAGCGGCTACACTTCAAAAAGTACTTCATTGGCTGTAAAGCGCTTTGTGACGTCCTGAGGTCATGAAAGGCGCTATAGAAATGCAAGTTTTTCTTTCTTTACTATACACTGAGACTTTACACAAAGATTACAGGTACTATACACTGAGACTGTACACTGAGATTACAGGTACTATACACTGAGACTGTACACTGAGATTACAGGTACTATACACTGAGACTGTGCACTGAGATTACAGGTACTATACACTGAGACTGTGCACTGAGATTACAGGTACTATACACTGAGACTGTACACTGAGATTACAGGTACTATACACTGAGACTCTACACTGAGATTACAGGTACTATACACTGAGACTGTACACTGAGATTACAGGTACTATACACTGAGACTCTACACTGAGATTACAGGTACTATACACTGAGACTGTACACTGAGATTACAGGTACTATACACTGAGACTCTACACTGAGATTACAGGTACTATACACTGAGACTGTACACTGAGATTACAGGTACTATACACTGAGACTCTACACTGAGATTACAGGTACTATACACTGAGACTACACTGAGATTACAGGTACTATACACTGAGACTGTACACTGAGATTACAGGTACTATACACTGAGACTGTGCACTGAGATTACAGGTACTATACACTGAGACTACACTGAGATTACAGGTACTATACACTGAGACTGTACACTGAGATTACAGGTACTATACACTGAGACTGTGCACTGAGATTACAGGTACTATACACTGAGACTACACTGAGATTACAGGTACTATACACTGAGACTGTACACTGAGATTACAGGTACTATACACTGAGACTGTACACTGAGATTACAGGTACTATACACTGAGACTGTACACTGAGATTACAGGTACTATACACTGAGACTGTACACTGAGATTACAGGTACTATACACTGAGACTGTACACTGAGATTACAGGTACTATACACTGAGACTACACTGAGATTACAGGTACTATACACTGAGACTGTACACTGAGATTACAGGTACTATACACTGAGACTGTGCACTGAGATTACAGGTACTATACACTGAGACTACACTGAGATTACAGGTACTATACACTGAGACTGTACACTGAGATTACAGGTACTATACACTGAGACTGTACACTGAGATTACAGGTACTATACACTGAGACTGTACACTGAGATTACAGGTACTATACACTGAGACTCTACACTGAGATTACAGGTACTATACACTGAGACTGTGCACTGAGATTACAGGTACTATACACTGAGACTACACTGAGATTACAGGTACTATACACTGAGACGTACACTGAGATTACAATTACTATACACCGGCTTGCATTTATACAGCACCTTTAATGCAGTAAAACGTCCCAAGGTACTTCACAGGAATGTTATCAGATAAAATTTGACACCGAGCAACATCGGGAGATATTAGGGCAGCTGGCCAAAAGCATGGACAGAGAGGTAGGTTTTAAGGAGCATCTTAAAGGAGAAGAAAGAGGTAGAGAGGCGGAAAGGTTTAGGGAGGAAATTCCAGAGTTTATAGCCAAGACGGCTAAAGGCATGGCCACCAATGGTGGAGCGAAGAAAATGGGGGATGCATAAAAGTCCAGAGTTGGAGGAACGCAGAGTTCTCAGAGAGTCGTAGGGCTGGAGGAGGTTACAGAGCGATCTTTATTCCTGTTTATCTCTATAACCATCCACCTTGTTTGATGAAGCACCCTGGAGAATCTCGCTGCTGCAGCAAGTGAAGACTGGGCGTTTATTCCGAGCACATAACCCTCAGCACTTGAAACAGATGAAGAACTCAGCGCTCCATATCTGCTTATTATAAAGGTGTTATCGTGTTGGTTGCTGCACATTGTGTATTGTAATTGTCGATGAAGGCGCTGATTCTTGCAGGCGTAAATTTCCAGGGGCTCCTCAGTGCCTCACTCGCACTCTTTATGTGGGAACCTTAACTCTTGACTATGGAGCCATCACAGCCAAACCTGATCCCATCACCAACCTTCCAGCAGAGATCACTCGATGGCCAGCAGGATCAAGAGTCCGAGCTGAATTTTATTCCCATCCCTGCTATAGTGTTCTGGCACCAACCGTAGCACCTCTACTAACAGCCAGGCTAGGATCAGCTAACTCAGGACTGTAGAATTCGCAATTATCGCGATTTGATTAATAAGGAGAAAACACAAAGTTTCGTTCAAACAGCTTTTATTTCAGCAGAATGCTGTCAGGTTTAAATTGGACACAAGCAGCCTGTAAAATGGCCGCCGCACCGCGTGACAGAACATTCTAGACTTTTCAACAGGCAGACAAGATGGCGTTCCATTTTGCAAGATCGATAACGATTCAGCACAGTGAAGATAATACACGAGACATTATGGGTTTGCAGTATAAACATGGATACTGGAATCGGTTTTCCCAGGTACAAAGGAGAGCCATTGTACCGAGTAATCAAGGGCCCATCCAAAGGACATTAGTATGTAAACTCCCAACGGCTCTACGATGAGAGAGCCGTTAGCAGGTAGTTATACAGGACACTTGGAAGCCCCAAACCCCTCCAGGGAGAACACCGACCGATTTAACAATGGGAGAAATATTAACAGGTACTCAAACATTCATGAGTAGCCCCGAAACCCATTAAGGACGGAGATCACCCATACAAGACATTTAGGCGCCAAACCCTAAACAAAAGAATGGACATTATAGTTGGGCGGGAAACGGAAGATTTTTGCACTATAATTGCAGGCCCCAAACCGTCCATTCGCTCTCTTGTTCTTGCTCCTGCATTCGCTCGCTTGCTCCTGTGTTTTATCCGGTCGATTCGTAACCTCGTGGCTGCTCCTGTGTAAAAGACTGTTGAACTTTCTGATCCGTTCGGATCTACCTCGTGTCGCGTAACGAAGACCTATGTTGGTAACTGGCAGCGGAACCAAAGGCCCGAGATGAGATGAGATGAGATGAGATGAGAGGAGAAGAGAAGAAGACCATATCCATCGCCACGGTCAGTAAATCCCGACCGCGCCTGTAGGTCGATCAGCCAAGTCTTCTCGACAGGAAGTTTTCTTCTCTAAACTTCTAACAAGACATATTGCATCAATGATAACTGGACTGTGCAAACACATCGTATCAGTGATATTGACAACGGTGCTCCTCAACTAAACTGTGAAGTCAACCAACAGAGGTCTTCACTACAGCAGACGGTCCAGCCTACTAGCCCGAGCAGCAGAAGCCAGTAAACAAGTGGGACCAGGAGATCTCCTGACCGACACGTGGGTGCTGCGGTGAAAAACATCCGATCAGCTATTCGGGATTTCTCCGAGTTATTACGAGTGGTGAGCATGAGTCTCGAGATCCTACGAAGCTAGTTTAGGATAGATATTGATAGGGGAGGGTTTAAGTTTTAAGGATAACTGTAATGTGTGCCCCTATTTACGTTGTGCCGTTCGTTCCTCGTTTCCCTAAGAGTGATTATAACCGTTTGTAAGATTGTACTGTCATTAATCTGTGCGTATGACATGTATTTCATAATCTTAAGTATCATGCAATAAAGATTTTCCATTTCGTACCGTTCAAACCAAGTCTACATGAGTTTTATCTCCATTACTGCTCTCGCATCTAAGTCCAGTGTCTAGAACCGTAAGGGAGAGTGATTCGAACCACTCACAGGTGTGTCTAGTGTTCCCAGACTGGCTGGAGACCAGGCCTAGACCCGCACTGACATACAGGCTGCACAGAGCCGCGTGAATCTCACAGGCTACGAGACACGCAGGGTCAGGAGAGAATCCCTTACAGAAAATGGCGACCGCGGCAGGACACTGGCAGCGAGAGGGTAGTGTGTTAGATTTTGGAATGACTGTACGAAATGTTATGCAGGAAAAGATAGCGGATTATGTGTTTGGAAAGGTTAATCTAACTAAAAAGTGGATAAGTGAGTTGTTAGCGGATAAGAGCCCACTAGAGGCAGCTGAAAGGTGGACTGATAGTAAGGAGCATAAAAAGGCAGTTGAGAAAGCAGTCTGGCTTATGTGCTACAAAAGGCAGGTTCAGATTTCAAACCAGACCAATACAGCGCTAACAGCTCGAATCAGGCATTTAGAGGAGGAGATGGAGGAGAAGGTTTCTGGAGG
This sequence comes from Squalus acanthias, assembly GCA_030390025.1. Classification (NCBI taxonomy): domain Eukaryota; kingdom Metazoa; phylum Chordata; class Chondrichthyes; order Squaliformes; family Squalidae; genus Squalus; species Squalus acanthias. The sequence continues at coordinate 49,579,230 of CM059437.1, read as the reverse complement.
GGAGGTGCTCATTAAGAATTTAAATGAGTTACGCCAGGAAAGCCAGGAAGTCTCCAGTTACCTTAAAACAAGGGTAGAGTATCTCGAGTGCCAGATCACTGAAGCAAAATTGAACGAGAGTAGGATGAAGGAAAGATGTAACCGCCAAGCTGCCCAGATAAGAACTCAGGAAGAGAGCTTAATGGGGGTTAGGTCAGCGTATAAGTTGGCCCTTGAGGATAAGTTTCAGGGAGCCGACCATAGCGCCTGCCAAAAAGAGATAGAGAGCCTCAAAAGGGCCGTGAATAATGCGAACGGCATGGTGTGCCTTATCAATCCGTCGGCGCGCCAGCCGCTAGTAAATGAGAGATTTAGAAATTCCCCACCAAGTAAAGCAGAAGAAGTAGTAGCCACTGCGCCCTCCGCGCCACCCAGCTATTCAGAAACCTGGGTTAGGGAGGAAGCAACGGAAGAAACAAAAGAGCCCGTTGAAAAGGAAGTAGAAAAGGGATCGTTGTATCCAGTAACGGGGATTAAAAGGGGCCCAAGCAGAAACGGTGGGGAAGAACCGGGGGATCTCCTCGGACAGCTGGTGTTGCCTCACAGTTCACATCAGCTGAGAGCTATGATAAACCACGTAAGGAAGCTGACCGAGATAGACGACCCTTCCGTACATTTCAGGGAAGTTGAGCAAGCCGCAGCCATTAACGGCTGCGATGATGGGGAGACAGCAAAAATGCTGCTGTTCTCATTAGACAGCTCGGTCCTTCAGTGTCTCTCAGGCGAGAGCAAGAGGGGAAACAAAAGTTATGAGGAATTGAAAAATGAGGTCCTAGAAGTAGTGGGGGCGAACGACGGAGGTCCGTTTGCTAGAGTGGGACAGACAGTGCAGATGGAGGGAGAACCCCCGAAGGTTTTTGCCGACAGGCTGTGGCCAGTATATGAGCGCAGCTGTCTGGGTGCGCCCGAGCGCGAAGATGTGGAAGGCGCCGCTTTAATTCATTGGCTTAGGTGCATAATAGCCAACAGTTTACCAGCCGTTAGAGAGCAGGCAAAAGCCTGGTTCGATCCCAATGACCTCAACCTTACGGAAGAGTCGGTCTTGAATCGACTCACGTTAGGTTACCGTAACATAAGGGGTATGACGACACGTCCCTTTAAGGGAAGAGTACATGAGGTACGACCCGCAGCCCCAGCTCAAAGAGAGTGGCATCAGGAGGGTAATCGCGCCCCACAGGCAAGTAATGCCTGTTACGGGTGTGGGAAGACAGGGCACTGGCGCAAGCACTGCAGGAACCCTTGGAAGGATTCCAAGGATAAAAATCCCGCGGTCCGAGCCCAGGCGCCCGTCCCGCCCAAGGAAGCAAAGGCACCCACCTCTCCCGACGACCTCGAAGCAGTGTTAGGAGCCATGCGCAAGATGGTTTTGAATGCGCGTGGACAGGTGGCGGTCGCAACCGGCCCCGTAGGTGCCGCAGGACCGTCTAATAGTACCCAATGACTAGAGCCCACGCAGCCTGCCTACCTGTGTCCTTTTAAAAGACACGCACAGGAGGGGGTCTGCGGTGAGGAGGCCAGGTTAAAAGAGCAGGCCTTGCGGGAGGAGAACGCCCGCTTAATAGGGAAAATAGATGGGCTGGAAGGGCAGCTTAGAGAGCAGGCCCTGCGGGAGGAGAACGCCCGATCAATGGGAAAGTTAGACGTGCTCAGGCTAGAAGGGCAGCTTAGAGAGATAAAAGCAGCCTACAGGGTAGCCAGGAGCAGGGAGTATGAGAATTTAAAACAGGATAGAAATCTGCAGCCTCCAGCAGGTGAGATTTCACAGAAACAAGCAGGGGCGGTGGCCTGTCTTAAGGGAGGGGCCAGACCTGCGAGTGGGAAAGCACAGCCCCAGGTAGGACCACAAGGCCCACAGGCAGGCATAGCAGCTTGCATCAGGGGAAGGGACATCCCGGACGATCATGCAGCGTTTTTCTGGAGTTGGGGGTTAGATGACGAAGAACTCAGGGTTCCCTGGTCAGATGAGGATAGTGCAGATGAGCATAGTGATGATGACGGGTGGTTCCTGAGGAACGGTCTGGGAGGATTGGGGCCGATAGGTAGAGATCCACACGGGGTGGACACACAAGCTGCAGGTCCCGACAACAGGAGGGAGGAGCTAGAGGAGGCAGGGCCAGCCGCTATAGGAGCACAGAGAGTACCAATGTGGTTCCCAGAGGTGTGGCCGCCCGCTTTGAACGTCCAGTCCTCAGGGGAGGCAGAGATCACGAGTGAAGGGCCGCCTGCTGGGCCGAGCAGGGCGGAGCCACGAACTGCCAGCCCCGGGGTTAGGGAGGCGGAGTCAGCGGAGGCGGAGCCGGCGACTGTGATGGAACCCCAGGTCGTCCCGTTGGAGGTCTCGGAACCCGGTCCGTCCGTCACGGAACCCCCGCCCATAGCAACTCCCCGTAGGTCAAGTAGAGAACCCCAGCCCAGGAGGATGTGGTCATGTCCCCAGACTGCCCCAAGGCGTAAAATTCAGGTTAAGATAACCCGGGTAGAGACAGGCCACATCGCAGCAGTAACAGGCTGCGGCAGATCAGAGGAAAGGGTCAGCGCAGCAACAGGCTGCGGCAGATCAGAGGGAAGGGTCAGTGCCCTCCCACCGTCGGGAAGAGCTCGCAGCAGCCTTCTCAGAATTTAAAGGGGCCGCCCTGAGAACGGGCGGCACTGTAAAGTTATTAGTTTAAGGTTTTAAGTTTATAGTTCAAGGTTAAGTTTTAAGTTTATTAGTTCAAGGTTAAGTTTGTAGTGTTTTAACAGATAACGATAAAATGGTGGGAGTTTTAAGGCTAGGTTTTAGAGGAAGTCTATTCAGCAAACGTTGAAGTTTACGTGAGGCGAGGTCAGGGGACCCGCTCACCCTTCACAAAAGCCAGAGACTTTTTGCGAGGCTGGCTACCTCATTCTATCTGATCACAGGAACCAAGGAAGGATGGAACGACTTATAGTATTGCTCGTGGCAATCGGATGTGGATTGGCCTATCGAGGCCACACCAAGGATGTCGTGGTGTTTGGATGTTCCGGGGACACGGCCCCCATCGCGGTGGATGGGACCGGAAGACGGAAGGCAGAGGGGACCAGCACCTATTTCCACAAGGGAAGGTGGCCAGGATGGCTGGGAACGAACTCAACGGAGTATTCCAGCACATCGGGGTTCGCCTACAAAGAGACTTCTTTAATGTGCCCCAAAGTACGGATCATCGCACCCAGGATCAGCGTCACCGTCGGCAAACGGATTTGTTTGACCTGTAGTGGGGATGTCCCATTGAGCCGATGGTGGTGGCTGCGAAAGCTGAGCAAAACTATGAGGAACTCTTCGGTCGAGTGGGAACGACTGGGTAATAATACCCATCGGACAATTACGGGGACAAACGGACAAGTGAAAGTCTGTTGGGACAAATGGTGGGAACCGGATGAGGGGATTTATGTTTGTATGTGGGGGTCAAAGTACGTTTGCCCCAAAGGCATCTCCATATTTTTTATTAATCAGTGGCAGGATAACGGACAGGGGATGAGGTGGGATGCGAGCACCAGGGGGTGCGGAGCCCCATTCTCCCCGATCCCAGTAAATGCCACTGAGCTCATTACGCGCCCACGCAAAGCCCCGCCCACGATTCCGGTGGTTCTAACTGAGGAAGAAGGGTGCCCTAAAGCTAGTAAGGGACCCGGGAACGGTTTGGTACTGGTCCCCACAGACCAGATACTATTTCAGGGGGTACATTACGCGGTGGCCTCGGTGATTTTAAATCTCACTGAGGTACGGTTACCAGAGTGGTGCCCCAAAAAGACGGAACAGTTGTATCAGGTCCTGTTGACCAAGATGTTCAGACAATTTTACGAGTTTGATTTTGCAGAAATTGATAAGGCAAGTTTGTATACCGCACCGCAGGAAGTTTTGGATCAAGTAGGGAGGCAAAGAAGGGGTTTGGTGAACGATGCGTTCACTGCTTTTAATACAGGGACATCTGTGGTCAACGCTCTAGACAGTGTGGAGCTGCAGACCCAGATTAATGGTTTAAAAACACAGTTAAAAGACATTCTAACAGATGAGAATAAAGTGGTAGGGTCAGGTCTGCATGAGGACCAAGCCATGACTCTCCATTTAAAGGAGATCATAGCAGAGCTGGAGAAACATGCGCGTACGGTAAATGCCCTGATCAGGGAAGATCGGAATGCATCCGATCAAGCTGCGCAGAACGAGGTGTGCGTGCTTTACGGGGCGTGGTTACTGGGCGAGGGCCGCAGTAATTTGGAGGATTTAAAACAAGGTTTGGTTCCGTCCTGGATAAGTAACAAACACCTGCGGGCGCTCCACCCTTTTCAGAACGCATTAAGTCCGTGCCAGCTCAGGCTAGCTTCAGAAGCTTACCCAGTCCCCGTGGACTGCGGACGTTCAAACCATACTATTATGGGAATAGTATTACGCATGCCGGTTTTGGGCAACACAGCAAAGCCCGCCCCGGTATATCGGGTAGAGAACATTGGTGTCATTCAGGGGGGAGCCCACATTCGTTATGCAGCGGTTCCACCTTACGTCATCCGCTGGGAGCAAACGATGACAGGTACAGATCTCTCTGGTTGTCGTGGCAGGGGAGCACACATAATACTGTGCCCCCAGCACTTGAATGCCTTTTTAACACCACAATGCGGGTTCAGAACGGCTGGCGCCAAGTCCATGAATTGCACCATGGAGGCAATGGCACAAGATCATGTGCCTCCGCAGGTAGCATACATCGGGGGTGGAACATATTGTGTTACCACTGCAGCGCAACACTACCAGCATGGAAACCGTAGCCGGTGTCCGGTGAGTGACAGCAGTTTCTGTTTTAAACCCAGGGCTGAAGTTCAAGTAGCACAACAGCGAATTATCCCAATCCCTGAACCATCCACTGTTCACCTCACAGTAAAAGAGAATTTCACCGACTTGCAGCGATTTGTCGCGCATTTTGGATACCTCATTCCCCCTCTCCCTGAGCATTTAACCAAACTTCTAAAAGCCGTCGCGGTATCACAGAAGCATTTCTATACGTTAGAGCAGAAAACTGTCGAAATTGGAACAGACATTTTGGACATAGTGGTTCCACCGTGGTGGAATCTGTTCACTAATATTGAAGTGCCTTCATGGGTCAGAATAGCCTCCCACATTTTAGTCGTCTGTCAAGTGTTTATTGTAGTGTACCTATTGTTCATACATTGTAAAAGAGACAAGCGCCTCACCAAGCATGAGAACACGGGAGAGTGGCGAGAACGTTACGTGCGCGTGCACGATGAGAGCACCGTGTAATAGGAAAATGGCGTCACTCCCGCTCGCCACGTGCGCCGCGGAAGTTTGTACTCATTGTAAATACGTTGGAAACTCGATATGTTTAAGAGTTGGGATCTGTTTATTTTGGTGATGGTGTTGATTGTTTGGTTTTGGGCTTTGGTTTTCCTTTCCCTGAATAAAAGACAAATATACAGGTGATGCGTGAGGTATCGGCCTGGTTACGCCGGAAAGGAAAACAAGTGGTGTAAGTTTAAGGGCAAATGATGCCTACGGTGATATAAAATGTGATTTTCTTGGGAAATAAGGACGACACAGAGACCCTAGTCAAGTTAAAATTTATGGGATTAATTTACTGGATTCGGAGTGAAATCGAGATAAGATTGCTCACCACTGAGATTTTGATACGATAAGCGGAGTTATTCGCATCAACAGGAGGGACTGTAGAATTCGCAATTATCGCGATTTGATTAATAAGGAGAAAACACAAAGTTTCGTTCAAACAGCTTTTATTTCAGCAGAATGCTGTCAGGTTTAAATTGGACACAAGCAGCCTGTAAAATGGCCGCCGCACCGCGTGACAGAACATTCTAGACTTTTCAACAGGCAGACAAGATGGCGTTCCATTTTGCAAGATCGATAACGATTCAGCACAGTGAAGATAATACACGAGACATTATGGGTTTGCAGTATAAACATGGATACTGGAATCGGTTTTCCCAGGTACAAAGGAGAGCCATTGTACTGAGTAATCAAGGGCCCATCCAAAGGACATTAGTATGTAAACTCCCAACGGCTCTACGATGAGAGAGCCGTTAGCAGGTAGTTATACAGGACACTTGGAAGCCCCAAACCCCTCCAGGGAGAACACCGACCGATTTAACAATGGGAGAAATATTAACAGGTACTCAAACATTCATGAGTAGCCCCGAAACCCATTAAGGACGGAGATCACCCATACAAGACATTTGGGCGCCAAACCCTAAACAAAAGAATGGACATTATAGTTGGGCGGGAAACGGAAGATTTTTGCACTATAATTGCAGGCCCCAAACCGTCCATTCGCTCTCTTGTTCTTGCTCCTGCATTCGCTCGCTTGCTCCTGTGTTTTATCCGGTCGATTCGTAACCTCGTGGCTGCTCCTGTGTAAAAGACTGTTGAACTTTCTGATCCGTTCGGATCTACCTCGTGTCGCGTAACGAAGACCTATGTTGGTAACTGGCAGCGGAACCAAAGGCCCGAGATGAGATGAGATGAGATGAGAGGAGAAGAGAAGAAGACCATATCCATCGCCACGGTCAGTAAATCCCGACCGCGCCTGTAGGTCGATCAGCCAAGTCTTCTCGACAGGAAGTTTTCTTCTCTAAACTTCTAACAAGACATATTGCATCAATGATAACTGGACTGTGCAAACACATCGTATCAGTGATATTGACAACGGTGCTCCTCAACTAAACTGTGAAGTCAACCAACAGAGGTCTTCACTACAGCAGACGGTCCAGCCTACTAGCCCGAGCAGCAGAAGCCAGTAAACAAGTGGGACCAGGAGATCTCCTGACCGACACGTGGGTGCTGCGGTGAAAAACATCCGATCAGCTATTCGGGATTTCTCCGAGTTATTACGAGTGGTGAGCATGAGTCTCGAGATCCTACGAAGCTAGTTTAGGATAGATATTGATAGGGGAGGGTTTAAGTTTTAAGGATAACTGTAATGTGTGCCCCTATTTACGTTGTGCCGTTCGTTCCTCGTTTCCCTAAGAGTGATTATAACCGTTTGTAAGATTGTACTGTCATTAATCTGTGCGTATGACATGTATTTCATAATCTTAAGTATCATGCAATAAAGATTTTCCATTTCGTACCATTCAAACCAAGTCTACATGAGTTTTATCTCCATTACTGCTCTCGCATCTAAGTCCAGTGTCTAGAACCGTAAGGGAGAGTGATTCGAACCACTCACAGGTGTGTCTAGTGTTCCCAGACTGGCTGGAGACCAGGCCTAGACCCGCACTGACATACAGGCTGCACAGAGCCGCGTGAATCTCACAGGCTACGAGACACGCAGGGTCAGGAGAGAATCCCTTACAGGACCGACCGAGGATATCACCCCGAGCTTTCCTAATCTGTAAGGTGTTGTGTCACACTGTCAGTGAATTTCCTCACTAGGCCGGCGAGCAAGCTTGTTCAAAACCAAGGACAATGAAGTGGTTCTGTGCCTTCCAGTTTTTGTATCTCCCACAACATGCCTGAACTGACCAAGGCAATTGTTCCACGCCAAAGTATCAAGTCATATGTGAGTTGGTTTCATGAGTCATGTAACAGCTATTGTTGGTTTTTTGGGGGGGGGGGTCACAGAAACCCATCATTATTTCCAAAGCAAGTTACTGAGAATTCTGCACAAACCTGTAGGGTTTGTGTTTGCTCAGTATAGAGTGAACACTCTCTTCCTGTAGGGACACCGAGGTCCAAAGAGCTAAGGTAGAAGCTGGGAATGCCAAAGCTTAGGACAGCCCAAGTGTGCAAAGGTGTCCTGTTGGAGTTTAATGGGCTAACACTGCACAGCCCAGCAGAGCTGATTCCTGCTGCTTGTCCACACTAGAACCACACTACCCGTTGGCTTGAAGGGTTATCGGGAGCGGAGTGGGAAGAATCCCAGCCCCGCCAGTGACAGGTCTTACCCTGCCATTAGGGAGCCAGGCTGATTGGTCAATCAGTAACCATGCCCTGGAGTACTGCAGACCTGCCTAGTCCAGGTATCGGATCTGCCGACTGCCACAGAGGGATCTGAGCCTCCATCCCCGGATGTGTCAACGTGGAGCCACCTCAGCCCCAGAGAGCTCCCGGTGGCCTGTCACTTTAATTCACCGCTTCACTCCCACTCTGACCTCACCGTCCTCGGCCTCTTGCATTGTTCCACGGAAGCTCAGCGTAAGCTCGAGGAACAGCACCTCATCTTTCGATTAGGCACTCTACAGCCCTCTGGACTCAACATAGAGTTCAACAATTTCAGATCATAACCTCGGCCCCTATCACATATATTCTTTTTTATCCACACTTTTTGTTTGGCCTTTTTTTCTTCCCTCCCACATGGCAGCTGTCCTTCATTCTACCAGCGCAATTCACACTTCATCTGGAGCCCTCCTTTGTTCCTTAACCTGTCACATTACCACCTCCTCTTGTCTTGAATATCTCTTAATGTCTCTCTATGTCTCTCAATCTCTGCTGCTTTCTATCCTATCACTGACCTTCCCTTTTGTTCTTTCATCCCCTCCCCCATTTCCCCGCCCCTTAACCTGCTTTAAAATCTATTCCATTTCCTGCTTTTTTCCAGTTCTGACGAAAGGTCAGTGACCTGAAACGTTAACTCTGTTTCTCTCTCCACGGATGCTGCCTGGCCTGCTGAGTTTTTCCAGCGTTTTCTGTTGCTATTTCGGATTTCCAGCATCCGCAGTATTTTGCTATTGTATTGAGAACAGTTACTAGTTGCTCGTCAGCCGAGCATGGGTTTGAGCCCTCGCTGAGCAGACAGCAGACACCGGGAGCTCTTCCTGAGTGGGCACGGTGGGTGAACTGCCCAACTCACCGGAAGATGAGTGCACTGCCGCCATCCTCCTAACCACAGCGTAGACACGCACCATGTCCCACAGCCACCCGCCAGGCAGTCCACCTGGCGTTCCAGCCATCCCCACTCCCTTTAGAACAGGCCCACTGTTCTACCAGCACCCTCCCAGCAGTCACATAACCAGGGCAGGACATGTTACTGTGGGTGAGGGAGGGAAGGCGTCAGTGAAATCAACAATCATCTGATCGATATTTATCCCTCAATCAAGTCCAGTAAAGCAGATTATCTGGTCATTATCTCACCTTTCCTGCACTTCCTCACATTACAACAGTGACTAAAAGTGCTTCATTGGCTGTACCCTGAGGACATGAAAGGCACGATAAAAATGCAGGTTCTTTCTTTAGATAAGAGAACTGGAATCAGTATTGGTACCAGGCAGAAGCTATAAATGTCTGGCTTTGTTTTATTGTGTGTTTTTTATCAATTTGTTTTTCGAGCAGGCGGTCTTATTTGCCTCCTGTTAGATTGCAGTCTTCAGCCAGCAGGTTATTTGCACAAGATTGATTCTAGTTATCAGAGTTACAAATATTCACATAAAGATTAAAGCCCAGGAACAGTTTCACTTCAGTTGTCCTTCAATTGTTTCCTTTCCGCTTTGTGTAGGTGGTTTGGTTCTCTCTTGTTCTCTTCTGGCTGGGAGTCAGGACCTCTGAGAGCCTGCAAGTAATAGCACTCTCTGACATCTGAGTTTCTTGAAACATATTTCAAACATAACAATAAAAGTCGTGCACTTATAATCATACAACACAACTGGAAAGTACCTAGTACAGGAAACTCTTTGGTATCCAGCACCGACGGGACCGGGATGGTGCCAGGTTGATTAAAAATTCCGGATAAGGGAGAGGTATATCTACCGAGGCTATTTTTAACAAAAATTAAAAAATCAAGAAATGTGCAGTATAATTGGGTACTCCCCTACAGAATGTTGTGTTAAATGGATGGTGGAAGATGCTTGATTAAGTACAGTACTGCCAGTTGAGGGTAATCCATAACTCTTTAATTACTTAACAGTAAAACAAAACTTATAAACGACTGTATACTGTAGTTTTTGGAGTATGAATTCTGCCGGTTATTAGAGAATTCCGGATATTTAGGTGCCGTTTAAACGAGAGTTTCCTGTACATAGTGAGGAAGTAACTGACAGAGCACACACACACAAAGGTGTGTTTCTCATCTGTTCTCGGGATGTGGGCGTCACTCGCAAGGCCGATTTATTTCCCATCCTTAGTGGCTCTGAGAAGGTGGTGGTGGGCCTTCTCCTTGAATAGTATTAGGTAGGGAATTCCAGGATGCTGACTCAACAATGATGAAGGAACGATGATATATGTCCAAGTCAGGATGGTGTGTGGCCTCCGTAACAATCCCGTCTCCACCCCTGCCTCAGCTCACCTGCTGCTGAAACCCTCATCCATGCTTATGCTACATCCAGACTGGATTATTTCAACGCTCTCCTGGCCGGCCTCCACTAGTTCCCCTTGAGCTCATCCAAAACTCGGCTGCCCGTGTCCTAACTCGCACCAAGTCCCGTTCACCCATCGCCCCTGTGCTCGCTGACCGACATTGGCTCCCGGTCCACCAACTCCGCGGTTTTAAAATTCTCACCCTTGTGTTCAAATCCCTCCATGGCCTCGCCCCTCCCTATCTCTGTAACCTCCTCCGGCCCTGCAACCCTCCCAGATCTCTGCGCTCCTCCAACTCTGGCCTCTTGTGCACCCCCCGATTTCCTTCACCCCACCATTGGTGGCCGTGCCTTCAGCTGTCGAGGCCCTAAGCTCTGGAATTACCTCCCTAAACCTCTCCTCCTCTTCTCTTCTTTAAGACGCTCCTTCAAACATACCTCTTTGACCAAGCTTTCGGTCACCTGCCCTAATATCTCCTTATGTGGCTCGGCTCCTGTGAAGCGCCTTGGGACATTTTACTACATTAAAGGCGCTATAAAAATACAAGTTGTTGTTGTAAATACTCCATGGAACAGGATGGCCCCCGTGCCACTGAGACCAAGGAACCAAGGGTTAAAGAATGAACGTAGGTCAATATTCTGGATTTAACTTGATAACAGTTGTGGATAAGGGAGAAATATTTACCTGGAAAGATTTTTCTTTGCATTGAGAACCCAAGATTCAGAGACGTAGGTCAGCACCCAAGGCTGAAAGGTGGAAAAGGGAAGAGATAAATCCGGCAGCAGAGACCAGGCGATGCCAAAGCGAGTTTTCGAAAGGTTGCAGATTGTAAAGGGAGGAGGTGACTGGGGGGAGATAAGGTGCTTCACAGCCTGGAAGTCGTGGGAACAAGCTGAGTTCGAGTAGGCGGCTATGGGGCCAACAGTGCGATGGCCGGCGCCCATTGCACCAATGCATATCGGGGGCTCCAACTCCCCGTGTTATCGGGCACGGAGGCCTGAGGCCTACAATGTGCCCGAAAGCAGACTGTGTGCAAAATGTGCTCAGGCCTGACAATTTATTTAAATTAAGGGGGTGGGGGGGAGGTCCTGATAATGCAGAGAAGTCCTTTCGGTGGAATAGCATCTTCCAGCACAGAAGGAGGTCATTCAGCCCATCGTGCCTGTGCCGGCTCTTTGAAAGAGCTCTCCAATTAGTCCCACTCCCTCCTGCTCTTTCCCCATAGTCCTGCAAATTTTTCCTTATCAAGTATTTATCCAATTCTCTTTTGAAAGTTACAATTGACTCTGCTTCCACCGCCCTTTCAGGCAGCGCATTCCAGATCACAACAACTCGCTGCGTAAAAAAATAACTAGACCTCCCCTCTGGTTCTTTTGTCAATGATCTTAGACCCGTGTCCTCTGGTTACCAACCCTCCTTCCAGTGGAAACAGTTTTTCTCGGTCTACTCTATCAAAACCCTTCATGATTTTGAACACCTCTATTAAATCTGCCCTGGACCTTCTCTGCTCGAAGGAGAACAACCCCAGCTTCTCCAGTCTCTACACATAAGTGAAGTTCCTCATCCCTGGTACCATTCTAGTAAATCTCCTCTTGCACCCTATCCAAGGATGAGTTGCTGTATAATTTCCTTTCAGTATTGGTTTACAGACCATCGGTGCTGGGTTCCATAATCGTTTTACATCAGCTGTCAACAGTACCAAGCTGAAATGCTAACTTGGATAGTAACTCTGCGAGGCTATTGTACAATTACAACAATCTCTGCTGGCCACTAAAAGCCTTTTGCCGTTTCCGGATGCAGGTCGACTTGGCTGCTATATTGACCAACGGTAAACATAAGGGCCCGAAAATTAAACCTAATACGCGAGAGTACGCACTGTGTACTCTCGCGTATTAGATCCCGAATTGCCGGTTTCCTGCATGCACTGCGCATGCGCGGGAAACCGGCACTTCGTGAATTGCAAAGGGGGCGGTTCCTAAGTGAACCGCGTGCGCTGCTACAGGTTGTGCGCACACAGTGCACTTAGTTTTTTTTTCAGCTTTGAACGCGCAGGTAAGTGGTGAAGATTTTACACATAAAGAAAGCAGGCGTAGGACCCCCTTTTAACAAGGTAAGTAGTTAATTAAGTGTTATTTTAAATTATTTTCAACAGGTTTATCTTTTTTAGAGACTTTAAAGAAAGGTAAGTTTATTTTTATAACTTTTAAAAAGATTTTAAATTTTTTCAAAAATTTAATTTTTTGTTTAAAGTGGTTAATTTATTTAACTATACTTATTTTATTAATGTGATGGCTTTTTTTTTAAATTTAATTGAGGTTTAGCTGTTCTTTTGGGGGTTTGTAGTATTCATAGCTTTGACAGCCCTTGCTGTTAAAACTATGAATGAAAGATGGTGTGCTGCCATTGGCTCTAACTGAATCACGTGATCCCAGAGCTCGCACGAACTAATTGCGCCTCTGGGTCACGCAAGCACTGCACGGTTGCAACAGGGAGAGGCCTTGAAACTGAAGTTCGTGTGGGCCCGAAACAAAAAGGTAGGCGCGGAGTGCGATATCGCGGGGAATCCTTACCCCCGCGGGAACCATCGATCTTTAATTTCTGGGCCATAGTTACTTTAAATCACGAGTGCGTGGTTCCCAGGGGGGGGCAATAAAAGAAAAATCGAAAGGCTTCTTTTTATTTACGTGCTTTGCTAATCTCTTCCAGGCTCCTGACGAGGGGGTGAATTCACAGCATCGTATAGGCTCTGTTTATTCAGCTGTCGACTCCGACAGCAGAAGGTTGAATGATGTCCATCTATTGCTGCAGTATCATGCTCATCTTTTACCGTGTCACGCGAAAGTCTCAGTCAAATTTCGGGACAATCGCTCCCAAGTGTTCACAGTTGTACACGTAGTTTGGGCAAAATCACACTATACGAATACTGAAGAAAGGCTTCTGCAACAATTTTAGATCATAACCTCAGCTCCAATCACATTTATATTTTATTTTTATTTGTCCCCCCTCCACCTTTTTTTTCCCTCCTAGAAGCTGGCAGCTGTCCTTCATTCTGCCAGTGGATTTCACACTTCATTCAGCCTTAATCTGTCACATTAACACCACCTCTAGCCTTGCATATCTCTTAATGTCTCTTAATGTCTCTTCAACTCCCCCTTTGTTCCTTTATCCCCTCCCCCTTTTCCCAGCTTTACCCTGGCCTTAAATCTATTTGATTTCCGGCTCTTCCCAGTTCTGATGAAAGGTCATCGACCTGAAACGTTAACTCTCTTTCTCTCTCCACGGATGCTGCCTGGCCTGCTGAGTTTTTCCAGCGTTTTCTGTTGTTGCTTTGGTTTGCGGCCTGGCCCACAGCTGTATTTGCCCACGGGGTGAGTTCCCGATCTCAGTTGTGCTGTCTGGAGACGGTGCCGAGTGAAGGCTTGGAGCATCGCCCACTGACCAGCTGAGTTGCGATGCGCAGAGTGTGTGGCAGGGCAGTGCCAGCAGAGGAATGGGCGCAGCGCGCTGAGGAATTATGTCAAGGGCTTAAAAGAGAGGAAGGAAACATTTTAACATGGAATCAAAAATGCCAACATTCCAACAAGCACATTTGTATCCAATTCCAATCAGATTCTCATCACTAATTCCACAAGTGCAGCCCAAAATGGATTCACTATTGGGGGAAAGAGCAGGAGAGTGGGGACTAATTGGGATCGCTCTTTCAGAGAGCCGGAGCAGGCACAATGGGCCGAATGGCCTCTTTCTGTGCTGCATAATTCTATGATAATAGAGAGGCTCATTCGATGGACTGCAGCGGATCAAGGAGGAGGCTCACCACCACGTTCCTGGGGCAACCAGGGATGGGCAATAAACGCTAGCTTGACAGCAACGGCCCATATCCCAAGAACAAATTTTAAAAATTGCCGACCAGGATGACCCCAGGCTCAGTCCCTGGTCCACGTTGAGTTAGCTGAGCTCAGTGCTAGGGGGCGCTACAGCAGGAGTCAGTACCCAGGTAACCGAGAGGAAAATGAGAAAACTGGGCACAAGGTTCGAATTGCGGCCTAGCTAATGATTTGTGTCGGTTTAACGCTGCCTCGCTTCTTTTATACTCTGTGTGCCTGTTTCTAAAACTCCCACCTTTAAATATTGGTGTACCTGAGCCCCTCTGCTCCTCTACTCCTTTTAAACTTTTAGTGTATCTGTCCTCTCATTCTTCTTCCCAGAGTGTGCCCCCTCACATTTCTCTGAATTAAACTTCAGCTTGTTTTTTAATTCATCCTCTAGACGTGGGCGTCGTTGGCAAGGCCGGCATTTGTTGCCCATTCCTTGCGGCCCTCGGAAGGTGGTGGTGAGCCTTCTTCTTATTCTTTGTCGCGGTTTTGACACAACTGAGCGGCTCGCTCGACCACTTCGGAGGGCAGTTAAGAGTCAGCCATGTCGGTGTGGGTCTGGAGTCACATAGAGGCCAGACCGGGCAAGGGCGGCAGGTTTCCTTCCCTAAAGGACACGAGTGAACCAGATGGGTTTTTACGGCAATCCGACAGCTTCATGGTCGCTGTTACTGATCCCAGCTTTTTATTTCCAGATTTTTTTTAATGAATTGAAATTCTCAAACTGCTTTGGGGGATCTGAACTGATGTTCTCTGCATTATTAGCCCAGGCCTCTGTCCAGTAACAGAAGAATACCACCCTGACATCTATCTGCCTAATCAAACAGCCCATGACCTCTTCAAGTTCTGTAAATTCCTCTTCACTGTCTAGCACGCTCCCTACTTTTGTATTGTATGCAAAGTTTGACATTGGGCCTCTCTGGAGTTTAGAAGAATGAGAGGTGATCTCATTGAAACATACAAGATTCTGAAGGGGATTGACAGGGTAGATGCTGAGAGGTTGTTTCCCCTGGCTGGAGTGTCTAGAACTAGGGGGCATAGTCTCAGGATAAGGGGTTGGACATTTAAGATTGAGATGAGGAGGAATTTCTTAACTCAGAGGGTGGTGAATCTTTGGAATTCTCTGCCCCAGAATGCTGTGAATGCTGAGTCTTTGAGTATATTCAAGGCTGAGATAGATAGATTTTTGGACTCTAGCGGAATCGAGGGATATGGAGATCAGGCAGGAAAGTGGAGTTGAGGTCGATGATCAGCCAAGATCTTATTGAATGGCGGAGCAGGCTCGAGGGGCCGTATGGCCTACTCCTGCTCCTAATTCTTATGTGCCCCCATACTGAAGGCCAAATCATTTATATATATTAAGAACATTAAGGAACAATAAGGATGCAAGATTCTGGTGTTAATGAGCTTTCAGGAAATGTTGAGTAAGATCCCCTCCTGCAGTAAATGCAGACCTGGAGTGAGTTTGGACGATGACCCACCAAGTTGGTCAACCAGAATCACAGCCCTGGCAGAACGAGCGGCACCCAGAACAGGGGTAGAAGACACGGTCCACAGTGCTCTGAGAGTAAGCGAGATATACTGACTACACCACACAGGGATAAGTGCTGCAGTGAGCTGAAACCTTCACATCTAACGGTTCCCAACAAGACACGAAGAGCAACTTTACTCAGAGCATTGTGTTACCAGTACTAGAAAGAGAGAAGGAAAGAAAGAAAGAAAGAAAGAAAGAAAGAAAGAAAGAAAGAAAGAAAGAAAGAAAGAAAGAAAGAAAGAAAGAACTTGCATTTATTTGGCGCCTTTCACATCATCAGCACTTTGCCACCTATGGATTAATTTTGAAAGGGCAATGACAGTTGTGGTGTAAGAAAAGTGGCAGCCAATTTCCACACAGCAAGATCCCACACAAGAAAAAGAACTAATGACCAGGGCGGGGAGGGTCTGAGGGGTCGGTGGGTCAGGGAGGGGCTGGGGTCAGTGGGTCAGGGAGGGGCTGAGGGGTCGGTGGGTCAGGGAGGGGCTGAGGGGTCGGTGGGTCAGGGAGGGGCTGAGGGGTCGGTGGGTCAGGGAGGGGCCGAGGGGTCAGTGGGTCAGGGAGTGGCTGAGGGGTCGGTGGGTCAGGGAGTGGCTGAGGGGTCGGTGGGGGTGGGGAGGGGCTGAGGGTCAGGGAGGGGCTGAGAGGTCAGTGGAGGTGGGGAGGGGCTGAGGGGTCGGTGGGTCAGGGAGGGGCTGAGAGGTCAGTGGGGGTGGGGAGGGGCTGAGGGGTCGGTGGGTCAGGGAGGGGCTGAGAGGTCGGTGAGTGTGGGGAGGGGCTGAGGGGTCGGTGGGGGTGGGGAGGGATGAGGGGTCGGTGGGGGTGAGGAGCGGCTGAGGGGTCAGTGGGTCAGGGAGGGGCTGAGGGGTCGGTGGGTCAGGGAGTGGCTGAGGGGTCGGTGAGTGTGGGGAGGGGCTGAGAGGTCAGTGGGGGTGGGGAGGGGCTGAGAGGTCGGTGAGTGTGGGGAGGGGCTGAGGGGTCGGTGGGGGTGAGGAGCGGCTGAGGGGTCAGTGGGGGTGGGGAGGGGCTGAGGGGTCGGTGGGGGTGGGGAGGGGCTGAGGGGTCGGTGGGGGTGGGGAGGGGCTGAGGGGTCGGTGGGGGGTGGGGAGGGGCTGAGGGGTCGGTGGGTCAGGGAGGGGCTGAGGGGTCGGTGGGGGTGGGGAGGGATGAGGGGTCGGTGGGGGTGAGGAGGGGCTGAGGGGTCGGTGGGGGTGGGGAGGGGCTGAGGGGTCGGTGGGGGTGGGGAGGGGCTGAGGGGTCGGTGGGGGTGGGGAGGGGCTGAGGGGTCAGTGGGGAGGGGCTGAGGGGTCGGTGGGGGTGGGGAGGGGCTGAGGGGTCAGTGGGGGTGGGGAGGAGGGGCTGAGGGGTCGGTGGGGGTGGGGAGGGGCTGAGGGGTCGGTGGGGGTGGGGAGGGGCTGAGGGGTCGGTGGGGGTGGGGAGGGGCTGAGGGGTCGGTGGGGGTGAGGAGGGGCTGAGGGGTCGGTGGGGGTGGGGAGGGGCTGAGGGGTCGGTGGGGGTGGGGAGGGGCTGAGGGGTCAGTGGGGGTGGGGAGGGGCTGAGGTGTCGGTGGGGGTGGGGAGGGGCTGAGGGGTCAGTGGGGGTGGGGAGGGGCTGAGGGGTCGGTGGGGGTGGGGAGGGGCTGAGGGGTCAGTGGGGGTGGGGAGGGGCTGAGGTGTCGGTGGGGGTGGGGAGGGGCTGAGGGGTCAGTGGGGGTGGGGAGGGGCTGAGGGGTCGGTGGGGGTGGGGAGGGGCTGAGGGGTCAGTGGGGGTGGGGAGGGGCTGAGGTGTCGGTGGGGGTGGGGAGGGGCTGAGGGGTCAGTGGGGGTGGGGAGGGGCTGAGGGGTCGGTGGGGGTGGGAGGGATGAGGGGTCGGTGGGGGTGGGGAGGGATGAGGGGTCATGGGGGGGCGAGGAGGGGCTGAGGGTTAGATTTTTTTTAAATTCGTTCCTGGGATGTGGGCGTCGCTGGCAAAGCCAGCATTTATTGCCCATCCCTAGTTTCCCTTGAGAAGGTGGTGGTGAGCCGCCTTCTTGAACCGCTGCAGTCCGTGTGGTGAAGGTACTCCCACAGTGCTGTTAGGGAAGGAGTTCCAGGATTTTGACCCAACGACGATGAAGGAACGGCGATATACTTCTAAGTCAGGATGGTGTGTGACTTGGAGGGGAACTTGGAGGTGGTGGTGTTCCCATGCACCTGCTGCCCTTGTCCTTCTAGGTGGAAGAGGTTTCAGGTTTGGGAGGTGCTGCTGAAGAAGCCTTGGCGAGTTGCTGCAGTGCATCTTGTAGATCAGCGGTTCCCAACCTTTTCCTTTATGCGGACCACTACATCGTCATCAAAAGCTTTTGCGGACCACAACGTAAGCAAGCCGATTAAAACATTTTGTGAATAATGTCACAACTTACCTCTGGCACTATTATTACCCTTCTCTTGTAGAATTCGCAATATATCGCGATTTTATAAATAAGGAGAAAAACACATAGTTTCGTTCAAACAGCTTTTATTTCAGCAGAATGCTGTCAGGTTTTCAAAGTGGACACAAGCAGCTTGTAAAATGGCCGCCGCACCTCGTGGCAGAACATTCTAGACTTTTCAACAGGCAGACAAGATGGCGTTCCAGTAAACATTTGTGCAAGATCGATTAAGACTCAGCACATTGAAGATAATACACGAGACATCATGGGTTTACAGTATACACATAAATACTGAAATCGGTCTCCCAGGTACGAATAAAAGCTATTGTACCAAGTAATCAAGAACCCATCCAAAGACATTAATATGTAGAATCCCAACGACTCTACGATGAGAGAGCCGTTAGCGGGTAGTTACAGAAAACTCTTGGAAGCCCCAAAAACCCCTCCAGGGAGAACACCGACCGATTAAACAATGGGAGAAATATTAACAGGTACTCAGACATTTACGAGTAGCCCCGAAACCCATTAAAACGAAGATCACCCTATACAAGACATTTGAGCGCCAAACCCTAACAAAAGAAAAGACATTAAGGTTGGGCGGGAAACGGAAGATTTTGCACTATAATTGCAAGCTCCAAACCGTCCATCTTTCTCTTATTCGGTTGACTCTTATCCTCGTGGCTGCTCCTGTGCTCTTGACTCGCCGTCTTGTTCCTGCTTGCCTCGTGTCTCTTTTCAAAAGACTGTTGAACTTTACGATCCGCTCGAATCTACCTCGTGTCGTGTCGCGAAGACCTGTGTAGAACTGGGCTCTGAAGCCTTGAAGCGGGCGCACCATTCCGATAAGTCGGTAAACGGTGTTGGAACCGAAGGCCCGAGATGAGATGAGATGAGATGAGATGAGATGAAAAGAGAAGAAGACCATACTTATCGCCACGGTCAGTAAGCTCCGACCGCGCCTGTAGGTCGAATAGACAATTTTCCTTGCCAGGAAGACTTCTTCGAGTTTTACAGAACTGACAGGAAGACTATTCTTCTAATTCTATCGCATCCGTGCGAGGGCACAGGAAGACTCTTTTTTGAGTAGAGTCGGAACTCCGAGGACAACACAGATCTTCATGACAGCAGACATTCCAGCCTGCTAGCCGGAGCAGAAACGAGTAAACAAGTGGGGCCAGGAGACCCCCTGATCGACACGTGGGCGCTGCGGTGAAAAACATCCGATCAGAGTTTTCGGAATTCTCCGAGTTATCACGAGTGGTGAGCATGAGTCTCGAATCCTACGAATCTAGCTTAGGACAGATATTGATAGGGGAGGGTTTCAAGTATTAAGGATAATTGTAATGTGTGCCCCCATTTACGATGTGTCGTTCGTTCCTCGTTTCCCCGAAATTAGTTACATAACTGCGTGTAAGATTGTACTGTCATTAATCTGTGCTTATGACATGTACTTCGTAATCTTAAGTATTATGCAATAAAGATTTTCCATTTCGTACCATTCAACCGAGTCTACCTGAGTTTCATCTCCATTACTGCTCTCGCATCTAAGTCCAGTGTCTAGAACCGTAAGGGCGAGTGGGTCGAACCACTCACAGGTGTGTCTAGTGCTCCCAGACTGGCTGGAGACCAGAACAGGCAACAAGGCCTAAACCCGCACTAGCACCCGGGCTGCACAGAGCCACACGAATCTCACAGGCTGAGAGACAAAAACCCTTACACTCTTCACTTGCCATGTTCAATGTGAAATTGTTCTTCGCCATTTCTGTTGCAGTTTTTACACTCTTGTCTTGCCTTCTGGTTTTGAAGCCGCCTGAATTCTGTGCCATTTACTGTCATGGCCTTAAATCCCTTTTTATGTTCTGGATGAATTGTTTGTTCGTTCCGTTGAACCAGGCTGGACTGTAATGACGCTCAGTACCTTTGCTGTGCATGGGTACACGTTGATCCATTGCATTCAGATTCACCTCCTTGAAGGAACTCCATAGAACAACTACAGCAACAACCTCCACATCTAGTTTAAACACTCCCCACATTCTATCTGTCCTGCCGGCCAACACCTCAAACCCTTTTGTTTCGGTGGAACCCATCAGGTCTCTATAAGCTCCCTCTATTCCGAAAGCTGTAGCAGTGTTTCATGGAACGAACCCCTGTTTCACTACAGCAAAGGTTGAGCGACGCTTGGTCTGTCTAATTCCCCTCTGTCTCTCTTGACTATCACATGACACGGGTAGTATTTCAGAAAGTGCTAAAATTGACACAGTATTGGGGACTCCAGGACAGTCCTGGAGGGGTGTGTAAAACATGTTTTGAAATTAGCTGGAGAGAAATGTGAGGTGACGGGCCTCGAGGGGCAGACTGAGGAGAGGGTCTGTACATTGAATGGGGACATGTCAAAAAGAGCCAGAAGAGTTAGGGATTCAGAAACACAAACCTCTCTGAAGGGTTACTTCTCCCGCCTGTTCCGAATTTTTGCCAGACACTTTTCAGGTTTAACATGGATGGTGGGGGCGGGGGGGGGGGGGGGTGCGGGGGGGGGGGGGTGGGGGGGTTGTTCGTGTCGTCACAGTCAAACCTCTGCCGAACCAAACTCCCACAGTCACAGGATTAGAATGGCGGAGGCCGGCAGATTCCCCTTCACTGTTGGTGCAATCATTCTTTTCACAATTAACTGCTCTTTTTCTGTTACTTTCGATTTACACACTCGGTTTTTATCGAACAGTGATTATTTTATATTGGAATAATGTTTAAGGGATGTGGTGTGTTCATTGTCTGTACAATAACTCTGTGACCCAGTGTGAGAAGTAAATCACAAACCGCCCAGCGCGGGGCTCGAACAATCCGGACAGCTTTTATCACAGTTGTTTAGAGCGTGGTGCTAATATCGCTAAGGGCACGGGTTTAATCCCTGTACGGGTCATCAGCAGTATATTTCTTACTTTTTCGGATTCTCCTGACATTGAAAATCCAGACTTTACAAAAAATCTACACAAACTGTCAGGGGGAAATTATTTTCAATAACATCCATTCCACCTTTGCACTGGGCGGAGCGACACATCTCTCTGTTTATTTGTCTTTCTTCGGTTTGCTGATAAACGTTTAACTCGCGGCCTGTTCCCGTTAATGGTCACAAGCAGTAACAGACAGACAGGGCGTGTCTGACCGCCCCGAGATGTGTAAAAGGCATCAGTTTAGGACAAAAACATCAAATCAAATGTTCACCTGGCACCGAGAGAGACAAAAACCAGAGAAAGGGGCAGAAGGAGACAGAGAAATAAAAGCTAAATACAGCCAATAGAAATAGTTTCCATCCTTGATGTCTCTCTCTATTCAAACCCAACCCTTCAGTGGCGGATAAAAGACGTCAGTTTAAATTGGTAAGTTCGAGAAAAGGACCCAAAGAAAGAGACACAAAATATCTAAAAGCCGCCGAATCCCAACTGAGCTATTTCGGCCTCATATCAAAGTGATTTTCGTGTCATTCTTTTAAAGAAACTCTAATCCCTCCTGCTCATTAAGGAGAATGGGACCCGGCCAGATAGAGTCATAGAGTCACAGAGTTATACAGCACAGAAAGAGGCCCTTCGGCCCATCGTGTCCACGCCGGCCATCAAGCCCTGTCTATTCTAATCCCATTTTCCAGCACTTGGTCCGTAGCCTTGTATGCTATGGCGTTTCAAGTGCTCATCTAAATGCTTCTTGAATGTTGTGAGGGTTCCTGCCTCTACCACCCTTTCAGGCAGTGAGTTCCAGATTCCAACCACCCTCTGGGTGAACAAGTTTTTCCTCAAATCCCCTCTAAACCTCCTGCCCCTTACCTTGAAACTATGCCCCCTGGTTATTGACCCCTCTACTAAGGGGAAAAGTTCCTTTCTATCTACCCTATCTATGCCCCTCATAATTTTGTACACCTCAATCAGGTCCCCCCCTCAGCCTTCTCTGCTCTAAGGAAAACAACCCCAGCCTGTCTCTTCATAGCTGAAGCGCTCCAGCCCAGGTAACACCCTGGTGAATCTCCTCTGCACCCTCTCCAATGCAATCACATCCTTCCTATAGTGTGGCGACCAGAACTGCACACAGTATTCCAGCTGTGGCCTAACTAGCATTTTGTACAGCTCCATCATAACCTCCCTGGTCTTATATTCTATGCCTCGGCTAATGAAGGCAAGTATCCCATATGCCTTCTTAACCACCTTATCTACCTGTCCTGCTGCCTTCAGGGATCTATGTACATACACACCAAGGTCCCTCTGATACTCTGTCCTTCCTAGGGTCCTACCATTCATTGTGTATTCCCTTGCCTTGTTAGTCCTCGCAAAATGCATCACCTCACACTTTTCAGGGTTAAATTTCATTTGCCACTGTTCTGCCCATCTGACCAACCCGTCTATATCGTCCTGTAGCCGGAGGCTTCCCTCCTCGCTATTTACCACTCCACCAATTTTCGTGTCATCTGTGAACGTACTGATCATACCTCCTACATTCATATCTAAATCATTAATGTACACTACAAACAGCAAGGGACCCAGCACTGCTCCCTGCAGTACACCACTGGACACAGGCTTCCAGTCACAAAAACAACCTTCGACCATCACCCTCTGCCTCCTGCCACTAAGCCAATTTTGGATCCAATGTGTCAAATTGCCCTGGATCCCATGGGCTCTTACCTTCTTGACCAGTCTCCTATGTGGGACTTTGTCAAAAGCCTTACTGAAGTCCATGTAGACTACATCAACTGCACTACCCTCATCTACACACCTAGTCACCCCCTCGAAAAATTCAATCAAATTGGTTAGACATGATCTCCCCCTGAAAAAGCCATGCTGACTATCCTTGATTAATCCTTGCCTCTCCAAGTGGAGACTAATTCTGTCCCTCAGAATTTTTTCCAATAATTTCCCTACCACTGATGTTAGGCTCACTGGCCTGTAATTCCCTGGTTTATCCTACTACCCTTCTTGAATAATGGTACTACGTTAGCTGTCCTCCAGTCCTCTGGCACCTCCCCTGTGGCCAGAGAGGTTCTGAAAATTTGTGTCAGAGCCCCTGCAATCTCCTCCCTTGCCTCACACAGCAGCCTGAGATACATCTCGTCTGGGCCTGGGGATTTATCCACTTTTAAGCCAGCTAAAACCGTTAGTACCTCCTCCCTCTCAATACTAATTTGTTCAAGTATATCACAATCCCCCTGCCTGATTTCTATGCCTACATCATCCTTCTCCATAGTGAGCACAGATGCAAAATATTCATTTAAAACCTCACCTACATCTTCCGGCTCTACACACAGATTGCCACTTTGGTCCTGTAAGGTTTCCAAAATTTGCAGATCCCCAAAACCTAAGGAAAAAGGACTTTGGAACTACCCCAGAGTGATAAAAATGCATTTGGGCCTAACATAAGGTATTTAAGACCAAAAAACAAGTTTTGGCATTTTAAAAGACATGTCTGGACCTGTAAGGGAGAAAAGGCTGCACAGGAGGTGGGGTCGACCTCTGTAGAAGTAGTTTTGGGTATTGCAGTTAAATTGCATTGTCTGGGGAATTGGGATGACCTCACTCAAGCCCCAGCAAGCTTTAACATTTTGACAACAGACCCTAGGAGAAGACAGTCTCATCCCATCAAAAACCAATCAGCCAAGAAGATCGACAGGATGCAAACCATCCCAAAAAAAAAACATTTGACACTTACAGAACCCATTAAAGAAATGCATAAAGATAGGAGTCCTAGTCCAGCCTAGAAACCCAAAACACGAAACCAATCACCTGTAATCAACCGAAGAGATCGACAGGACGCAAGCCATTTGACACTTAGTAAAGTCGTTACTGTTAAGGAGGTCTTACAATGACCAGGATTTGATTTGGTTTTGATAAGGCCACTTCAATTTAGTATAATTGAAGGCCCATCAAACAGTTACAGTTCAAGTTCAACAGAAGGCAGTTCTGCAGTTCAATCGAAAAGCCTGTTTTCAGCAAGAAGTCAGGGCTGGAGTTACAGAGTTCAGGACAAGCAGGCAGAAAGCAGTTTCCACAGTTCTGCAAGAAGGCAGTTCCACAGCTCGGAAGAAGACAGTTTAAACAGAGGCAGAGTTACAGCAAGAAGTTCAACAAAGAAGGCCAACAGCTTCACAAGCAGACCGACACGCAAGAAGAAACCAGAGCGACTGCCTCAGGTGACCATCGGACACCTCGCGGCAACAAGGGCCTTACGAAACCTTTTACTCAAAAGACTCTAAACCCTAACTCTAAAAACTGTCAAGGATTCGTTTGGTGAGCATTATCCCTGGTTCTCCAGAGTCCAACCTAGCTAGTGAAGTGGGATTGGGAGGGGTGAAGTATTCTTTCTAATATTATTTCCCTCGCCTGTACCGCGTGTTCCCCAACCTGTGTTTAAGTGTTAAGTGTGTTTTAAGTTTGTTACCTTTTTCTTTTAATAAAGTCAAAATTCTTTCATCAAAACCTGTTGTCTACTGCATCTTTGTTCACAACCCCTAAATAAGTCCAAGGTCTAGAACCAGAGGCGTGGGAGCGATTCAAACCGCTCACTGAGTCAGAGGTGAGACTGACCCCACACACCAACCCCCTACAGTCCCTAATGGGCCCTACTCTTTCCCTGGTTATCCTCTTGCCCTTAATATACTTATAAAACACCTTGGGATTTTCCTTTATTTTGCCCGCCAGTGTTTTTTGATGCCCCCTCTTCGCTCTCCTAATTTATTTTTTAAGTAACCCCTGCACTTTCTATACTCCTCTAGGGCTTCCACTGTTTTTAGTCCTTTGTATCTGCCAAAAGCCTTCCTTTTTTTCCTAATCCATTCTTGTATATCCCTTGACATCCAGGGTTCCCTGGACTTGTTGGTCCCACCCTTGTAAAGTTTCGCAATTATCGTGATTCAAAATAACACAAGAGAAGCAGATTCGTTTGATCAGTTTTATTAAACAAAATGCTGTCCTGATAATAAAGGACACAGAAGCCTGTAAAATGGCCGCCGAGCATCGTGGCAGAAGCTTCCAGAAATACAGTGGGCAGACAAGATGGCGTCGAATAAACATTCAATATAAGATTGGATCATACTCGGTAAACATTGATAAAGACAGGATGCAACCCGTTTGCATTTAAAACAATAGCAAAGATATAAGTGCTGGAATCGTTTTCCATGCACAAGTAAGGATCATTGTACTGGGCAATCGAAGGCCCATCCAGACACATCAATACACAAATACCCCCCCGGCTCTACAATGAGAGAGACATTGACGGGTGATTAAACAAGTATTCGGGGGCCCCCAAAACCAGTCAGGGAGACGATTCGTACACATCCTGGCTGGGTCAACAATGGGGAAAACATTAACGGATAGTTGGCCAGTTTCAGGTGCTACCGAAACCCGTTAAAGAGAAGAATCGCCCCATGCTGGGAGTTTTGAGCACCAATATTACACAAAGGACAAACATTAAGATTTGAGCGGGAGATAAGGGAACACAGCACTATAACTATAGTGAACAAATGTCCATCGGTCTCTTGACTCGCTCGATCGCTGGCTGAAGCTCTTCCTTAGGGCTGGGCTTTGTTGACTCTTGACTTTTAGCCGTACTGGTCGGTTATTCAGATGTTGGGTGGAGCTCAATCGGAACGAGCCGCCCCGACAAGGGCAAGTAACAGGGTGCACCATCCCGAGTGTCGGTAAACGGTGTCTGGACCCAGAGGCCCGAAGAGACGAGACGAGACGAGAAGAAAAGGAGAAGAATCCACGTGTCGCCACGGTCAGTAAACCCCAACCGCGCCCGAAAATATAAATAAAGAACTTTTCATTGAAGTCTACCGACAACCGGTGTCGAGCACAGGAAGACTCTTCTTTGAACTGTGTCCAAGGTCCGTCAAGTTCTTCATGACAACAGGGAGTCTGGCCTGCTTGTCGCAGCAGCGAAAATAAACAAGTGGGGTACAGAGACCCTTCCAAACACGTGACAGTCAGGCGCTGCAGCGAAACGAGCTGAGTGCCTCACTTTAAAATTCTCCGAAGTAACACGAGTGGTGAGCATGATTTCCGATCCTACAAATCTAGACGTAGTGTCGGTATTGTTAAGGGAGGGTGGTTTTACTAAGGTTAAAGTATAATGTGTTCCCCTTTTTACGATGTGCCGTGCGTTCTTCATTTCCATAGACCAAGCTTTATGAATGTATGTATACTTGTACTCTCGTTAATTTGCGCCTATGACATGTACTTCATGATTTTGGACGCTATGCAATAAAGATTTCCATTTCGTACTATTCAACCGGGTCTATTTGAGTTTTCTCTGCGTTACTGCTCCCTGCACCTAAGTCCAGTGTTAGAACCGTAAGGGCGAGTGGGTCGAACCACTCACAGGTGCTTATTGCAATAAGGCTGGCCGGAGACCAGAGCAAGCAATAGTATTAGGCAACGAAGGCCTAACCTCGCACCAGCACCGTCTGAGACACGCAACCCTTACACCCTTGACCTTTACGGGAACATGTTGGCGTTGTACTCTCTCTATTTCCTTTCTGAAAGACTCCCACTGCTCTGATGTGGATTTTCCTACAAGTAGCTGATCCCAGTCAACTTTGGCCAGATCCTGCCTTATCATATTAAAATCGGCCTTCCCCCAATTTAGAACCTTTATTTCCGGTCCATCTTTGTCCTTTTCCATGGCTACCTTAAATCTCACCGAATTATGGTCAACTGTCACCAAAATGCTCTCCTACTGACATCTTGGAGCTCAGGTTATGTTAATGTTCTGCTGACGTGTTTATAAACATCTAAAGCTGACACACCAGGGGAGACCTCACAGGGTTGGACACGGAGTGAAGTATACTGAAGTTTTTATAAGAAGTTGCTGAGCACAACATGTGTGTAAAATTCCCCGTTATTTTCCCGGCAATGATGCGTTGTGAAGAGTGAGGCTGGCCCGAAGTCCCACTGAGCCACACTGACGCTGAGCTGTAGGTGAAATGATATGAAGTTCAACGAGAGGGAGTTAAGAGTCCAGAATCATGGAGAGATTTTCTGATATTGTTGTTGAATCTCATTTACATCAAACACTCCTCGGACACTCTGCCGCGGAATTCAGAGCTGGGGAACCCCTGCAAAATCAGCAGTAAAAATAACCGCCCACCGTGGGGTTCGAACCCACAACCCTGAGATTAAGAGTCTCATGCTCTACCGACTGAGCTAGCTGGTCCTGTCGGTAACAGTTCTCTCTGTCTGTCTTTATCAGTAAATCGAACGGCCAAAGCCCGATTGAAAGATGGATTCCTCTCACTGACCGATCATAAAACCCAGATCTTATGTTATTTCACCTTCTAAGATCAGCCATGATCTCATTGAATGGCGGAGCAGGCTCGAAGGGCCGAATGGCCTACTCCTGCTCCTATTTCTTATGTTCTTAAACATTCACATCCATTTTGCTCAGTATTTATTTCTCTCTTTTTTATTCTGCTCGTGATTTTTCTGAGAAGCGTTTCACTATAGTTATTTATTAGAAGGAAGAAATGAACCGACGTGATTTACTGGATTGGTACCAGGGATGAGGGATTTCAGAGTGTGGGGGCATGGAGAAGCTGGGGTTGTTCTCCTTAGAGCAGAGCTTTTGACAGAGGTGTTTAAATTCATGAACGGGTTTGATATCGTAAATGAGGAGAAACATTTTTCCAGTGGTTAAAGAGTCGGTGACCAGAGGACACAGATTGAAGGTGATTGGCAGAAGAATCCGAGGCGACATTAGGAACCATTTGTTTTTACACTGCGAGTTGTTGGGACCTGGAATGCACTGCCTCAATTCACAATTAAACAGAGGCGTCCCAATAAATGAATAATTAATTTAGATATATCTACAGACACTTGTAACTTGGAGAGATAATAAACATTTTCATCGAACACAAGTCAGGAATACATTTGTATCTAGCGGGGATACACCCAGTATATTTCCAGCTCTCACAGCTGCTGGGTGGAGCGTTCCTTGGTGGGCCAGGGGTTGGAATTCGGTGCAACCAGAGCACGGGGTTGATTTCCGGTCTGATTTTTATAAAACAGTTGCGCAGTTTATTAAATCGATTACACGAACATATAATTAAAGGCAGTATCACGATGAATAATTGTTTTAATCGCCATTAATAAACCGATAACTTTCTGTTGCAGACTGGAGGAAATGTTAACATGTTGGCCGAATGACAGTCAGACTTTAATATGTATTTGTGATGAGCCTTTATCCGTTCACATCCCAAAGGATTGCAGCACTTTCAAACTAGAAGCAACCAACCTCTGTGGGATCATCAGAGAATATTTTGTTCTTTAAAAAAAGCCCTGCTGGGAATTGAACCCAGGCTCTCCTGTATACTAGACAGGCGCATTGACCAGCTAAGCCACAGAGACAACTCACAGCTGAAATTTCTCCTCCCCCCTCTGATATCTGGTACCTGTGGTATCGCGTTCCACATTCCAACCACTCTTTGCATAAACAAGTTTTTCCGGAATTCCCGACTGAATTTATTATTGAGGATCTTATATTTATGACATCTAGTTTTACTTAGTGTGACTCGAGTACTGGCGGCTGCTGTTGTATAAAACCCACTGTCAAAGAGCCACACTCCGTACATGCACACCTGAGGTTGTATAATAGTGGGGACACTGGTGAAGATTGTTGAATTGAGGGGGCACTGGTTGGGTTTATATGATAGAGTGGAGCAGTACTTGTCGTTGTGCGGTGGGAAATATTTTGGTGAATTTGTCTGGAGCTGATTTTTCGGCCCAGTTGATTTGCTCCTTCCAGAAAACCAACCCACCCTCCATCCACGACAGGTTTTCACTTCCATCAGCTCATCCCCAAAACCCAGCTTTAAACAGCAATAAAAACACTGGACCCACACGGTGGGTCATTCAACATCTGTGGAGACAACAGACACGTTTATTTTAGGGGTTTGGACCATTTTTTCACAGACCACCTGCAGTACCCTCGCGGACCACTGGTGGTCCGCGGACCACAGGTTGGGAACCACTGTTGTAGATGGTACACACTGTAGCCACGGTACGCCGGTGGTGGAGGGAGGGAATGTTTAAGGTGGTGGATGGGGTGCCAATCAAGCGGGCTGCTTTGTCCTGGATGGTGTCGAGCTTCTTGAGTGTTTTTGGAGCTGCACTCATCCAGGCAAATGGGGAGTATTCCATCACACCCCTGACTTGTGCCTTGTGGATGGTGGAAAGGCTTTGGGGAGTCAGGAGGTGAGACACTCGCCGCAGAATACCCAGCCTCTGACCTGCTCTTGTTGCCACAGTATTTATGTGGCTGGTCCAGTTAAGTTTCTGGTCAATGGTGACCCCCAGGATGTTGATGGTGGGGGATTCGGCGATGGTTATGCCGTTGAATGTCAAGGGGAGGTGGTTAGACTCTCGCTTGTTGGAGATAGTCATTGCCTGGCACTTGTGTGGCGCGAATGTTACCTGCCACTTATCTACCCAAGCCTGAATGTCGTCCAAGTCTTGTTGCATGCGGGCATGGACTGCTTCATTATCTGAGGAGTTGCGAATGGAACTGAACACTGTGCAGTCATCACCGAATATCCCCACTTCTGACCTTATGATGGAGGGAAGGTCATTAATAAAGCAGCTGAAGATGGTTGGGCCGAGGACACTGCCCTGAGGAACTCCTGCAGCGATGTCCTTGGGCTGAAATGATTGGCTTCCAACAACCACAACCATCTTGCTTTGTGCTGGGTATGACTCCAGCCAGTGGAGCGTTTTCCCCCCGATTCCCATTGACTTCAGTTTTACTAGGGCTCCTTGATGCCACACTCGGTCAAATGCTGCCTTGATGTCGAGGGCAGTCACTCTCACCTCACCTCTGGAATTCAGCTCTTTTGTCCATGATTGGACCAAGGCTGTAATTAGGTTGGGAGCCGAGTGGTCTTGGCAGAATCCAAACTGGGCATCAGTGAGCAGGTTATTGGTGAGTAACTGCCACTTGATAGCACTGTCGATGACACCTTCCATCACTTTGCTGATGATTGAGAGTAGACTGATCGGGCAGTAATTGGCCGGATTGGATTTGTCCTGCTTTTTGTGGACAGGACATACCTGGGCAGTTTTCCACATTGTCGGGTAGATGCCATTGTTGTTGCTGTACTGGAATAGCTTGGCTAGTTCTGGAGCACAAGTCTTCAGCATGATAGCCGGGATGTTGTTGGGGCCCATAGCCTTTGCTGTATCCAGTGCGCTCAGCTGTTTCTTGATATCACGTAGAGTGAATCAAATTGGCTGAAGAATGGCTTCTGTGATGGTGGGGACCTCGGGAGTAGGCCGATATGTATCATCCACTCGGCACTTCTGGCTCAAGATGGTTGCAAACGCTTCAGCCTTGTCTTTTGCACTCACGTGCTGGGCTCCGTCATCATTGAGGATGGGAATATTCATGGAGCCTCCTCCTCTCGTTAGTTGTTTAATTGTCTACCACCATTCACGACTGGATGTGGCAGGACAGCAGAGCTTTGATCTGATCCGTTGATTGTGGGATCGCTTAGCCCTGTCTATAGCATGCTGCTTCCGCTGTTTATCATGCCTGTAGTCCTGTGTTGTAGCTTCCCCAGGTTGGCTCCTCATTTTTAGGTACGCCTGGTGCTGCTCCTGACATGCTCTTCTACACTCGTTATTGAACCAGGGTTGGTCTCCTGGCTTGATGGCAACGGTAGAGTGAGGGATATGCCGGGCCATGAGGTTACAGATTGTGGTGGAATACAATTCTGCTGCTGCTGATGGCCCACAGCACCTCATAGATGCCCAGTTTTGAGCTGCTAGATCTGTTCTGAATCTATCCCATTTAGCACGGTGGTAGTGCCACACAACACGATGGAGGGTGACCTCAATGTGAAGACAGGACTTCATCTCCACAAGGACCATGTGGTGGTCACTGGACAGGTGCATCTGTCATGGACAGATGCATCTGCGACAGGTAGATTGGTGAGGACGAGGTCAAGTAGGTTTTTCCCTCGTGTTGGTTCTCTCACCACAGGCCCAGTCTGGCAGCTATGTCCTTCAGGACTCGGCCAGCTCGGTCAGTAGTGGTGCTACCGAGCCACTCTTGGTGATGGACATTGAAGTCCCCCATCCAGAGTACATTCTGTGCCCTTGCTACTCTCAGTGCTTCTTCCAAGTGGTGTTCAACACGGAGGAGTACTGATTCATCAGCTGAGGGAGGGCGGTAGGTGGTAATCAGCAGGAGGTTTCCTTGCCCATGCTTGACCTGAAGCCATGAGACTTCATAGGGTCCAGAGTCAATGGTGAGGATTCCCAGGGCCACTCCTTCCCGACTGTATACCATTGTGCCACCATCTCCGGTGGGGCTGTCCTGCTGGTGGGACAGGACATACCCAGGGATGGTGATGGAGGCGTTTGGGACATTGGCTGAAAGGTATGATTCTGTGACTATGACTATGTCAGACTGTTGCTTGACTCGTCTGTGGGACAGCTCTCCCAATTTTGGCACAAGTCCCCAGATGTTTGTGAGGAGGACTTTGCAGGGTTGACTGGGCTGGGTGTGCCTTTGTCATGTCCAAAGCCGGTGTCGAGGTTGATGCCGGGTAGTCCTTCCGGTTTCATTCTCATTACTGAGGGTTAGATGGGAGTGAGGAGGGGCTGAGAGGTAGATGGGAAGGGGAGGCTCTATGGGGTGGGCAGGGACTGAGAGGTAGATGGGGTGGGGAGGGGGTGAGGGGTAGATGGGGGCAGGGTGGGACTGAGGGGTAGATGGGGGCAGGGAGGGGGTGAGGGGTAGATGGGGTGGGGTGGGGAGGGACTGAGTGGTAGATGGGGTGGGGAGGGGCTGAGGGGTAGATGGGGCGGGGAGGGGGTGAGGGGTAGATGGGGGCGGGGAGGGGGTATGGGGTAGATGGGGGCAGGGAGGGGGTGAGGAGTAGATGGAGGGGGAGGGGTAGATGGGGCAGGGAGGGGGTGAGGGGTAGATGGAGTGGAGAGGGGGGAGGGGTAGATGGGGTGGGGAGGGGGTGAGGGGTAGATGGGGTGGGGTGGGGAGGGACTGAGTGGTAGATGGGGCGGGGAGGGGGGAGGGGTAGATGGGGGGGGGAAGGGGGAGGGGTAGATGGGGGTGGGGAGGGGGGAGGGGTAGATGGGGTGGGGAGGGGGGGAGGGGTAGATAGGGTGGGGAGGGGGTGAGGGTAGATGGGGTGGGGAGGGGGTGAGAGGTCGATGAGGTGGGGAGGGGCTGAGGGGTAGATGGGGCGGGGAGTGGGGGAGGGGTAGATGGGGTGGGGATGGGGGAGGGGTAGATGGGGCAGGGAGCGGCTGAGGGGTAGATGGGATGGGGAGGGGGGAGGGGCAGATGGGGGCAGGGTGGGACTGAGGGGTAGATGGGGGCGGGGAGGGGGTGAGGGGTAGATGGGGGTGGGGGGGGGTAGATGGGGGTGGGGAGGGGGTGAGGGGTAGATGGGGGCAGGGAGAGGGTGAGGGGTAGATGGGGGCAGGGAGGGGGTGAGGGGTAGATGGGGTGGGGAGGGGGGGAGGGGTAGATGGGGAGGGGTAGGGGGAGGGGTAGATGGGGGAGGGGGGTAGATGGGGTGGGGAGTGGGGGAGGGGTAGATGGGGTGGGGAGGGGGGAGGGGTAGATGGGGTGGGGAGGGGGAGGGTTAGATGGGGTGGGGTAGGGGGGGAGGGGTAGATGGGGTGGGGAGGGGGAGGGGTAGATGGGGTGGGGAGGGGGAGGGGTAGATGGGGTGGGGAGGGGGGAGGGGTAGATGGGGTGGGGAGGGGGTGAGGGTAATTTTTGCACGTAGCACAAAGAAAAAACCCTGCAACTTACTATCCATATCTGCCCCTCACTTCTACACCTGCCCTTTGAGTTCACTGTATTGTGATTGGCTCAAGTTGTTGCTTTGCTTGAGGTTGTGACACTTGACCCAGACCTCCTGCTGGGTCTGGAGCCTCGGTACCAGACACTCCTAGCACCAGGGGTCAAGGCTGTGCTACAAATACTTCTGCACAAAGCAGTTCTGGAGTATAAATGTGGCACAAACACTGAGATAGTCAATTCATCGAATCATAGAATAGTACAGCACAGAAGGAGGCCATTTGGCCCATCGAGTCTCCGCTTGCCCTTTCGAAGAGCAATCCAGTTAGTCCCACTCCCCTGCTCTTTCCCCATATCCCTGCAATTTTTTCTCTTTCAAGTATTTATCCAATTTCCTTTTGAAGGCTACTATCGTATCTGCCTCCACCACCCTAACAGTTCCAAATCCTAACCACTCGTTGTGTAAAAAAGTTTTTCCTCATGTCACCTCTGGTTCTTTTTCCAATCACCTTAAAACTGTGCCCTCTCGTTATCGACCCTCCAGCCATTGGAAACAGTTTCTCTTTATTTACTCTATCAAAACAGTTCATGATTTTGAACACCTCTATCAAATCTCCTCTTAGCCTTCTCTGCTCTAAGGAGAACAACCCCAGCTTCTCCCAGTCTATCCACGTAACTGAAGTCCCTCATCCCTGGAACCATTCTAGTAAATCTCTTCTGCACCCTCTCCAAAGCCTTCACATCCTTCCTAAAGTGTGGTGCCCAGAATTGGACACAACTCCAGCTGAGGCCGAACCAGTGTTTTATATCGGTTTAGCATAACTTCCTTGATTTTGTACTCTATGCCTCTATTTATAAAGCTCAGGATCCCATATGCTTTATTAACACCCTTCTCAATTTGTTCTGCCACTTCCATAAATTTGTGTACATACACCCCCAGGTCTCTCTGTTCCTGCACCCCCTTTAAAATTGTACCATTTAGCATGTATTGTCTCTCATCTTTCTTCATACCAAAGTGTATCACCTCACACTTCTCTGTGTTGAATTTCATCTGCCACATGTCCGCCCATTCCACCAGCCTGTCTATGTTCTCTTGAAGTCTATTACTATCCTCCTCACTGTTCACTACACTTCCAAGTTTCATGTCATCTGTAAATTTCAAAATTGTGCCCTG
Source organism: Squalus acanthias (assembly GCA_030390025.1). NCBI lineage: Eukaryota > Metazoa > Chordata > Chondrichthyes > Squaliformes > Squalidae > Squalus > Squalus acanthias. The sequence continues at coordinate 49,545,134 of CM059437.1, read as the reverse complement.
TACCCCCAAGTCCAAGTCAGTAATGTATATCAAAAACAGCAGGGGTCCTAGTACTGAACCTTGGGGAACTCCACTGTATACCTCCCTCCAGTCTGAAAAACAGCCATTTACCACAACTCTCTGTTTTCTGTCCCTTAGCCAATTTTATATCCATGCTGCTACTGTCCCTTTTATTCCATGGGCTTCAATTTTGCTAACAAGCCTACTATGTGGTACTTTATCAAACGCCTTTTGAAAGTCTATATACATGACATCAACCACACTACCCTCATCAACCCTCTCTGTTACCTCATCAAAAAACTCAATCAAGTTAGTCAAACACAATTTGCCCTGAACAAATCCGTGCTGGCTCTCCTTTATTAGTCCATGCTTGTCCAAGCGGCTGTTCATTTTCTCCCAGATTATTGTTTCTAAAAGCTTCCCCACCACCGACCTTAAACTGACTGGCCTGTAGTTGCTGGGTTTATCCTTCTCCCCATTTTTGAACTGGGGTGTAACATTTGCAATCCTCCGGTCCTCTGGCACCACCCCTGTATCTCAGGAGGATTGGAAGATTGTGGCCAGTACCTCCGCGATTTCCACCCTTACATCCCTCAGCATCCTAGGATGCATCCCATCCGGTCCTGGTGACTTATCAATTTTAATTACCGCCAGCCTGTCCTCTTTATCTATTTGTATCTCATCCAGTATTGATGCGTCTTAACGCAGGGTTTTTATTTCTTGGTGTGGAAAGGTTTGAAATTCCGGTCGGTAAATGCTCGGAAATGAAGCGGAACCTGGCAGTAGACTGTAAATGCTCCGCAGTCTGTGTCATGAATCAGCTGCTGCTGAATTACATTTAATCACTGGTTGATCGATCTCCTTTGGCGATACCAGGTGTAGTCTTCAGGTGAAGTGGAGTTAAGAGGCGGGAGATATTTGGAACAGAGCACGCAGTTTAATTCACTCCCCATTCTAAAGTCTGTCCTTATTTTATGGAATATTCGGTTTGATATTATTATTTAATATATCTATTAAAAATGCTGCATCTGTCTAGACTTCCAATCAACGTTTCCCATTATTAATCTCCCTGTCTACATTTCCAATAGAATCTGCCTCAGTGACCTGCTGATGCTGTAATTACACCCTCCGGCCAGTGGCGGTGTGGCAGCGCCTCCAGTGGTGGGAGAGTATCATTACAACATGACAAGTTTCCAATATAAATGTGATCGTAGGGATTCATTTGGAAAAAGTTAACAGGAAATACCAATAGATTTAAGATTTATAAAGCATTTCCAATTGACCTCCTCTCTATTTCAAAATTCTCATACTTGTATTCAAATCCCTCCATGGCCTCGCCCCTCTCTATCTCTGTAATCTCCTCCAGCCCCACAACCTCCCCCATGGGATATCTGTGTTCCTCTAATTCTGCCCTCTTGAGCATCCCAGATTATAATCGCTCCACCATTGGTAGCCGTGCCTTCTGTTGCCGAGGCCCTAAGCTCGGGAATTCCCTGTCTAAACCTCTCCGCCTCCCTACCTCTCTCTCCTCCTTTAAGACGCTCCTTAAAACCTACCTCTTTGACCAAGCTTTTGGTCACCTGCCCTAATTTATCCTTATGTGGCTCGGTGTCAAATTTCTTGTCTTAAAATACTCCTGTGCAGCGCCTTGGGACGTTTTACTACGTTAAAGGCGCTATATAAATACAAGTTGTTGTTGCTGTTGCACATGGTAAGTCAGAGAAGACGGTCACTCTCTCATGTCTTTGATGTCTTCATGTTGCTGTTTCTCTTTGTCTCCTCGCCTGTTTTCCATCCCTTTAACTTCTTTCTGCTTCTCTCCATTTATCTCTGTCGTTTTTCTTCTTTGTTGGTAATGATGTGGTGCAGCCGGGAAGGAGCAACCAACAGACTGCATTTGGGGTGGGGGTCGCGGGTAAAATGTGGCCCTCCGTGGCTCCCCCTCCCCATCCCCTCCCCCCAATCACTGGCACTTCCTTCAGACAATCGGTCCTACAGCACACAGGGAGGCCACTCAGCCCATCATGCCGGCTGCTTGTAAGAGCTCTCCAATTAGTCCCACTAACCCTGCTCTTTCCCCACAGCCCTGCAAATTTTTCCTCTTCAAACATATATGCAATTTCCTTTCCAATTTACTATTGAATCTGCTTCCACCGCCCTTTCAGGCAGCGCATTCCAGATCACAACAACTCACTGCGTTAAAAAAATTCTCCTCGTTTCCCCCTCTAGATCTTTTGGTAATTATCTTAAATCTGTCTCCTCTGGTTACCGACCCTTCTGCCACATGGAAACAGTTTCTCCTATTTTTACTCAATCAAAACGCCTCATGATTTTGAACACCTCCATTAAATCTCCCCTTAACCTTCTCTGCTCTCAGGAGAACATTTCCAGCTTCTCCAGTCTCTCCACATAATTGAAGTCCCTGGAACCATTCTAGTAAATCTCCTCTGCACCCTCTCTAAGGCTTTGACATCCTCCCTAAAGTGCGGTGCCCAGAATTGGACACAGTACTCCAGCTGAGGCCTAACCAGTGTTTTATAAAGGTTCAGCATAGCTTCCTTGCTTTTGTACTCTATTTGCCTCTATTTATAAAACCAAGGATCCCGTATGCCTTTTTAACAGTTTTATCAACTTGTCCTAGGAAGTTATAATGGGAAAAAATTGACTCATAAAGTGTAATAAAACAAGATAACAGGAAGTCTAGTTATGCAGACAGAAAGTGGGCACAGGTGCAGGATTCTTAATAAGACAGAAATAGATAGTTATACATAGCCCTATGTAATATCACTATATAGCCACTGGGGGTCACTGTTGACTGTATTTTGAAACACAAACCAAGATTTTTGGACTTAAAGCTAACTACTGAAGGGATTGACTGCAATAGGCTGGGACTAATTGTTAGCACGTAATGGTTGGCTGTGGCCAACTGAACTTAATTAATGCATCACAAAGTAAGTACATACTCCTGAAAGGCAAAAGGAGTGGTGATGCAGGTATGGTTTACAAGAGTGGTCCAGAGCAGTAAAAGGAGGTTTGTATTAACGGCAGAGAATAATGGCAAGAATGAGGACTGGGAGAATTAAAGAAAGCAACAACAACAACTTGCATTTATATAGCGCCTTTAACATAGTAAAACGTCCCAAGGTGCTTCACAGGAGCGTTAGCAGACAGAATTTGACACCGAGCCACATAAGGAGCTGTTAGGGCAGGTGACCAAATGCTTGGTCAAAGAGGTGGGTTTTAAGGAGCGTCTTAAAGGAGGAGAGAGAGGTAGCGAGGCGGAGAGGTTTAGGGAGGGAATTCCAGAGCTCAGGGCCGAAGCATCAGAAGGCATGGCCACCAATGGTGGAGCGATTATAATAGGAGATGTGCAGGAGGTGGTTGTGGGGCTGGAGGAGATTACAGAGATAGGGAGGGGAGAGGCCGTGGAGGGATTTGAAAACAAGGATGAGATTTTTTTAAATCGAGGCGTTGCTTAACCAGGAGCCAATGTAGGTCAGCGAGCACAGGGGGTGATGGGTGAAGGGGACTTGGCGCGAGTTAGGACACGGGGCAGCCGAGTTTTGGATCAGCTCAAGTTTCTGGAGGGCGGAAGATGGGAGGCCGACCAGGAGAGCGTTGGAATAGTCAGAAATAACAACAGAAAACGCTGGAAAAACTCAGCAGGCCAGGCAGCATCCGTGGGGAGAGAAACAGAGTTAATGTTTCAGGTCGAAGACCTTTTGTCAGAACTGGAAAAAAGCAGGAGATGAAATAGATTTAAAGCAAGGATAAAGCTGGGAAAAGGGGGAGGGGATGAAAGAACAAAAGGAGAGATTAAGAGACGTTGAGCGACATTAAGAGATGATCAAGGCAAGAGGAGGTGTTAATGTGACGGGTTGAGGCTGGATGAAGTGTGAAATGCACTGGCAGAATGAAGGGCAGCTCCCAGCTTCTGGGAGGAAAAAAGAAGGGGGGGGGCCAAACAAAAGGGTGGATGAAAAAATATTGGAATAGTCCGGTCTGGAGGTAAGAAAGCCATGGATGTGGGTTTCAGCAGCGGATGAGCTGAGGCAGGGGGTCGGACATAGAAAAGAGGACCTAGAAAATGATGAGGGCAGTGAGGGTGTATACAAAAATATCACAGATGGTATCAGGGGTAAAGGTTTTTAACAAGTACATCAAGAGAAAGAATAGCGGTGGAGGGGAGGCTGGACAGAGATGCTGAGACTGACCTCCACCTGCAGCAGAATGAGAGAACGTCAGATCAAAATCCCCCAACGAACATCGCTCGCCCCACCCGACCTTGGCAGGCGAGTGCTGGCGGTACTGTGGCTACACGGACGCACTGCTGCACGCTTTCTGGTCCTGCCCCACTCTCCAGCCCTCCTGGACAGAGCTGCTGGAGGCCATTGGAGCGCCGAGTGCCTGAACCATCCCCTGGGCCCAGGCCCGTGCACACTCAGCCCACTACCAGTCGGCCAAGGGACCCCTGCCACTCGAAGCCGCCACTGATCTTACTGCTGGCAGCGAGATACGTTCTCCCTGTTGTACCGCAACCTTCATACCCCCAGAACAAACACAGGCCCTAAGCATATGTAGGACATCTACCAGTAGAAGCGAGCACTGTACCAACTGCGCATGAGTTTAGAGAAACAGCAGGAGATAAAGGGGCCCCCTTCCTGCAGGCCAGCCCCTCCAACCTCCCCAAGCCACCACAACCAGACCAGCCCAGGACTACCTGTCCTCCCCTTCATCGTCGCTGGGTCAAAACCCTAGGAACTCCCTCCCTAACAGCACTGTGGGAGCACCTTCACCACACGGACTGCAGCGGTTCAAGAAGGCGGCTCACCACCACCTTCTCAAGGGCAACTAGGGATGGGCGATAAATGCTGGCCTTGCCAGCGACGCCCACATCCCAAGAATACATTTTTTTTAAAAGACTGGCCCGAATTGCAGTGCCAGTGAGATCCCACTATAACTTACTGCAGCAGCTTGTCCCCCTCCCCACAGGCCCCCAGCATCTCCTGACCAGCGATGAGGCCAGCACTTTCACTGAGTTATGGAAAGGTATAACAACCTCTGACCTTCACAGCATTTATCTGCAGGTGTTGTGAAACGTGCCTTTTGTCTGTCTTCGAGAGTGACGATGTCACATGTAACTGTGCGTTGTGTGTTGCTTGGTACGACCCTTTCCAGTCGTTATAAAACGTTTCTTCACACTATCTGTGAACAACGCCATGGGAGATCCACCAGTGCAGCATTGACCGTCTTCAGCAAGTAAACCTCGATGGCTGGACACGCGACACAAAGCTGGTGAGACTTACTTGGGCAGATGTTACTCTCTGGACAGAGATTTAATGGTCGCTTCTCAAACCATTCACATTCCAGTGCTTCTCGCCACCTTCATAAAAACACACAGTTACAACATGGAAACAGCAACAGAAAACGTTGGAAAAACTCAGCAGACCAGGCAACATCCGTGGAGAGAGAAACAGAGTTAACGTTTCAGGTCGAAGACCTTTCGTCAGAACTGAGAAAAAAGCAGGAAATGAAACATAAAAAAGCAAGGGGGAGGCTGGGGGGAGGAATAAAAGAACAAAAGGGGTGGCCTATGGTAAGTAGAGACATTAAGAGATGCTCAAGGCAAGACGAGATGGTAATGGGACAGGTTAAGAAACAAAAGGTGGCTCAGAAGTGTGAAGTGAAGTGTGAAATGCTGGCAGAATGAGAGACAGCTGCCTGTGGGGGGAGAGAGAGAAACAAGGGAAAAGGCACAAACCAAAAGGGTGGATAAAATATATATATATATATGTGATAGGGGCCGAGGTTATGATCTGAAATTGTTGAACTCGATATTGAGTCCGGAAGGCTGTAAAGGCCTAATCGGAAGATGAGGTGCTGTCCCTCGAGCTTACGCTGAGCTTCCGTTACAACATGGAAACAGGCCATTCGGCCCAACCAGTCCATGTTTCCCCTCCACGTGAGGGAATAGCTCTAATCACATTTACCCGCCCTGTTCCCATATCCTTACATCCCCTTTTCATTCATCCACCTATCCAATCTAATCTTGAATGATGACAGAGTTTCTGCCTCAACCACGAACCCTGGCAGTGAATCCCACAGCCTCACAACTCTCTGTGTGAAGAAGTTTCCCTTGTTCTCTGTAATAAATCTTTTACATTTAATCTTGTATCTACGACTTGAAACCGTCGGTTTCTAGCTACCCGGTCTCATCCTGTCATCATTTTAAACACTTCTATCAAATCACCCATAATCTGCATTGTTCCAACAAAAAAAGCTCCAATTGTTCAAGTCTTTTGTCGTACTTTTATCTCCTCAAACCAGGCAACATCCGAGTGAATCTGTGCTGTATCCTCTCGAAAGCCTCAATATCCTTCCTATAGTGTGGAGCCCAGTACGCTGCGATATTAAGATTTTATATCGGCTCATCATTACCTCTTGGCTTTTACATTCTATACCTCGAGATAAAATCTAGAATTTGATTCGGTTTTTTTTACAGCCCGAGATGCTGCCTTTAGTGTTGTGAACCTGTACCCGAGTCTCTCTGCTCTTCCATTCAGAGTATAATTACTGTCGTTACTTGTTTTAAACCAAAAAAAGAAAGATTTACATTTATATCGCGTCTTTCACAACCTCAGGACATCCCAAAGCGCTTCACAGCCAATGAAGTACTTTTGAAATAACAACAGAAAATGCTGGAAAAACTCAGCAGGCCAGGCAGCATCCGTGGAGAGAGAAACAGAGTTATTGGCCCAAAAATTAGTCCCGCTACGCGAGAGTACGCACTGTGTACTCTCGCGTATTCTGTCTCCAATTGCCGGTTTTCTGCATGCACTGCGCATGCGCTGAAAACCGGCACTTGGTGAATGGAAAAGGGGGCGGTTCCTAGGTGAACCGCGTGCGTGCTACAGGCTGCGTGCACGCTGTGCACTTAGTGGTTTCAACGCGCAGGTAAGTACGGAAGATTCTACACATAAAAAAAGGAGGAGTAAGACCCACTTTTAACAAGGTAAGTAGTGAATTAAGTATTATTTTGAATTTTTTTTAACAGGTATATCTTTTTTAGAGACTTTAAAGACAGGTAAGTTTATTTTTATAACTTTTTAAAAGATTTTAAATTTTTTCAAAAATTTAATTTTTTATTTAAAATGGTTAATTTATTTAACTATACTTATTTTATTAATGTGATGGTTTTTTTTAAAATTTAATTGAGGTTTAGCGGTTCTTTTGGGGGGCTATAGTATTCATAACTTTCACAGCACTTATGTGAAAGTTATGAATGGAAGATGGTGTGCTGCCATTGGCTCTAACTGAGTCACGTGATCCCACAGCTCGCACGAATTAACTACGCCGGTGGGATACGCAAGCCCAGCACAGCAGCTGTCCAGAACATCAAGTTCGTGCGAGCTGGAACTGAAAAAGCCAACGCGGAGTGAGAGATCGCGGGGAGGCCTTACCCTCGCACGAAGGCTTCCTCACGAATTTTTGGGCCAATGTTTCGGGTCGAAGACCTTTCGTCAGAACTGGAAACAAGCAGGAAATGGAACTGATTTTAAAGCAAGTTTAGGGGCTGGGAAAAGGGGGAGGGGATGAAAGAACAAAAGGGAAGGTCAGTGATAGGATAGAAAGCAGGAGAGATTAAGAGACATTAAGAGACATTAAGAGATATTCAAGGCAAGAGGAGGTGATAATGTGACAGGTTGAGGCTAGATGAGGTGTGAAATGCGCTGGCAGAATGAAGGACAGCTGCCAGCTTCTGGGAGGGAAAAAAAAGGGCCAAACAAAAGGGTGGATAAAAAAATAAAATAAAAATATATATATGTGATAGGGGTCGAGGTTATGATCTGAAATTGTTGAACTCGATGTTGAGTCCAGAGGGCTGTAGGGTGCCTAATCGAAAGATGAGGTGCTGTTCCTCGAGCTTACGCTGAGCTTCCGTGGAACAATGCAAGAGGCCGAGGACGGTGAGGTCAGAGTGGGAGTGGAGCGGAGAATTAAAGTGACAGGCGACCGGAAGCTCGGGGTCCCCCTTACGGACTGAACGGAGGTGTTCCGCAAAGCGGTCACCCAATCTGCGTTTGGTCTCCCCAATGTAGAGGTGTCCACATCGTGAGCAGCGAATACAGTATACTAAATTGCAGGAAGTACAAGTAAATCGCTGTTTCACCTGGAAGGGGTGTTTGGGGCCCTGGACAGTGGGAAGGGGGGAGGTATAAGGGCATGTGTTGCATCTCCTGCGCGTGCACGGGAAGGTGCCGGGCGAAGGGGAAGGGGTGCGGGGGGTGGTAGAGGAGTGGACCAGGGTGTCGTGGAGGGAGCAGTCCCTGCGGAATGCTGAAAGGGGAGGTGAGGGGAAGATGTGTTTGGTGGTGGGATCACGCTGGAGGTGGCGGAAATGGCGGAGGATGATCCGTTGAATGTGGAGGCTGGTGGGGTGAAAGGTGAGGACAAGGGGAACCCTATCGTGGTTCCAGGAGGGAGGAGAAGGGGTGAGAGCAGAAGTGCGGGAGATAGAACAGACACGGTCAAGGGCCGTGTCGACCACGGTAGAGGGGAATCCTCGGTTGAGGAAAAAGGAAGACATGTCGGAAGCACTGGTATGGAAGGTGGCATCGTGAGAGCAGATGCGGTGGAGACGGAGAAACTGGAATAGAATCACAATCACAGAATCCCCACAGTGCAGATAGAGGCCATTTCGGCCCATCGAGCCTGCACCGACACATATCCCACCCTATCCCCGTAACCCCACGTATTTAATCCCCCTAACACTAAGGGTCAATTTATCATAGCCAAATCAACCTAACCTGCACATCTTTGGACTGTGGGAGGAAACCGGAGCACCCGGAGGAAACCCACACAGACACTGGGAGAATATGCAAACTCCACACAGACAGTCACCCGAGGCTGGATTTGAACCTGGGTCCCTGGCACTGTGAGGCAACAGTGCTAACCACTATGCCACCATGTTGCCCTTATAGAGTCCTTACAGGAAGCGGGGTGGGAGGAAGTGTAGTCCAGGTAGCTGTGGGAGTCAGTGGGCTTGTAGTGAATGTTAGTCAATAACCTATCCCCAGAGATGGAGACGGAGAAGTCGAGGAAGGGAAGGGAAGAGTCGGAGATGGACCATGTGAAGGTGAGGGAAGGGTGGAAATTGGAAGCATAGTGAATGAAATTATCTAGTTCAGGGCGAGAGCAGGAGACGGCACCAATACAGTCATCAATGTATCGGAAAAAGAGGTGAGGGAGGGGACCCGAGTAGGACTGGAACAAAAATGTTCCACATATCCCACAAAAAGGCAGGCATAGCTAGGACCCATGCGGGTACCCATAGCAACACCTTTGATTTGGAGGAATTGAGTGGAGTCAAAGGAGAAGTTGTTCAATGTGAGAACAAGTTCAGCCAGGCGGAGGAGGGTGGTGGTGGATGGGGACTGGTTGGGCCTCTGTTCAAGGAAGAAGCGGAGCGCCCTCAGGCCATCCTGGTGGGGGTTGGAGGTGTAGAGGGATTGTACGTCCATAGTGAAAAGGAGGCAGTTGGGGCCGGGAAACTGGAAACTGTTAAAGTGGCGGAGGGCGTCGGAAGAGTCGCGGATGTAGGTGGGAAGAGACTGTAAGGGGTGACCTGCGGCTCTGTGCTTAGCCTGGGTGCTAGTGCGAGGTTAGGCCTTGTTGCCTGTTCTGGTCTCCAGCCAGCCTGGTAACACTAGACACCTGTGAGTGGTTCGACCCACTCGCCCTTACGGTTCTGACACTGGACTTAGGTGCGAGAGCAATAATGCAGAGAAAAACTCAGGTAGATCCGGTTGAATAGTGCGAAATGGAAAATCTTTATTGCATATTATTCAAGATTACGAGATACATGTCATAAGCACAGATTAATGACAGTACAATCTTACACACAGTTATGTAACTAATTTTAGGGAAACGAGGAGCGCATGACACATCGTAAAAAGGGACACACATTATACTTATCCTTAAAACTTAAACCCTCCCCTATCAATACCTGTCCTAATTTGTCTGTGTGGAGTTTGCGCATTCTCCCCGTGTCTGCGTGGGTTTTCTCCGGGTGCTCCGGTTTCCTCCCACAGTCCAAAAATGTGTGGGTTAGGTTGATTTGGCTATGATAAATTGACCCTTAGTGTTAGGGGGGATTAAATATGTGGGGTTATGGGGATAGGATGGGATATGTTAGGGGGAATTAAATATGTGGGGTTACGGGGGTAGGGTGGGATGTGTGTACTGTGGGGATTAAAGCAGGGACAGGGTACTGGATTTGGATGATCAGCCATGATCGTATTGAATGGCGGAGCAGGCTCGACGGGCCGAATGGCCTACTCCTGCTCCTAGATTCTATGTTTCTATGTTTCTAATTTAGATTTGTAGGATCGAGACTCATGCTCACCACTCGTGATAACTCGGAGAATTCCGAAACTCTGCTCGGATGTTTTTACCCCAGCACCTGACTATCCACGTGTTGATCAGGGGTCTCTGTACCCCACTTGTTTACTCATTTCTGCTCCGGCTAGCAGGCTGGACCGTCTGCTGTCATGAAGATCTGTGTTGTCCTCGGAGTTCCGATACTACTCGAAGAAGAGTCTTCCTGTGCCCTCACCAGTTTGTAAAATTCAAAGAAAAGTCTTCCTGGACAAGGAAGTGTTTATTCGACTTACAGGCGCGGTCGGGGCTTACTGACCGTGGCGATACGTATTGTCGTCTTCTTCTCTTCTCATCTCATCTCATCTCATCTCATCTCCTCTCGGGGCTTCGGTTCCAACACCGTTTACCGACTTCTCGGGATGGTGTGCCCGTTTCAAGGCCTCACAGCCCAGTTCTACACAGATCTTCGCGGCAAGCCACGAGGTTGATCCTAGCGGATCAGAGTCCAGAGCCGTCCAGCAAGAGAATAAAAGTTCAACAGTCTTCCAGCGAGTCAAAACAGCAAGTGCAAAAAGAAGCAGAGACAGCAGTCAGCAGCAAGAGTAGCAAGAGGCAAGAGAGAAAGATGGACGGTTGTACCTTACAGTTATAGTGCTGTAATTCCTCTTTTCCCGCCCAATCTTAATGTCTATCTTTTGTCAGGGTTTTGGCGCTCAAACTTCTTGTATAGGGTGATTGTAAGGGATTTGACCGTGCGTGTCTCGCAGCCTGTGAGATTCACGCGGCTCTGTGCAGCCTGTATGTCAGTGCGGGTTTAGGCCTTGTTGCCTGTTCTGGTCTCCAGCCAGTCTGGGAGCACTAGACACACCTGTGAGTGGTTCGAATCACTCGCCCTTACGGTTCTAGACACTGGACTTAGATGCGAGAGCAGTAATGGAGATGAAACTCATGTAGACTCGGTTGAATGGTACGAAATGGAAAATCTTTATTGCATGATATTTAAGATTACGAAATACATGTCATAAGCACAGATTAATGACAGTACAATCTTACACGCAGTTATATAGCTAATTCTAGGGAAACGAGGAACGAACGACACACCGTAAATAGGGGCACACATTACAAGTATCCTTAATACTTAAACCCTCCCCTATCAATATCTGTCCTAGCTAGATTCGTAGGATTCGAGACTCATGCTCACCACTCGTGATAACTCGGAGAAATTCCGAATAGCTGATCGGATGTTTTCACACAGCACCCACGTGTCGATCAGGAGGTCTCCTGGTCCCACTTGTTTACTTGCTTCTGCTCCGGCTAGCAGGCTGGAATGTCTGCTGTGATGAAGATCTGTGTTGGTTGGTTTAACAGGCACTGTCCGAATGGGTTTCACAGACCAGTCAATATCATCTTGGAGGATCTTCCGAGGTCCGTTCTTGCAAGTTCAAAGAAGTCTCCCTGGCAAGGAAACTTGGCTATTCGACCTACAGGCGCGGTCGGGGCTTACTGACCGTGGCGATGAGTATGGTCTTCCTCTCTTCTCATCTCATCTCATCTCATCTCGGGCCTTTGGTTCCGATGCCAGTTACCAACATAGGTCTTCGTTACGCGACACGAGGTAGATCCGAACGGATCATAAAGTTCAACAGTCTTTTTCAAAGAGGCACCAGGCAAGCAGGAACAAGACTACGAGTCAAAACACAGGAGCAGCCACGAGGTTACGAGTCGATCGGATAAGAGAATAAGAGAAAGATGGACGGTTGGAGCTTGTAATTATAGTACAAAATCTTCCGTTTCCCGCCCAACCTTAATGTCCTTTCTTTTGTTAGGGTTTGGCGCTCAAATGTCTTGTATGGGTGATCTCCGTTCTTAATGGGTTTCGGGGCTACTCGTAAATGTCTGAGTACCTGTTAATATTTCTCCCATTGTTAAATCGGTCGGTGTTCTCCCTGGAGGGGTTTTGGGGCTTCCAAGTGTTTTGTATAACTACCCGCTAACGGCTCTCTCATCGTAGAGTCGCTGGGATTTTACATATTAATGTCTTTGGATGGGCCCTTGATTACTTGGTACAATAGCTTTCATTCGTACCTGGAGACCGATTTCAGTATTTATGTGTATACTGCAAACCCATAATGTCTCGTGTATTATCTTCAATGTGCTGAATCTTAATCGATCTTGCACAAATGTTTATTGGAACGCCATCTTGTCTGCCTGTCGAAAAGTCTAGAATGTTCTGTCACGAGGTGCGGCGGCCATTTTACAGGCTGCTTGTGTCCACTTTGAGAAACCTGACAGCATTGCTGCTGAAATAAAAGCTGTTTGAACGAAACTCTGTGTTTTCTCCTTATTAATAAAAATCACGATATATTGCGAATTCTACATGATCTCCGTTTTTAATGGGTTTCGGTGATACTTGTAACTGTCTGAGTACCCGTTAATACTTCTCCCATTGTGGAACCGGCTAGTAGTCTCCCTGGAGGGGTTTTGGGGCTTCCAAATGCTTTCTGTAACTACCCGCAAACGGCTCTCTCATCGTAGAGTCGTGGGGATTTTGCATATTAATGTCTTTGGATGGGTTCTTGATCGCTCGGTACAATAGCCCTTATTCGCACCTGGGAGACCGATTCCAGTATTTATGTATAAAATGCAAACCCATCATGTCTTGTCAATTATCTCAAATGTGCTGAGTCCTGTACGATCTTGCACAAATGTTTATTGGAACGCCATCTTGTCTGCCCATTGAAAGTCTAGAACGTTCTGCCATGAGGCGTGGCGGCCATTTTACAGGCTGTTTGTGTCCGCTTTGAAAACCTGACAGCATTCTGCTGAAATAAAGCTGTTTGTACGAAACTTTATGTCTCCTTCTTATTTTATAAAATCGCGATAATTTTGCGAATTCTACAAGACTGGACAAGGGGAGAAAAAATAGAGTCGAGATAGGAAGAGATAAGTTCCGTGGGGCATGAGCAGGCTGAAACAATGGGTCTACCAGGGCAGTCCTGTTTGTGGATCTTGGGAAGGAGGTAGAAGCGGGCTGTGCGGGGTTGGGGGACTATGAGGTTGGCGGCCGTGGGGGAAAGATCTCCAGAGGAGATGAGGTCAGTGACAGTCTTGGAAACGGTGGCTTGATGTTTGGTAGTGGGGTCATGGTCCAGGTGGAGGTAGGAGGAGGTGTCGGAGAGTTGGCGTTCAGCTTCCGCTAGGTAGAGGTCGGTACGCCAAACAACAACAGCCCCACCCTTGTCAGCAGGTTTAATGACAATGTCGGGGTTGGATCTGAGGGAATGGAGTGCTGCAAGTTCAGAGGGAGGTAGGTTGGAGTGAGTGAGGGGAGCAGAGAAATGGAGACGGCCGATGTCACGGCGGCAGGTTGCAATGAAAAGATCTAGAGAGGGTAAGAGGCCAGAGGGAGGGGTCCAGGTAGAATGGGAATTCTGAAAGCGGGAGAAAGGGTCAGCCGTGCGGGGGGAAGACTCCTGGCCAAAGAAGTGGGCACGGAGACGTAGACGGCGGAAAAAGAGCTCAGCATCGTGCCGAGCTCGAAATTCATTGAGGTGGGGGCGTAAGGGGATGAAGCTCAGGCCTTTGCTGAGGACTGATGGTTTGGGGTCAGAGAGGAGAAGGTCAGAGGGGATAGTGAAAACGCGGCAGGGGGTGAGATTGAGAGAAGGGGGGTCAGAGGAAAGTGAAGGGGAAGAAGGTTCCGGAGGGGCGTTGGTGTTCAAGAGTTGATGAAGTTTGCGATCCTTGACATCAGAAAGGAAGAAGAAAAGTTTTTTGTTGAAGCGTCGGATGAGTCGAAGGATGAAATGGAACTGTGGACCCGGACAGCTTTGAGATAGAGTGCGTCAGTGCTGCTGAAGAGAGAGGTCGAGAGTGTTCATGTGGCGCCGCATGGCATTGAGCGTCGATCTCAAGATGCGGCGAGAGCAGTAGTTCGAGGAACGATGAATATCTTGGAGCTATTTGTAATCCTGGGTGGATCCCTTTTGAAGTGTTGTCACTGTTGTAATGTAGGAAACGCGGCAGCCAATTATGCACAGCAAGCTCCCACAAACAGCAATGTGATAATGACCAGATAATCTGTTTTGTTATGTTGATTGACCAGGACACCGGGGATAACTCGAAATAGTGCTATGGGATCTTTTTACGTTGTAGAATTCGCAATATATCGCGATTTGATTAATAAGGAGAAAACACAAAGTTTCGTTCAAACAGCTTTTATTTCAGCAGAATGCTGGCAGGTTTAAATTGGACACAAGCAGCCTGTAAAATGGCCGCCGCACCTCGTGACAGAACATTCTAGACTTTTCAACAGGCAGACAAGATGGCGTTCCATTAAACATTTGTGCAAGATCGATAACGATTCAGCACAGTGAAGATAATACACGAGACATTATGGGTTTGCAGTATAAACATAGATACTGGAATCGGTCTCCCAGGTACAAAGGAAAGCCATTGTACCGAGTAATCAAGGGCCCATCCAAAGGACATTAATATGTAAAATCCCAACGACTCTACGATGAGAGAGCCGTTAGCAGGTAGTTATACAGGACACTTGGAAGCCCCAAACCCCTCCAGGGAGAACACCGACCGATTTAACAATGGGAGAAATATTAACAGGTACTCAGACATTTGTGAGTAGCCCCGAAACCCATTAAGAACGGAGATCACCCATACAAGACATTTGGGCGCCAAACCCTAAACAAAAGAATGGACATTATAGTTGGGCGGGAAACGGAAGATTTTTGCACTATAATTGCAGGCTCCAAACCGTCCATTCTCTCTCTTGCTCTTGTATTCGCTCGCTTGCTCCTGTGCTTTTATCCGGTCGATTCGTAACCTCGTGGCTGCTCCTGTGTACTCGTAGTTGGGCTTCTGCTTGCCTGTTGCCTCTTCTGAAAAGACTGTTGAACTTTCTGATCCGTTCGGATCTACCTCGTGTCGCGTAACGAAGACCTATGTTGGTAACTGGCAGCGGAACCAAAGGCCCGAGATGAGATGAGATGAGATGAGATGAGATGAGAAGAGAGGAAGACCATATCCATCGCCACGGTCAGTAAATCCCGACCGCGCCTGTAGGTCGATCAGCCAAGTTTTCCTCGCCAGGAAGATTTCTATTTTGAACTTTTAACAAAACATATTGCATCGACGATAACGGGACTGTGTCCAAGGAGATTGGAACGTGAAAACACATCGTATCGATGATATTGACAACTGTGCTCCAAGAGTACCTGTTAAGCCAACCAACACAGGTCTTCATCACAGCAGACGGTCCAGCCTACTAGCCGGAGCAGCAGAAGCAAGTAAACAAGTGGGACCAGGAGATCTCCTGACCGACACGTGGGTGCTGCGGTGAAAAACATCCGATCAGCTATTCGGAATTTCTCCGAGTTGTCACGAGTGGTGAGCATGAGTCTCGAGATCCTACGAAGCTAGTTTAGGATAGATATTGATAGGGGAGGGTTTAAGGATTAAGGATATTTGTAATGTGTGCCCCTATTTACTTTGTGCCGTTCGTTCCTCGTTTCCCTAAGATCGACTTTATAACTGTTTGTAAGATTGTACTGTCATTAATCTGTGCTTATGACATGTATTTCATAATTTTAAGTATCATGCAATAAAGATTTTCCATTTCGTACCATTCAAACCAAGTCTACATGAGTTTTATCTCCATTACTGCTCTCGCATCTAAGTCCAGTGTCTAGAACCGTAAGGGAGAGTGATTCGAACCACTCACAGGTGTGTCTAGTGTTCCCAGACTGGCTGGAGACCAGAACAGGCAACCAGGCCTAGACCCGCACTGACATACAGGCTGCACAGAGCCGCGTGAATCTCACAGGCTGCGAGACACGCAGGGTCAGCAATCCCTTACAGAAAATGGCGACCGCGGCAGGACACTGGCAGCGAGAGGGTAGTGTGTTAGATTTTGGAATGACTGTACGAAATGTTATGCAGGAAAAGATAGCGGATTATGTGTTTGGAAAGGTTAATCTAACTAAGAAATGGATAAGTGAATTGTTAGCGGATAAGAGCCCACTAGAGGCAGCTGAAAGGTGGACAGATAGTAAAGAACATAGAAAGACACTTGAGAAAGCAGTCTGGCTTATGTGCTACAAAAGGCAGGTTCAGATTTCAAACCAGACCATTACAGCGCTAGTAGCTCGAATCAGTCATTTAGAGGGAGAAATGGAGGAGAAGGTTTCTGGAGGGGAGGTGCTCATTAAGAATTTAAATGAGTTACACCAGGAAAGCCAGGAAGTCTCCAGTCACCTTAAAACAAGGATAGATTATCTCGAGTGCCAGGTCACTGAGGCAAAATTGAATGAGAGCAGGTTAAAGGAAAGATGTAACCGCCAAGCTGCCCAGATAAGAACTCAAGAAGAGAGCTTAATGGGGGTTAGGTCGGCATATAAGTTGGCCCTTGAGGATAAGTTTCAGGGAGCCGACCATAGCGCCTGCCAAAGGGAGATAGAGAACCTCAAAAAGGCCGTGAACAATGCGAACGGCATGGTGTGCCTTATCAATCCGTCGGCGCACCAGCCGCTAGTAAATGAGAGATTTAGAAAATCCCCACCAAGTAAAGCAGAAGAAGTAGTAGCCACTGCGCCCTCCGCGCCACCCAGCTATTCAGAAACCTGGGTTAGGGAGGAAGCAATGGAAGAAACAAAAGAGCCCATTGAAAAGGAAGTAGAAAAGGGATCGCTGTATCCAGTAACGGGTATTAAAAGGGGCCCAAGCAGAAACGGTGGGGAAGAACCGGGGGATCTCCTCGGACAGCTGGTGTTGCCTCACAGTTCACATCAGCTGAGAGCTATGATAAATCACGTACGGAAGCTGACCGAGATAGACGACCCTTCCGTACATTTCAGAGAAGTTGAGCAAGCCGCAGCCATTAACGGCTGCGATGATGGGGAGACAGCAAAAATGCTGCTGTTCTCATTAGACAGCTCGGTCCTTCAGTGTCTCTCAGGCGAGAGCAAGAGGGGAAACAAGAGTTATGAGGACTTAAAGAATGAGGTCCTAGAAGTGTTGGGGGCGAACGACGGAGGTCCGTTTGCTAGAGTGGGACAGACAGTGCAGATGGAGGGAGAACCCCCGAAGGTTTTTGCCGACAGGCTGTGGCCAGTATATGAGCGCAGCTGTCTGGGTGCGCCCGAGCGCGAAGATGTGGAAGGCGCCGCTTTAACTCATTGGCTTAGGTGCATAATAGCCAACAGTTTACCAGCCGTTAGAGAGCAGGCAAAAGCATGGTTTGATCCCAATGACCTCAACCTTACGGAAGAGTCGGTCTTGAATCGACTCACGTTAGGTTATCGCAATATAAGGGGTATGGCGACACGTCCCTTTAAGGGAAGAGTACATGAGGTACGACCCGCAGCCCCGTATCAAAGAGAGTGGCATCAGGAGGGTAATCGCGCCCCACAGGCAAGTAATGCTTGTTACGGGTGTGGGAAGACAGGGCACTGGCGCAAGCATTGCAGGAACCCTTGGAAGGATTCCAAGGATAAAATTCCCGCGGTGCGAGCCCAGGCGCCGGTCCCGGCTAAGGAAGCCAAGGCACCCACCCCTCCCGACGACCTCGAAGCAGTGTTAGGAGCCATGCGCAAGCTAGTCTTGAATGCGCGTGGACAGGTGGCGGTCGCAACCGGCCCCGTAGGTGCCGCAGGACCGTCTAATAGTGCCCCATGACTAGAACCAGCACAGCCCGTCTACCTGTGTCCGCTTAGCTATGATGCGTGGAGGCGACCTGTGGTGGAGATGGAGGTAGAGAAACAGAAGGGCAGTTATTTGTTGGACACGGGAGCTTCTTGCACCATAATCCATACAGATAACCCTTTTGACTCGCCGCTATCTACCAAGGTCCCATTCACGTTGGCAGGGTTCACAGGAAAAGAACAGGCTGGCACGTTTTCCCTTCCGCTATCCATTCGTTTAGGAACACTTCGCCTTAAGTGGAAGTGTATACTGATGGCATGGCAAAAGGGGGGTGGAAGAGGTATTCTCGGGTCCGATCTCCTAGCGGGACACGGGATCCTCGTGGACCTCAGAAATCACTGTCTCTGGGGGGCTAAAGGTGAAAAAGGCGAGGTAATAGTGATTCCGGGGGAGGAAGAAACAGGGGTCCTGTGTACCGTACAGCCATCCGGAGGCTACGACCTCAGGCTTATGGTCGCAGATGTCCCAACGGACATGCAAACGTACGTGTCAGATAATATGCACGCGTTTGCAACCCACAAGCACGATTGTGGGAGAGTGGTCGGGTTTGAGGTCAGCGTAGATGGGGACCCCATGACCCGACCCCAAAAGCAGTATAACTTCCCCAAAGAAGCAGAACCCGATATGGAGACAGCAATGTCTTCCTTGGTGCAGCAGGGCGTGTTAAGGCCGATAGCCACACACGTGAACTCCCCATTATGGCCGGTTAGGAAGCCGGATAATTCGTGGAGAGCCACGGTGGACTACAGAGTCCTTAACGGTAACATTCCCGCCTGCGCGCCCACAGTAGCAGCAGTTGCTGACCTAATAGGGAGCATCCCAGCGTCCGCGACCACGTTCACGGTGCTGGATATCTCGAACGGTTTTTGGTCCATCCCGCTGCGGCGAGAGGACCAGTACAAGTTTGCCTTTACGTTCAAAGGGCAACAGTACACGTGGAACTGTCTGCCACAGGGTTTCCACAATAGCCCCAGTATTTTTCATCAGTGTATGGCAGGAAGTTTAAAGGAGTTTAGTCAGCCCAATCAGATAGTACAGTATGTGGATGATTTGCTCCTATTTACGGACTCAAGGGAGGAGCACGGACCACTACTGGACGAGTTATTGGAACTGTTAGCGAGAAAGGGTTTTAAAATAAACCCTAAGAAAGCACGTATCGGTCAGCGGGAAGTAAAATTCCTGGGACTGACCATACGCGCTGGGGAAAGAGCCATAGACAAAGCAAGGAGGGAGTCGGTGCAAGAATTACCGATTCCCAACAACGTAAGGGGTGTGAGGTCCTTCTTGGGACTGACCGGTTACTGCAGGGATTTTATCGAAGATTATGCGGCCACAGCGGCGCCGCTCCTCCGACTCCTCCATAAGGGGGTGGAGTGGCTTTGGGACGAGGGCTGCCAAGCAGCCTTCGAGAAGTTAAAAAGGGATCTGCAGACCGCGCCAGCCTTAGGGGCCATAGATGGGGGGAAGGAGTTTTTCCTGGAGGTAGCTGCCAGCGGAGACAGCTTAAGCGCCGTGCTGCTCCAAGAGCGTCACGGCAAGCTGAGGCCGGTTGTCTATTCATCCAGGGTATTAACGGATGTGGAGAGAAGTTTCTCCAATTGCGAAAGGCACCTTTTAGCCACGCATTGGGCTGTGAAAAGATCAGCGATCTTCACAGGGCTCTCTCCCATCACTCTCCTCACACATCACACACCAACTAAGATGCTTCTGGATGGGAGGATTAAAGACGGGACCGTAAGCAGCGCACGCATTGCGCGTTGGACCCTTCTTCTCTCCCAGTTGGATCTTAGAGTAAAAGGTCTTTGCGAGCCCAGGCTTGCGGCCAATTTGGTATACCCCGGTACAGCCCACCGGTGTTCGGTGGAAGGGGTGTGGGACGTCAACATAGGTTTACGGGCCGGGATACATCCCACTGGGCGCGAGATTTATGTTGATGGGTCTAGCACAGTGTCTGCTGGCGAGCGACTCACAGGGTGTGGAGTTTATGACCCTGCGGCAGACCTTGCCCTGGCGATCAAGCTCCCTAGCACCATGAGCGCGCAGCAGGCTGAGCTGTCTGCCGTGGTGTACGTTGTGACCCACCCAGACATTTTCCCAACCCCATACACGATTTGCTCGGACAGTATGTTCACCTGCAATTCGTGTACGGAATACCTGGCCATTTGGTCCCGCCGCGGATACACCTCCGCGGACGGGCGACCTTTAACGGTGAAGCCCTTGCTGGAAAAGATCTTAGCAGCAGCAGTAGGGGAGGAAGGAGAGATTTTCATCCATAAGGTGAAAGCTCACTCCTCCACAGAGCCCCGTGGGGAGGGCAACCGGCAGGCGGATGCGCTAGCCAGGGAGGGTGCCCGCGACGGCACTTTCTGGAACCCCTACAGGACCGGACCCATAGCAGCGGTCCGAGGCGGGGACGGGAATACCGGGAACACCAGGGTAGCATTGCCCCTAGACCTCAAGACCGTCCAAGCCCAGGATCCCGCCCTAAAAGCAGTCCTAAAAACGATTGCTGAGGGGAGGCAGGTAGAAGGTCCGTACAGTACGGCAACCCTCTCAGTTAAGGAAGGCATGCTGTTCCGCGAGGAGCAGTGGGTTGTGCCGCAGCAGCACAGGAGGGAATTCCTCCAGTTGGCTCACGAGGGACCAGGGGCAGGGCACCCCGGGCCCGAGGTTACCTGGCAACGGGTAGAGCAAGCGGGATGGTGGCCAGGGCTCAGGGAACAAGTCCGCGAGTTCTGTGCAAACTGTCTTGTGTGCGCTGCAAACAACCCAGACCCCCAGAAAAGGAAGGTGCCCATGGGACACGTAAGAAGGGTAGAGGGACCATGGCAGTCGATACAGATCGACTATATAGGACCCCTGCCCACCACCCAGGGAGGTTATAAGTACTGCCTCGTCCTGGTGGATGTGTTTTCCAAGTGGGTGGAAGCCTTCCCTTGTCGAACAGCTACAGCACTGGGTACAGCAAAAATCTTGGTCCGGGAAGTGTTCTCGCGGTGGGGACTCCCCCGTTTTGTGGAGTCAGACCAAGGGAGTCATTTCACCGGCCAGGTGATGCAGAACACCCTCATGCTTTTGGGCATTGAAGGGAAGTGGCACGTAGCACACAATCCCCAGTCATCCGGGATTGTTGAACGTATGAACCGGACCCTGAAGGAGAAATTGAGGAAAGAGACTAGGAACTCGCCCCAAAAATGGGCGGAAGTTCTGCCTTTAGTCCTCATGGGGGTCCGGGCCAGTCAGTCAAAAAGTACGGGGTACTCCCCGCACGAGGTAATGACCGGCAGGCTCATGCGAACCCCCACCCATGTGCTAGCCCCGGTGCTCACTGAGGGTCAGCTCCAAGAGATAAGCAGGGACAAGTTCGCCCAGACTCTCTTGGAGCGCCTGAAGCAAGTTTATGAGCAGGCGGCTGGGAACATGGGAAGGCAGCATCAGGGCAATCGCTTGTTGCTGGAACCCCGCAAAACGCGGGAATGGGAAGTAGGAGACCAGGTCATGGTCAGAAACTACGCCAGAGTAGGGAGTCTGGAACCACTGTATATGGGACCCTACAACATTGTAGACAAGGCGAGTCCCATGGTTTACGCCGTAAAAGTACCTCGGCGCACTAAGTGGTTCCACATAAACCAATGCAAACTGTACCAGCCGGGTGCGCAGGGGAAAACTACAGGGGTAAATCCCGCCAATGGGAAAGCACAGCCCCAGGTAGGACCACAAGGCACACAGGCAGGCATAGCAGCTTGCATCAGGGGAAGGGACATCCCGGACGATCATGCAGCGTTTTTCTGGAGTTGGGGGTTAGATGAGGAAGAACCCAGGGTACCCTGGTCAGATGAGGATAGTGCAGATGAGCATAGTGATGATGACGGGTGGTTCCTGAGGAACGGTCTGGAGGGAATGGGGCCTATAGGTAGAGATCCACACAGGGTGGACACACAAGCTGCAGGTCCCGAGGACAGGAGGGAGGAGCTAGAGGAGGCAGGGCCAGCCGCTATAGGAGCACAGAGAGTACCGGTGTGGCTCCCAGAGATGTGGCCGCCCGCTTTGAACGTCCAGTCCTCAGGGGAGGCAGAGATCACGAGTGAAGGGCCGCCTGCTGGGCCGAGCAGGGCGGAGCCACGAACTGCCAGCCCCGAGGTTAGGGAGGCGGAGTCAGCGGAGGCGGAGCCGGCGACTGTGATGGAACCCCAGGTCATCCCGTTGGAGGTCTCGGAACCCGGTCCGTCCGTCACGGAACCCCCGCCCATAGCAACTCCCCGTAGGTCAAGTAGAGAACCCCAGCCCAGGAGGATGTGGTCATGTCCCCAGACTGCCCCAAGGCGTAGACTTCAGGTTAAGATAACCCGGGTACAGACCGGCCACATCGCAGCAGTAACAGGCTGCGGCAGATCAGAGGGAAGGGTCAGCGCAGCAACAGGCTGCGGCAGATCAGAGGGAAGGGTCAGTGCCCTCCCACCGTCGGGAAGAGCTCGCAGCAGCCTTCTCAGAATTTAAAGGGGCCGCCCTGAGAACGGGCGGCACTGTAAAGTTATAGTTCTAAGTTTTAAGTTTATAGTTCAAGGTTAAGTTTTAAGTTTATAAGTAACAAGGTTAAGTTTTAAGTTTATAGTTCAAGGTTAAGTTTTAAGTTTATAGTTCAAGGTTAAGTTTGTAGTTTTAATAAGGCTAAGTTTGTAGTGTTTTTAACAGAAAACGATAAAATGATGGGAGTTTTAGAGTTAGGTTTAGAGGAAGTTTATTCAGCAAACGTTGAAGTTTACGTGAGGCGAGGTCAGGGGACCCGCTCACCCTTCACAAAAGCCAGAGACTCTTGCGAGGCTGGCTACCTCATTCTATCTGATCACAGGAACCAAGGAAGGATGGAACGAATTCTAGTATTGCTCGTGGCAATCGGATGTGGATTGGCCTATCGAGGCCGCACCAAGGATGTCGTGGTGTTTGGATGTTCCGGGGACACGGCCCCCATCGCGGTGGATGGGACCGGAAGACGGAAGGCAGAGGGGACCAGCACCTATTTCCACAAGGGAAGGTGGCCAGGATGGCCGGGAACGAACTCAACGGAGTATTCTAGCACATCGGGGTTTGCCTACCAAGAGACTTCTTTACTGTGCCCCAAAGTAAGGATCATCGCACCCAGGATCAGCGTCACCGTCGGCAAACGGATTTGTTTGACTTGTAGTGGGAAGGTCCCATTGAGCCGATGGTGGTGGCTGCGAAAGCTGAGCAAAACTATGAGAAACTCTTCGGTCGAGTGGGAACGACTGGGTAATAATACCCATCGGACAATTACGGGGACAGACGGACAAGTGAAAGTCTGTTGGGACAAAATGGTGGGAACCGGATGAGGGAATTTATGTATGTATGTGGGGGTCAAAGTACGTTTGCCCCAAAGGCATCTCCATATTTTTTATTAATCAATGGCAGGATAACGGACAGGGGATGAGGTGGGATGCGAGCACCAGGGGGTGCGGAGCCCCATTCTCCCCGATCCCAGTAAATGCCACTGAGCTCATTACGCGCCCACGCAAAGCCCCGCCCACGATTCCGGTGGTTCTAGCTGAGGAAGAAGGGTGCCCTAAAACTAGTAAGGGACCCGGGAATGGTTTGGTACTGGTCCCCACAGACCAGATACTATTTCAGGGGGTACATTACGCGGTGGCCTCGGTGATTTTAAATCTCACTGAGGTACGGTTACCAGAGTGGTGCCCCAAAAAGACGGAACAGTTGTATCAGGTCCTGTTGACCAAGATGTTCAGACAATTTTACGAGTTTGATTTTGCAGAAATTGATAAGACAAGTTTGTACACCGCACTGCAGGAAGTTTTGGATCAAGTAGGGAGGCAAAGAAGGGGTTTGGTGAACGATGCGTTCACTGCGCGCATTTTGGATACCTCATTCCCCCTCTCCCTGAACATTTAACCAAACTTCTGAAAGCCGTCGCGGTATCACAGAAACATTTTTATACATTAGAGCAGAAAACTGTCGAAATAGGAACAGACATTCTGGATATAGTAGTTCCACCGTGGTGGAATCTGTTCACTAATATTGAAGTGCCTTCATGGATCAGAATAGCCTCCCACATTTTAGTCGTATGTCAAGTGTTTATTGTAGTGTACCTATTGGTCATACATTGTAAAAGAGACAAGCGCCTCACCAAGCATGAAAACACGGGAGAGTGGCGAGAACGTTACGTGCGCGTGCACGATGAGAGCACCGTGTAATCGGAAAATGGCGTCACTCCCTTTCGCCGCGTGCGCCGCGGAAGTTTGTACTCATATAAGATTTTCAGAGATTGTAAATACGTTGGAAACTCGACATGTTTTAAGAGTTGGGGTTTTGATTATTTTGGTGATGGTGTTGATTGTTTGGTTTTGGGTTTTGTTTTTTTCCTTTCCCTGAATAAAAGACAAATATACAGGTGATACGAGAGGTATCGGCCTGGTTACGCCGGGAAGGAAAACAAGTGGTGTAAGTTTAAGGGCAAATAATGCCTACGGTGATATAAAATGTGATTTTCTTGGGAAATAAGGACGACACAGAGACCCTAGATAAGTTAAAAATTATGGGATTAATTTACTGGATTCGGAGAGAAATCGAGATAATATTGCTCACCACTGTGATTTTTGATACGATAAGCGGAGTTATTCGCATCAACAGGAGGGACTGTAGAATTCGCAATATATCGCGATTTGATTAATAAGGAGAAAACACAAAGTTTCGTTCAAACAGCTTTTATTTCAGCAGAATGCTGGCAGGTTTAAATTGGACACAAGCAGCCTGTAAAATGGCCGCCGCACCTCGTGACAGAACATTCTAGACTTTTCAACAGGCAGACAAGATGGCGTTCCATTAAACATTTGTGCAAGATCGATAACGATTCAGCACAGTGAAGATAATACACGAGACATTATGGGTTTGCAGTATAAACATAGATACTGGAATCGGTCTCCCAGGTACAAAGGAAAGCCATTGTACCGAGTAATCAAGGGCCCATCCAAAGGACATTAATATGTAAAATCCCAACGACTCTACGATGAGAGAGCCGTTAGCAGGTAGTTATACAGGACACTTGGAAGCCCCAAACCCCTCCAGGGAGAACACCGACCGATTTAACAATGGGAGAAATATTAACAGGTACTCAGACATTTGTGAGTAGCCCCGAAACCCATTAAGAACGGAGATCACCCATACAAGACATTTGGGCGCCAAACCCTAAACAAAAGAATGGACATTATAGTTGGGCGGGAAACGGAAGATTTTTGCACTATAATTGCAGGCTCCAAACCGTCCATTCTCTCTCTTGCTCTTGCATTCGCTCGCTTGCTCCTGTGCTTTTATCCGGTCGATTCGTAACCTCGTGGCTGCTCCTGTGTACTCGTAGTTGGGCTTCTGCTTGCCTGTTGCCTCTTCTGAAAAGACTGTTGAACTTTCTGATCCGTTCGGATCTACCTCGTGTCGCGTAACGAAGACCTATGTTGGTAACTGGCAGCGGAACCAAAGGCCCGAGATGAGATGAGATGAGATGAGATGAGATGAGAAGAGAGGAAGACCATATCCATCGCCACGGTCAGTAAATCCCGACCGCGCCTGTAGGTCGATCAGCCAAGTTTTCCTCGCCAGGAAGATTTCTATTTTGAACTTTTAACAAAACATATTGCATCGACGATAACGGGACTGTGTCCAAGGAGATTGGAACGTGAAAACACATCGTATCGATGATATTGACAACTGTGCTCCAAGAGTACCTGTTAAGCCAACCAACACAGGTCTTCATCACAGCAGACGGTCCAGCCTACTAGCCGGAGCAGCAGAAGCAAGTAAACAAGTGGGACCAGGAGATCTCCTGACCGACACGTGGGTGCTGCGGTGAAAAACATCCGATCAGCTATTCGGAATTTCTCCGAGTTGTCACGAGTGGTGAGCATGAGTCTCGAGATCCTACGAAGCTAGTTTAGGATAGATATTGATAGGGGAGGGTTTAAGGATTAAGGATATTTGTAATGTGTGCCCCTATTTACTTTGTGCCGTTCGTTCCTCGTTTCCCTAAGATCGACTTTATAACTGTTTGTAAGATTGTACTGTCATTAATCTGTGCTTATGACATGTATTTCATAATTTTAAGTATCATGCAATAAAGATTTTCCATTTCGTACCATTCAAACCAAGTCTACATGAGTTTTATCTCCATTACTGCTCTCGCATCTAAGTCCAGTGTCTAGAACCGTAAGGGAGAGTGATTCGAACCACTCACAGGTGTGTCTAGTGTTCCCAGACTGGCTGGAGACCAGAACAGGCAACCAGGCCTAGACCCGCACTGACATACAGGCTGCACAGAGCCGCGTGAATCTCACAGGCTGCGAGACACGCAGGGTCAGCAATCCCTTACAACGTCCACCTGAGAAAGCAGACGGGGTCTCGGTTTGGCGTCTCATCTGAAAGACGGCACTTCCGACAGTGCAGCACTGAACTGGAGTGTCAGCCTAGATTTTTCTGCTCAAGTCTCTGGAGTGGGACTTGAACCCATAACCTGCTGACTCACTTATTTCTCGGGGTTTAGAATTCAAAAGTAGTGAAGTTTTGTTGAGACTCACTGAGACACAGCTGACACCTCACGCCTCATGCATCACCTCACACTTAGTGACATTGATTCCATCTGCCACTTTTTAGCCCATTCCTCCAGCTTATCAATCGAATTTACAGCTTTTTTTCGTCTGAAGAATTAACTACACCTCCTGTTTTGGTATTGTGTCGTTACCTCTTTAGAGAGTAGTCGAAGCCATGCGTTTAAGAAAAGTATCAACGTTTTATTAACTAACTAAAACATGTTAAAACTTACATGAGTTGCAGGAGCCAGTGCTGAGCTCCACGAGTCTGCAACCCAACTTACGCAGACACACACACAGAGGAGAGAGAGAGTCACATGCGAGACATGTGACGGTGATGCACGTACAGCAAACGAGCTCCCCCCGTCACAGGTATCATCTGAAAATTTCAACACCGCTCCCTCGAACCCTATATCCAAAACATTGATTACACAGTGAACAAAAAGACATTAGAAAACCTGCAGACTGGGCAGTTAAGTGGCAAATGAACTTTAACATAGATAAACGTGAGGGGATGCACTTTAGTAGGAAAAATAGAAACATCACTCGACACCTTAGAAAATAAAAAACTGAAAGGGGTAGAAGAGCAAAGGGATCTCGGGATGCAGGTGCCCGGCACTAATTAGCGCCGGCGACCTTAAACTTGAGTTTTAGCGCCCCAAGAGGGAAGTGGAGCGCTAAATCAAACGCTCCACTTCATTCCTGGAGCGCAACAGGCCGCAGGCGGGGCGGTAGGTGAGCAGCGCTGCCGCGTTGGAAGGCGCCTTCCCTCCCTTAAAGGGAAGGGCTGTCACTGCAGGCTCTGCAAGGAAAAAACTTACCTGGTCCCCGACGGCAGTGGCGATCCGGCCCAAGCAGCCCGATGCACTGCAGCAGAGTGCCGGGCTGATCGGTGGCTGGCAACGGGGAAAAAAAAGCGTAAAGAGAATTTCAGAATTTTTTTTACCCTACCTCGGCCACCTCGCCTTTAAGTATCGCCCCCCGAAGCGCCCCGGCCTCCCGATCAACGCCTCCTGCAGCTGTCAGTGTCATCGGCCCCGGCAATGCTGCAGGGGGTGGAAATGAATTTCGGGTCCGGGGCGCTACCGGGGCGATGTGCAGCCTGATGACGTCACGATCTCCGGGCGCAGGAGTTACCACCGCCGCAAACCACCAGGTGAATTTGGCGGGCAGCGGTAAGATCACCACGCCCGGGCGGTAAGTCCTTCGCGCCCCGTTAAGGCCCCCCGGAGGTGCCAACGGGAGGCGCTAAGGCGCCGAATTTCTAGCCCTATGAGTTTAGTCAAACACGGTCACCCCTCTTGAAACCCGTGCTGGCTACTTGTAGCTATTTTCTCTTTATCTGACATGTGGTAATTTCATCCGTAATTAAAGACTCTAAATGTTCCTCGCCATAGATGTTACGCTAACTGACCTGTAATTACTCGGATTAGCTCTGCCTCTCTTTTACTACATTGGCCTCTCTCCAGTCCTCCAGCCGACACCCAAAGATCCTTGAAATATAATTTTTAGGGCCTCGTGATTTTCTCCCTCAGGATACTAGGATATATTTCAGGAGCTTTGTCTTCCTTTAGCTTAACTAACTGATCTAAAACTTTCCTTTTATCCATCACAATATCGCTCAACGTGCTCTCAGCCAGTTCAGGATTCACCTCCTCCCCAACACCCTTATCATTATATTCCACTCCCCCCCCACTGATTTACAGAGAACACTATTACCATATTAGGGTAATTTCAAGAATTGCACCTTCAAGAGGGAGCTGGACAGACACTTCGGGCTGGATTTTGATACTGGGGCGGGTTGGGGTCATGTTATCCACCCGCCTGCAATTGGATGTGGGAGATTGATGCAATTTTCACTTAATTGGGCAATTGAGTTGCAGCATGTGGGAACCCATGAACCAATTAGTGGTTTCAGTCTGAAAGTTGTCTCTGATGATGTCATCATTGCAGGTCAGAGACTGCCTGGTCTCAGAGATTGCCTGGCCTTTGCTGTGAGAGGACCTGGATGCAAAATGAGCAGCATCTCAGAGAGAGAGAGAGTCACATCTCCGTTGTAATAGTGGACCTGCAGCTGATAGTCAGCTATCCACTTGTGCTCCCGCCAGGTTTCACTGGCGTGTTTCACATCAGGCGTACTTCACGTCGGAAAAGGGTTAAACTAGCTAAAACGTTTCAAAATGGCATTACAGAGCCAATTTAGGGCTTGTTAAGGGCTTTAATAGCCTCTCCCGCCTCTTGGAGGCGAGACGGAGTCGGGAATCCCGCGACCGATTTTGTCAAAATTGCGTGGAGGCGGGATGGAGTCGGGATGGGGTCGGACCCCCGAATCTGCAACTTTAACCCCCCACATGCCTCCAAACCCGACTCCACGGGTCATTGAAAATCCAGCCCCTTGACTGCGACAGAGATCGCATAAGAACATCCAGCCCCTCGAGCCTGCTCCGCCATTCACTCAGACCATGGCTGATCTTCGACCTCAACTCCACTTTCCCACCCGATCTCCATATCCCTTGATTCCCGAAGTATCCAAAAATCTATCGATCTCAGCCTTGAATACACTCAACGACTGAACATCCACAGCCCTCTGGGGTCGAGAATTCCAAAGATTCACCACCCTCTGAGTGAAGAAATTTCCCCTCATCTCAGTCCTAAATGGCCGACCCCTTATCCTGAGTCTGTGAGCATCATATAGAAAACAAAAATATAGGAAGTAAGTGCTTTTACAGATATAGGGCCAAAAATTCGTCACTTGCCGGGTGAGTACGCGCTGTGTACTCACCCGTAAGGCCTCCTGAAGTGCCGGTTTCCTGCATGCACTGCGCATGCGCAGGAAACCAGAACTTCCGGTCTCGTGAAGGGAGGGGTTGAGAGGTGAACCGCGTGCGCGGGACAGGCTGCGTGCACGCAGCGAACTTAGTTTTTTTTTCAGGTTTCTCCGGGAAGGTAAGTATTGAAGAAGCTGCGCTTTTAAAAAGGAGGCGCAAGACCCGTTTTTAACAAGGTAAGTGGTTAATTAATTACAATTTTAAAAATTTTTCAACAGGTTTATCTTTTTTAGATACTTTAAAGAAAGGTAAGTTTATTTTTAGCACTGTTAAAAAGTATTTTAATTTTTTCAAAAATTTAAATTTTTGTTTAAAGTAGTTAATTTATTTAACTTATAGTTATTTTACAAATGTGATGGTTTTTTTAAATTTATTTGAAGTTTAGGTGTTGTTTTGGGGCCGATTTCAATTCATAGATTTGACAGGTCTTCCTGTCAAATCTATGAATGAAAGATGGTCTGCTGCCATTGGCTCTCCATGGCCCACGTGATCCCAGGGGACGCATTGCACTAACTACGCCCCTGGGATACACAAGCACTGCACGCCGGCAGCTGCAGGAGGCCCAGGAGCTGAAGTCCCCGTGGGCCCAGAGGTCAACGGCAGGCGCGGTAGGTAGGTGCGCGCGGGATCCTTGCACCCGCGGGAAGCCAGGGAGCCTAATTTCTGGGCCATTGAGGGGGGGGGGGTCGGAGAGGAATTTTCCAGAGTTTTCCTTTCTTTTATTGGCCCTGGGTTATTCTCTGAGGAGATTACAAGGCTGCGAAGTGGGGTGTAGGAAGTGTCTAGTCAAGTCATGTTGCTCCGGCCATCATGGCTTGATGGACCAGCTACTCTTTTCCTGCCCGTCAATTTTGTATGTCTGTAACTGGCCAAAACCATCCAATCAGCTGTTTGCGGATCCAGCTGGCTCTTGACGTCTCTTTTCAGATGCACCATGGGGAGTAAATTATCTCGCCGCCTGTAGGCCAGATGACCCGTAGCGGCAAACCCTCCGTTTTAACCGGGACTGTCTGCCGGTTAAAAGACACTTGCCCCCAAATACTGCTTCCTAATTGTTGCGTGGATTTCTGATCAAAATAATTGACGGGCTCTGCTTGCGGTTTCTGTCTGCTGGTCACTGGAGCCGGGTCAGGTTTCCATCTGTCTCCCAAGCGATTGCATCAAAGGGTCCAGCAGTGATGGGGTTTTGTTACTCCATTAGTAATCCAGAGGCCTGGATTAATAATCCAGTAGAATTTGAGTTCAACTCTCACCACGGCTGTTTGAGAAATTGAATTCAGTTTTAAAAATCTGGAAATATTTCCTCCTCTTCTCTCTCGATGCATTTGTGGCTGGGGCCGGGATTGCATCATATAAGAAGGTAGAGTGCCCCACATCTCACTCTTCGTGTGCAAGGCTTAGCCAGTTACCCATTCAATGCTGCAATAGCTCGGATTCTACGCCACACTCTGGCAAGTAGGCAAAGGCATCAGGGTTTCATTTTTGCAGTCGGCTCCAACTGATATGGAAAAGCATCCAAGAATGTATGCAAGATAGTTTTCTAGATCAGTACGTTGAGGAACCAACTAGGGAACAGGCTATTTTAGATCTAGTATTGTGCAACGAGAAAGGGTTAATTAATAACCTTGTAGTAAAGGGGCCTTTAGGGAAGAGTGACCATAATATGATAGAATTTTATATTGAGTTTGAAAGTGATTTAGTTAAATCCGAAACTAGGGTCTTAAATCTAAATAAAGCAAATTACATAGGTATGAGGGCGAGTTGGCTACAGTAGATTGGGAAATTACATTAAAAGGTATGACAGTGGACGAGCAATGGCTAGCATTTAAAGAATTAATACATAATTTACAACAAATATAAATTCCTTTAAGGCACAAAAACCCCACAGGAAAAGTGGTCCAACCATGGCTAACAAGAGACGTTAAAGATAGTATTAGATCAAAGGAAGAGGCTTTTAATGTTGCCAAAAACAGTAGTAAGCCTGAGGATTGGGAGGATTTTAGAATTCAGCAAAGGAGGACCAAGAAATTGATAAAGAAATGGAAAATAGAATATGAGAGTAAACTAGCGAGAGACATAAAAACAGACTGTAAAAGCTTCTATAGGTATGTAAAAAGGAAAAGATTAGCGAAAGTAAATGTGGGTCCCTTACAGGCTGAGGCAGGAGAAATTATAATGGGGAATAAGGAAATGGCAGAGAAATTAAACAAATACTTTGTGTCTGTCTTCATGGAAGAAGACGCAAAAAACTTCCCGGAAATAGTGGAGAATGAGGAACTGAAAAAAATTAGTATTAGTAAAAAAGTAGTACTGGAGAAATTAATGGGACTGAAAGCCAATAAATCCCCTGGACCTGATGGCCTACATCCTAGTGTTTTGAAAGAGTTGGCTATAGAGATAGTTGATGCATTGGTTGTCATTTTCCAAAATTCCATAGATTCTAGAACGGTTCCCGCAGATTGGAAGGTAGCAAATGTAACCCCACTATTTAAGAAAGGAGGGAGAGAGAAAATGGGGAACTACAGACCAGTTAGCCTGACATCAGTAGTAGGGAAAATGCTAGAATCTATTATTAAGGATGTGGTAACAAGGCACTTAGAAAATAATAATAGGATTGGGCAAAGTCAACACTAATTTATGAAAGGGAAATCGTGTCTGACAAATCTATTAGAGTTTTTGGAGGTTGTAACTAGCAGAATAGATAAGGGGGAACCAGTGGATGTGGTGTATTTGGATTTTCAGAAGGCATTCGATAAGGTGCCACACAAGAGATTATTAAACAAAATTAGGGCTCATGGGATTGGGGGTAATATACTAGCATGGATTGAGGATTGGTTAACAGACAGAAAACAGAGAGTAGGAATAAATGGGTCATTTTCGGGTTGGCAGGCTGTAACTAGTGGGGTACCGCAAGGATCAGTGCTTGGGCCCCAGCTATTCACAATCTACATCAATGATTTGGATGAGTATATTCAAGATGGAGATCGATAGATTTTTGAATATTAAGGGATCAAGGGATAGGGGGATAGTGCAGGAAAGTGAGGTAAAAGATCAGCCGTGATCTTATTGAATGGCGGAGCAGTCTCGAAGGGCCAAATGGCCGACTCCAGCTCCTATTTCTTATGTTCTTAGTGATTGATGCTTGAGGAAGTCCAGCACTTGGGAGCTCAGGCAATTAACACCATGTTGCTCAGATGGCTGGTGCACCACCTCCTACCACAGGCCCCGCTGTGAGGAGCTGGTTCCTGCAAGAGCACGGGAGGGGAGTGGGGGGGGATCATTTTCACTGCCTGGCCACTAAACTGGCAGAGTGGAGCACCCGTCCGTTATTGAAACTGCCCCATCTTGAGTGATTTCAATTCAAGGTCGATGAATTCGCCGATCCGCTCTGTCAGTTTAGCACCCAAGGTGAAGGTGAACATTAGGCCCGATGTTCTCCAACTGTGATTCCATAACCCTAGGGGGTCAGGGGTCAGTGAGGAGATTGGTCCCAAAGGATAACGGGGTCTTCAGCTTTCTGTATTTGATCAGTTACTCGCTCGTTCTTGCATCTTCGCTAAAGATTTTCTGTAATAACAGCGTTGGTTCCCTTTCAAAGATAGGACAGGGGATCTCCAGGAGTGCGTCATTACCTTCAGGGATTCTCTGGGAGTGTGTCAATAATTGTAGAGGAGGGTCCCAGGAGTGTGCCAGTAATTGTAGGGGTGGTCCCAGGAGTGTGCCGGTCCCAGGAGTGTGCCAGTCCTTTCAGACATTCTCTGCGAGTGTGTCAATAATTGAAGAGGGGAGTCCAGGAGTGTGTCGATAATTGTAACGGGGCGGGGTCCCAGGAGTGTGTCAATAATTCTAGAAGGGGGTCCCAGGAGTGTGACAATAATTGTAGAGGGGGTCCCAGGAGAGTATCAATAATTGTAGAGGGGGGTCCCAGGAGTGTGTCAATAATTATAAATGAGGGGTCTAAGGAGTGTGTCAATAATTGTAGGGGGAATCCATGAGTGTGTCAATAATTATAAAGGATGGGTCTAAGGAGTGTGTCAATAATTGTAGAGGGGGTCCCAGGAGTGTGTCAATAATTGTAGGGGGAATCCATGAGTGTGTCAATAATTATAAAGGATGGGTGTAAGGAGTGTGTCAATAATTGTAGAGGGGGTCCCAGGAGGGTGACAATAATTGTAGAGAGATCACAGGAGTGTGTCAATACTTGTAGAGGGGGTCCCAGGAGGGTGACAATAATTGTAGAGAGATCACAGGAGTGTGTCAATACTTGTAGAGGAGGATTTTCCAGTTGTTGAGTTTCTGGGTCTGTGCCAGTACTTTCAGGCATTCTCCTACGTTCCAAAAGATTCATCTTGACCCTGTATTGGTGACAGTAATTATATTTTATTCAGTGAAAGTGAGACTCGATACATTGTAGCCTCAGAGCAGTAGTTAAACAAGGCACAATCAAGGTTTATATTACCCGTTGGGCCCTGGGTAGGAGACGCGATCTCCACAGGTCAACCCCCGTCGGACCTGGCCTCTGGGCTTGCTCGTCCGCCCGGGGTGATACGTGTGGCTCCTCCGCCAACCCGAAACCCTCCTCGGCGCATCTGGTGGATGTTCCGAAGCTTCTTGCCAAATGCCTCTACAACCTAAGTGTCTGAGAGACCCCTTCTTATACTTCTTCCCTGCAAAGCCTATGGGGACCAGTTAACCTAATCATTGACTTGCACCTGAAACCCCCCCGTCCAATTACAGGGATGCCACGTACCTGATGATCCCGCCTGTCTCGTTGAGTCGTCATCTCAGGACACCCTGACATCATCTGTTTTTGACCATCAAGACTCATATCTGGGGTAGTTATGGCAACACAACCGGAACATGTCTCCAAAGGTAAAGATACGACGGTGTCCTTGCCATTTGCCTATGTTTTTAATTCACTGCGGATGTTATAACGTTCCACTTACAGTGGCAATCACATATGACCTTGCTAGCTGTGTTCCCATAGACAAGCTGTCTGTTTCTTTTTAATAGAAGCACTTTTAAAATCTTAGTCAAGGGAGGCCGAACGCCTGCATTTAAAATCTAACCACTTCTATCCAGGGCAAATTGCACTAGTTTTAAAAGCATGATTATAAGTGCAGCAATAACATAATTGAATCTATAAACTACAACTAATAATAGGATCAATTGATTTAGTTCAGGTTAGTTAGGAGGGAGACTCAGAAATGAAGATTTCTCCCTTTCTTACACAGGAGAGTATCAATAATTATAGGGGTTCCCAGAACTATGCCAATAATTGAAGGGGGTCGCAGGAGGGTGTCAATAATTATAGGGGGGGCGGTTCCCAGGACATTTTCAGCAATTGTAAGGGTTCCCAGAAGTGTGTCAATAATTGTAGAGGAGGGGTCTAAGGAGTGTATCATTAATTATAGGGATCCAGGAGTGTAACAATAATTATAGAAGTGAGAAGTCGCATAACACCAGGTTATAGTCCAACAGTTTTATTTGAAATCACAAGCTTTCGGAGCGCTGCTCCTTCGTCAGGTGACTTCACCTGAGGAAGGGGCGAACGAGCTCCGAAAGCTTGTGATTTCAAATAAAACTGTTGGACTATAACCTGGTGTTGTGCGACTTCTCACTTTTGTCCACTCCAGTCCAACACCGGCATCTCCGCATCATAATAAATATAGAGGAAGGGGTCTTAGGAGTGTGTTAATATTTTAGAGGGGGGTCCCAGGAGTGAATCAATAATTGTAGGGGGTCGACAGGAGGGTGTCAATAATTATAGTGGGGGGGGGGGAGGGTTCCCAAGACTGTGTCAGCAATTGTAGAGGAGGGGTCTAAGGAGTGTATCATTAATTATAGGGATCCAGGAGTGTGACAATAATTGTAGAGGAAGGGGTCTTAGGAGTGTGTTAATATTTTTAGAGGGGGGTCCCAGGTGTGTGTTGATAATTGTAGGCAGTCTTAGGAGTGTGTCAGTAATTGAAGGGGGTCCCAGGAGTGAATCAATAATCGTAGGGGGGGGGGGGGTGGTCCCAGGAGTGTGTCAATAATCGTAGGGGGGGGGGGTGGTCCCAGGAGTGTGTCAATAATCGTAGGGGGGGGGGGGTCCCAGGAGTGTGTCAATAATTGAAGGGGGGTCCCAGGAGTGAATCAATAATCGTAGGGGGGGGGGGGGGTCCCAGGAGTGTGTCAATAATTGAAGGGGGTCCCAGGAGTGAATCAATAATCGTAGGGGGGGGGGGGGGGGCGGTCCCAGGAGTGTGTCAATAATTGTAGGGGGGGGGGGGTGGTCCCAGGAGTGTGTCAGTAATTGAAGGGGGTCCCAGAAGTGAATCAATAATTGTAGGGGGGTCCAAGAAGTGAATCAATAATTGTAGAAAGTCCCACCATCTAATATTTGGCCTTGTATGTGATCCTTTCCCAGCTGGAAGCCAATCCATCACCTTCCATAGATACTGAGCTTGAACCATACAGTACATGTTCCCTGCCCAGTGCAACCTACGCTCTGTCGCACACAATGGAATCTTCATTACTTCAGTATCGGCCACTGTGTCCTCCAGCTCATTCCCAACACTGATGGCAGATGTCCATACCATAACTGATGGGAAAACTCTGAAGCTTGATACGACAGCTGCTGGAATGCTTTACCTGGAGGCTGGATATAGGACTGTGTCCTCAATGACTAGTTTGCTGGGCGGCAAGCAGTTGCTGCACAGGCTCTACACCTCCACATTGTGACATCATTCCCCCACGGGCGAATGGGAGCAATGCAATCAACCCACTGTTTTGATAATTGACCAGCCAACTCTGGCTCAGTAGTGGCCTGGAGGAGTAAATCTAACACTAAGAACGAAAGGACCTGATCTTATTTGCCACCTTTCACAACCTCAGGACGTCCCAAAGCGCTTCACAGCCAATGAAGTCCTTTTTAAGAGTAGTCACTGTTGTAATGTCGGAAACACAGCAGCCGATTCACACAAAGCAAGGTCCCACAAACAGGAATAAGGTAAGTGATCAGATAATCTGTTTTTGGTATTGTTGGTTGAGGGATAATTGTTGGTCAGGACAACTCCTTGCTTTTCTTCAAATAGTGCTATGGGGTCTTTAACATCCTCCTATGAGGCAGACGGGGCTTCAGTTTAATGTCTCATCCAAAAGGCAGCACCTCCCACAGTGCAGCACTGGAGTGTCAGCCTAGATTTTGTGCTCAAGTCCTGGAGTGGAGTGGAACTTGACCTATGACCTTCCGACTCAGACGCTGGCGTGCTACTGACTGAGCCATGGCTAAGATTAGGGACTGGGATTCTTCACAACCCTTTAATTTAATGTTCCATTGGTAGGAAAGTCTGAGCTAGACAAGCAGCAGGTAACGTAACCAGTGATCTGTACTGGTCACCTGCTTTAGTCAATAAGAAGGCTGTGCACACTTGAGAGTATAAGCGTTGACTTCTGCCAAACTATACCCGTGAAGTCTAGATTTAGATGAGTGGGATGTGTCTCTATGGGGGAGAGAGAATGCACATCATGTCAGGCAAACAGAAACTCCACCAGTAAGGATTTTTTTTTTTTAAATTCCGATACATTTATCGCCCATCCCTAGTTGCCCTGAGAAGGTGGTGGTGGGCCTTCTCCTTGAACCACTGCAGTCATTGTGTTGATGCTCCCACAATGGGGTTAGGTAGGGAATTCCAAGTTACTGACCCAGCAACGATGAAGGAACAACAATATATGTCCAAGTCAGGATGGTGTGTGACTTGGAAGAAAACTTGGGAGTTGGTGGTGTTCCCACGACATTGCTGCTTGTCCTTCACGATGGTAGAGGCCACAGGAGAGGGGAGGTACTGTCAAAGTAACCTTGGTTAACTGCTGCAGTGCATCCTGTAGATGGTACATTCTGCAGCCACAGTGCAAGGGAGTTGAGAGGATGGAACTGAGTCCAGTGGCAAAGGCATCAATGAAGGAACCGTTAAGCCCCATTTCTCAGTAGTTTGATGTGTTAAGCATTGGTGATGGGTCCCCACCATTCAGATGCACAGCCAAAATAAATTGAAGTGAATGAGCAAAGAAAAAAATCACGCAATGGTGAGCGCAGAATTGGAATTTCTATCGAGAATTTTATATCACAGGAGGCAATTCAGCCCATCGCAACTGTGCCAGCTTCCCTGCTCTTTCCCTACACCCTTTTAATTAAAAAAAAATATTTTTCAAATATTCATCCACTTCCCTTTTAAAAGCTGTAATGGATTCTGTTTCCATCACTGCTTCTGGTAGAACATTCCACATCCTAGCAACCCTCTGCACAAAAATAAATTCTCCCAACATCTCCCTTTGTTCTTTTGGCTCTGGTTTTAAGATTATTCCCTCTGGTTACCGACTCACTGACCAGTGGAAATAGGGGTTCCTAATTTATTCTATCACAACCTCCCATAATTTTGAACACCCCTATTAGATCTCATCTTAACCTTCTTTGTTTGACACTTGCTGTTCGATCCCATGTACCCCATGAGCTATAGGGGACACCCCAAGCAATTCACCTCTGTCTCCTGGTTGCTGAATGATTTCACCTGAGCTTTTTGAGTGGGAAGACTCATGCCACTATGGAATGCAGGGATGTGGTGAGCGGATCCTGCCTAATTCAACAGATTAGAACTAGGAAACTTTTGTTTAAAAAAACAGAAAACGTGTTTAATTTTATAAAGTGAGTATTTTAACAGTAACTTCACAAGAATAATACAGATTGCGGGGGGGGGGGGGGGCACTCATCCATCTTAATTCATCCACCTGGGACTTTCTTTTTCTGTTCTCGCCATTGCATTATCCAAGTGCATCTTGAACGAACCCCAGTTATTTGCCTCCACTGCCCCATCAGAAATACATGTTGCTCAGTCTTTGCGCGAAGGAATCCTTCCTGATATCAGTTCTGATTTTACATAGGATTACATAGGATATACAGCACAGAAACAGGCCATTCGGCCCAACCAGTCCATACCAGCATTTATTGTCCACTCAAGCCTCCTCCCGTCTTTCCTCATCTAACTCTATCAGGATAACCCTCTATTCCCTTCTCCCTCATATCTTATCTAGCCTCCCCTTAAAAGTATCTATACTATTCGCTTCAACCACTCCCTGTGGTAGCGAGTTCCACATTCTCACCACTCTCTGGGTAAATAAGTTTCTCCTTGCTCTTCCCCACAAGTGGATACACTCTCTGTGTATCCACTCTATCAAAACCTTTCATAATTTTAAAGACCTCTAGTAGGTCACCTCTCAGCCTTCTATTTTCAAGAGAAAAGAGGCTCAGCCTGTTCATCCTTTCCTGATAGGTGTAACCTCGCATTTCTGGTATCATCCTTGTAAATCGAATTCCTTGATTTGAACTTTCAGCAGTTGTAACACTTTGTGATTTACCTTGAAGTGCTCCCCGATACCAGAAAGTACCAGGTTCGACCCATGGTCTGTATTGAGTTAGCTGAGCACAGTTGGAGTGACAGTGAGGGCAGGACAATCAGGATCAATACCCCTAAGCTTGGGCTTCCCCTCTTGATTGTTATCTAGTGGCTTCTGCTGGGAAGTGCACACGGGCATGGGCATTGGGTAAAGGCTCTGTCTACACTCACGTGTGAGGAACGGCCAATCGGGCAAGGTAGGGGAGAGCAAGCAGTGCCTATGGAAACACATCGCTCCAGACAGAAAGAGGAAGCAACAAAAAAAAACAATCCTCATGTCATTTTTTCAAAAATTACGTGTAGGCAACGAGAATGTGGAAAAGGCAGTGTCTAACAAACTGGGAGCATCGCAGTCAGCAACATGGGGATTACAGTGGCAATTCTGTTCTTTTGAAAAAGAAAGCAAAACTAAGCATTAACCCAAACCCACTGCCTATTCTATTTGCAGATTACGCAAGTGCAGTGAGACGAATGCTCAAATAAGGCAGTCAGCCCCACAGGGCGCCCTCCTCACTTGAAGCTGCGGCTGGAGGAAGGAAAAGCTTCACAACAGCTTTGGGGGAAAAAAGGCAACAAGCCCAGAAAGTGTCTCTGAGG
Organism: Squalus acanthias; assembly: GCA_030390025.1. NCBI lineage: Eukaryota > Metazoa > Chordata > Chondrichthyes > Squaliformes > Squalidae > Squalus > Squalus acanthias. The sequence continues at coordinate 49,505,573 of CM059437.1, read as the reverse complement.
AAAAGCTTCCCAGACTAGTTCTTAAGACGCCTTATTTTCCTATTAGGAACTTTTTTTTGTTTGGGGGGAGGGGGGGGTAAGTGGGTGGGTGTGTGGTTTCCATGGCGACCACCCCCTCCCTGCGCTGCTTCCCCTTTGCTCCATTGATTGGAATGCTGCCCCGGGCAGGGGATAAGAGGAGCGCGCCGATTGGCCGGCGGCGCCCGCTGGTTACCTGGAATTGGATACATGTAGCGAGCGGGCGGGCCAATGGGGGTGGGGGAGGGAGAGGGAAGAACTCCCGGGCCGGCCAATGGGGAGGGGGAGAGCGCCCGGGCCGGCCAATGGGGGGAGAGTTCTCGGCCCGCGTGGCGCTGGCAGGAAGCGGAAAAAAAAAGTAAAGGAGGGTGCGCGCGGCCGCATGACAGTGAGCCGGGCGGGCGGCGGAGAGAGGAGCCGGACCCAGCCCTATCCCAGCACAAACCAACAGAGCCCGGCACAGGCTCCCGGCCCCCCAGCCGCGGGGGACACCCACACCAGCCCAGCCTTCAGCCCAGGTACTGTAAGCCGGCCCGCATGCAGCCTCACAGGGGGAAGCGGGTTACTCTGGCGTTCACCACCCGACCCTTCCCTCCCTGCCCTTCCCCTCCCTCATCGACTAATGCAAACAGTTGGTGCAGGAAACTGTTTCCATTCAAATTGGATTGGGGAGGGATCATTATTGCAAAAATATATTTACTTTCATATCATCCAGTTGTGTCTTTTCAATTTGAAAATTTGTGTGGAATGATTTTTCATAATGCGGGGAAAATGTTTTTTTTTAAAGTGTGAATGCTAAGTTTTTATTTTCAATTGTCAACATGTTTGAATCGTGATGTAATTTGTACCGTTGGTTTGCAAGGTCACACGGTTGTATATTCAGGTGTTGGTGCCCCGATTAGAGCAGACACACTCTGCCTACCTGCAGGTTAAGGAGGGGAGGGGGGGGGGTCTGTGATCCCGAGGGATATTCGTTCATCATTCAGATTGCTGCTGTCAACTTTGGGGGAGGGAAATATCAGGAGTGAGATTTTGGATCGTGGGACTGAGTGGGAACCCACTTAAACATAGGCAGCTCGTAGAAAATGCTGGAAATACCCATCAGGTTCATCAGCAGATGGGTTAATGTTTGGGTGTAAACCCTTTTTCAGTTCTGATGGGGAGGATCCAAACCCCCAAAATGGTTCTGATGAAAGATCATCAACCTGAAACGTTAACCCTCCCTTCCTCTTTCCACAGCTGCTGCCTGACCTGAGTGTTTCCAATATTTTCTGTTTCCATCCCAGGATGCTAGCTTGTCCTTTTCCCTTCATAGGTGCCGATGGACCGACCGGCTGTTCGTTTCCTGTGTGTTTCCTATTAGAATTTCCAGCATTTGCAGTTTATATATGTGCGCGTGTGAATCTTGCTCCAAGTCATTGGGAGTTGCTGGGGTCAGATACACAAAGCAAAATGGTAGGATTCTGACCGGGGAGTACTGGAGCAGATTGTCGGGTGACTGGGATGTGTGGGACTGCGATCGTGTGTTGCTCCTTGTGGTATAAGTTGTATCCTGTTAGCAGCCCCAGTTTGTTTGCACCCTGTGTGATGAATGATCTCTGGGTCAGTGTGACCTCGACTCCACATGTGATCCTCTGGGTTTGCAACAATGGCTGTCCCCTGAAGTATATACATTACATTATATGCATTACCTGCCTGGTCCTTATGCTGAATGTTGTTTCCCTTCTTCCTTCACCTCTAGGACTAGAATCTAACTCGGAGTGAAAGTGAAACTCTGACCACTCGAAGGTTTGTAGTCACTGCACCTTGCAGTTGAAAACTGGAGCCAACTAATATTTTTAAAAGAGAAGATTTGGCTCCTGTTTGCTACTTTAAACCTAGTGAGGTAATACCCCTAGAAAATACAGGGGGTAACGATCTAGTGTTTTAAGAACATAAGAATTAGGAGCAGGAGTAGGTCATTTGGCCCTTCGAGCCTGCTCCACCATTCAATAAGATCATGGCTGATCTACCTCATCTCCACTTTCCTGCACTATCCCCATATCCCTTGATTCCCTTAATATCCAAAAATCTATCGATCTCTGTCTTGAATATACTCAACGACTGAGCATCCACAGCCCTCTGGGGTAGAGAATTCCAGAGATTCACCACCCTGAGTGATGAAATTTCTCTTCATTTCAGTCCTAAATGGCCGACCCCTTATTCTGAGACTGTGACCCCTGTTTCTAGACTCCCCAGCCAGGGGAAATATCCTCCCTGCATCTACCCTGTCAAGCCCTGTAAGAATTTTGTATGTTTCAATGAGATCACCTCTCATTCTTCTAACTCTAGGGAATATAGGCCTAGTCTACTCAATCTCTCCTCATAGGACAATCGCCCCCATCCCAGGAATCAGTCTGGTGAACCTTTGTTGCACTCCCTCTATGGCAAGTATATCCTTCCCTTAGGTAAGGAGACCAAAACTGTGCGCACTACTCCCAGGTGTGGTCTCACCAGGGCCCTTTATTTTGATTTCCTGCCAGTGGATTTGATCTGATTTTGAAGCAACCAGTAAACGTGGGCACTGACAGCCTCCACCTTGCATCAAACCCTCTCCTTTGCACCATCGGATCATAGGAATTGCCAGACGAGAAAAGACCTCGGTCCATCTCGCTCGTCTTCGACCATCCTGGTAGTCACGTGATACAATGATAATGGAGTTGTTGCCTAACCAGGGCACTCAATCTCTATCAATGAGTCTACAACAGACCCAGACGTGAGGCGAGGAAAACCCCCGTGGTGGAGAGCTTTGGGAGCCAGAGGTCCAAAGTCACCTATTCCTCACGTATGTGCTACACATACCACACGTCATGTCTCAAAGTACTCGTATACTGTATCCCAAAATGTTAATTTTTGAATGAAATCTATCTAATTTGAATGAATCAATACCAACTGCTTCCACCGTCTCCCTCAGGAGTCTGTGCCATAGATTGACCACTCGCTCACTGAAATATTGTTTCCACAGATTGGTTTTGAATTTACCACCCCCTGCAAGTGCAGGCTGTGTCCTCTGGTTCCAGTGTTCTGCACACGGTGAATTAGCTTGCCATGGTCCCCATGTTGATGAAAACAAAACAGCCTTTTCTCTGTGTGACCTTCGGCATGTGGTCCCTGTTCTTGTGAATGAAAATTTTCTCCACCGCTCTTCTGCAGTTGGGGGGGAAAAAATAAAAAATTGGTGGCCGATTTTTATTTAAATTCCTGGCAGGGACTGTGTCCCGGCTCACTTTGTTTGAGCACATCTGTCTTCAGCAATGTGAACAGCGCAGCAGGCGAAGGCACCCCCCCCAGATGTTCTCCAGATTCTAGTGCAGGGCTGCATTGGCCCTTGCAGGTTGTTACCAGGTCATTGCAAGTCACCTGTGTTAACCCAAGTCTCTCCCCAGCTGTCCCCGCTCCGTTATTCGATTTCCCTCTTCAGAACAGCGAGGTCGGGAAGCCTGCCCACAATTTTGAGAGTCGAGGGTGGCCCACAATGTGAGGTGATGCATTTTGGCAGAAGGAACAGGGAGAGGCAATATACACTTAATGGCACAGTTTTAAAGAGTGTGGAGGGACAGAGGGACCTGGGAGTTAATGTGCATAGGTCCCTGAAGGTGGCGGGACATATTGAGAGAGTGGTTAGCAAAGCATATGGGATCTTGGGCTTCATAAATAGAGGTATTGAGTACAAAAGTAGAGAAGTTATGCTGAACCTTTATAAAGCGCTGGTTAGGCCACAACTGGAGTATTGCATCCAGTTCTGGTCACCACACTTTAGGAAGGATGTGAAGGCCCTTGAGAGGATGCAGAGGAGATTTACCAGAATGGTTCCGGGGATGGGGGATTTTAGCTACAAGGACAGGTTGGAGAAGCTGGATTTGTTTTCGGTTGAGGGATGATTTGATAGGTTTGGGTTTGGATAGGCTAGATGGGGAAAGGCTGTTCCCACTAGTTGATGGTACAAGGACTAGGGGGACACAGATTTAAGGTTTTGGGTAAGAGATACAGGGGGGATGTGAAGAAGAACTTTTTTACGCAGCGAGTGGTGAGGACCTGGAACTCTCTGCCGACGGAAGTGGTGGAAGCGGAGACACTCGATATTTTCAAGGGGAGACTGGATAGGCACTTGAGGGAAATAAACTTGCAGGGCTACGGGGATAGAGCAGGGGTATGGGACAGACTGGATTGCTCTACAGAGAGCCGGCATGGACTCGATGGGCCGAATGGCCGCCTCCTGTGCTGTTATGACTCTATGACAAACCTCCTGGCTACATCTGATGCCTTGTAAGATGTGCTGTAGTATAATCAAGCTATTGGGTGAATTACAGAGAATTTACAGCACAGAAACTGGCCATTTGGCCCAACTGGTCTATGCTGGTGTTTATGCTCCACACGAGCTTCCTCCCACCCTACTTCATCTCACCCTATCAGCATATCCTTCTATTCCTTTCTCCCTCATGTACGTGTCTAGCTTCCCCTTAAATGCATCTACACTATTTGCTTTAACTACTCCTTGTGATGGCGAGTTCCACATTCTAACCACTTTCTGTGTAAAGAAGTTACCCAGAGTTTTCTGCTTCTTGTGCTTTTCAGTCTGTCCGATGCAACCGCCTGTAATTAGCAACACATCAGCACCCGGGGAGGCCCCAGGCAGGACTGTGGGAACTGGGAATTTTACACTGGTGCAGTACATGGTACTGGAGTGTTTGGGTGATTGACCCGTGTTTTTTTGCAGGGAAGGGAGCTTGGCTCGACACTGCCCTGTGCTCAGTATGATGCTTCGTGCGGGCACTGTGTGCCATTGCTGGAAGTGTCCAGTACCCAGCGCTAGTGTCCCATCACCTTGAGCTTCAGAAGTAAAGCATAATCTGCAGGTGAAATAAAGCTAATCCTGCAGGGGAATAACTTCATGTGTGTTCTGTAGTTCGAGCCTCTTGATCCAGAAGCCTGATGGCGAACAGATTACATATTGGGATCTGTAGCAGATTTTAAAGAAAGACTTGCATTGATCCAGCGTTGTTCATGGCCTTGGGACGTCGCAAAGAACCTTGCAGTAGTCACTGTTGTAATGTAGGAAACACGGCAGCCAATTTGTGCACAGCAAGCTCCCACAATCAGCCATGAGGAACTGACTAGATAATCTGGGGGGGTTTTTTTTTGGTGGTGTTGGTTGAGAGATAAAAATTGGCCAGGAGAACTCCCCTGTTCTTCGAAATAGTGACATGGGATCTTATCGCGTCCACCTGAGAGGGCCTCGGTTTAATATCTTATCCGAAAGACGACAGCGCAGCGCTCCCTCCGCCCCCCCCTTTCCCCCCCCCCCCCCCCCCCCCAAAAGATTGGAGTCACAGCTACTCCACCTCGATGTCTTCCACTCGTAGGAACCAGGCCAGCTCCGCTTTGGAGGCTTGCTGCGAATCCGTACTATCCACACGTGCTGCCAGCTTATTCCAGAGATCGACCATTCTCTGCGAACAGAAATAATTCCTGGTTTCTAACCTAGTTCTGTGCTTTCGTAACGTGTACTGACCACCTGCCTATCTAGCTTGAATGGCCTATCCATGTGCAGAGAGTCTACTCTCCATTATTGTGGTGACTTCAAGCATATCTCCTGGAAGTGTACACTTTTTTGCAAAGTGAAAAGCCCCAACTCACTAAGTCTGTCTCCTGAGGGCCTTTAAACTAGGTATCAATCTAGTGGCCCGTCTCTGATCCTTGCCCAAGCTCCGAGCATTAGAAGAAGGACAGTATATTGGTGGGCACCGGATCAGGGACAGCTCCGATGCCTTCCCCTGTTGAATTGCCTTGGATCACGTGTGTATTTTGGGCCAGGTACCAGGGGGCTGCAGGTGTCTGTCGCTCTGAACGCGAGCAAGAGTTGGAGTTTTCGGGAGCTGGGGAAAAGGAAAAATGATCAACCTGTTCTAGCTAAAGAAATTCTGGATCATTTTACGACTTGTAGAAATATTTCTAAATGTTTGTGGTTGTTTAGCTAGTTGTGATTCCTGATGCTAGGTTTGCACCCTTTATGCAGCCAAGAATGCTGGGAGTCACATACATCCTGAAGGACACCTGGTTTGAGTGTCTGCACCTATTTGGACACAAGTCCCCAGGTGTAGCAATCCTTCCACAGGGACTCAGCCCAAAATAGACGGCGGAGAGCTCGCATTCACAGACTTTTCATGAATGGTTCTAAACTAAAGTTTGTAACAATCTAAGAAAGAACTTACATTTATATAGCGCCTTTCAGAACCCCGGGATGTCCCAAAACCAGTGAAGTACTGTTTGAAGTGTAATGTAGGAAACATGGCAGCCAATTTGCACACAGCAAGGTCCCACAAACAGCAATGTGATAATGACCAGATAATCTTTTTCAGTGATGTTGGTTGAGGGATAAATATTGTCCAGGACACCAGGATAACTCCCCTGCTCTTCTTCAAATAGTGCCACGGGATCTTTTAATCCACCTGAGAGCCTCTGTTTAACATCTCACCTGCAAGCCGGCACCTCTGACAGTGCAGCACTCCCTCAGTACTGCACTGGAGTGTCAGCCTGGATTTTGTGCTCAAGTCCCTGGAGTGGCCACACAAAAGTTAATCCTTGTCACTCGTTGCCCCCCTGGAGGTGGTGGGCCTTCTCCTTGAACGGCTGTAGTCCTTGCTGCTGGCGCTCTCTAGTTCATTTGCTTGTTACTGAGCAGTTTGCTGGGCCACTTCAGCAGGGCATCAAGAATCAAACACATTGTGGGGACTGGAGTCGCATACAAGCCAGACCTGGTGGAGGTTGCAGGTTCCATTCCCTGAAGGGTATTAATGAACCAGGTGAAACAATCCAGTATTTACTAAATTCACCTCCATAACTTGTTATGGTGGGATTTGAACTCGCGACCCCTGTGCTGAGAGTCCAGTACCACAACACCAGAGTGTGGATACCTCAGGTTGCTGATACTAACAGATCTTGGCACTGAGATTTAGGATTTCATAGAATCATACAGCACAGAAGGAGGCCATTCGGCCTATCGTGTCTGCTCTTTGAACGAGCTGACCAATTCGTCCCACTCCCTTACTCTTTCCCCTTAGCCCTGCACATTTTCCTTTTTCAAGTATATATCCAATTCCCTTTTGAAAATTACTATTGAACGTGCTTCCACCACCCTTCTTTTGCCAGTGATCTTAAATTTTTGTCCTCTGGTTACTGACCCTCCTGTCAGTGGAAACTGTTTCCCCTTCTTTAATCTATCAAAACCTTTCATCATTTTGAGTATCTGTATCAAATTTCCTCTTCACCTTCTCTGCTCTAAGGAGAACAACCCCAGCTTCTCCAGTCTCTCAACATAACAAGTCCCTGGTACTATTTTAATAAATCTCCTCTGCACCCTCTCCAAGGCCTTAACATCCTGTCTAAAGTGTGGTGCCTAAGAATGGCCACAATACTCCAGCTGGGGCCCAAGCAGTGTTTTATAAAGGTTCTACATTAAAACAACCGCAGCCAACTTCAAGTTACCTCCCTACTGCAGACGGGATTGTGCGTGCATTTAACATTCAAAGTGGGTACCCGAGAGGGAGAAACTCCACGACAACCACACACACACACATTTAGCTAAAAGCACAGGACGCATAGCCGCATAAATACTGTGGCAACAAGAGCAGGTCAGAGGCTGGGTATTCTGCAGCGAGTGTCTCACCTCCTGACTCCCCAAAGCCTTTCCACCATCTACAAGGCACAAGTAAGGAGTGTGATGGAATACTCTCCACTTGCCTGGATGAGTGCAACTCCAACAACACTCGAGCTCGACACCATCCAAGACAAAGCAGCCCGCTTGATTGGCACCCCATCCACCACCTTAAACATTCACTCCCGATGCATCGTGGCTGCAGTGTGTACCATCTACAAGATGCACTGCAGCAACTCGCCAAGGCTTCTTTGGCAGCACCTCCCAAACCCATGACCTCTACCACCTAGAAAGACAAGGGCAGCAGACACATGGGAACACCACCACCTCCAAGCTCCCCTCCAAGTCACACACCATCCTGACTTGGAAGTATATCGCCGATCCTTCATCATCGCTGGGTCAATATCCTGGAGCCCCCTCCCTAACAGCACTGTGGGAGTACCTTCACCACACGGACTGCAGCGGTTCAAGAAGGCGGCTCACCACCACCTTCTCGAAGGCAATTAGGAATGGGCAATAAAAGCTGGCCTTGCCAGCGACGCCCACATCCCATAAACGAATAAAAAAATGGCACTGCCGCGCACCACCCGGAGTTTGCCCGACATTCATATTCACCCACTTTCCAGGCGTGACTGGGTCGGGATCAGGAGTGGAATGGCAGCACGGATGACTATTGGCGCGATTGCCTCTGGGGGGATACGGGAAGGTTTGTGCAAAACTTCCTCCCAGGAGTTGAATGTGTGGGGTGGGGTAAAATCCACAATCGGGCAGGTTGTACTTGGTCAATGCAAGCAGACTTGGCGAGAGGCGAATGGCCTTTTCTTATTGCACGCTTCCCGACACTAAAAGGAGTTCATTTCTTTGTTGGGGGTGGGGGGGGGCGGGAGTGTGCGGCCGGCGGAGGAAGGAGCAATCGCTGGTTGGGAGGGGCGGGGGTGGGGGGGCAAGCGGAGATTAGTGGCTGCAGACACTAAAGGTAGAAAAGGCCTTGGAGGGAATTCTGTGTTTTGTACATCGGAGTAGTGAATACAAGAGCAAGGAATTGATGGTGCATCTGTGCGAGACATGTCTGAGGCCACAGTTGGGAGCATTGTGCGTAGTTCTGGGCACCCCATTGTAGCATGGATATTAGAGCCATGGGAAAGGGGACGGTCAAGATTCACTGGAACGGTACCAGGAAATGCAAGTTTAGAGTTATGTAGAAAGGCTAATTGTTTTTTTTCCCCCCCGCATTGGAGCAGAGAAGGTTAAGGCGGCGTCTAATACAGACTGCCCGAAATGTAAAAGGCTGAGAGAGGGTAAATAGTGAAAGACTGTTTCCAGCGGTTGGTGAGTCAGTAACGGGGAGACACAGCCGGAAGATTACCATTAAAAAGAACAAAGGGGGAAGTTAGAAGACATTTTCTGAGGGTTATTTGGACAAGGAATGCTTTACTACAAGTGGCTGTTATGGCAGACAGAGACTGTATCATTCAAAATGGAATTGGATAAGTATTTGGAAAGAAAGGATATGAGGAAAGGGCAGGGAAATGCGGCTACAATAAATTCCTCGAATTGAAGAGCTCCTAAGTACGATGGGCCAAATGGCCTCCTTCTGTACGATAACTGCTGAGATTCTCCAATATTTAAAAAAAAAAAGTTTTAAAATTGAAACATTTATTTACCAGGATTTAGGAACCATTAAAAAGATAATCACAAAGCAACACATCACGTTTTTAAAAAGGTTTGACATCTCGCATCAACCGTTCCAGTAGCGCGCACGAGCTGGGAGTAGGCAGCTTTCCCAGTCTTCGGCTCACATGCTGCACAACCCTGATGGCTGCACTTTACTCTCCTCCTGTGACAATCCCACTCACCAGCCTGTCAAATTTCAAGTTTAAAAACTTACGAGCAATGACGGACAGGTAAAGACCCTCTGGTCCAGCCAGCCTGTCCCACATGGCTTACGCGTGAAAATTTCCAAACTCCCCCACCCCAACCGAGATCATGCTCCAAGGCAACTGCCTGGGAACTTCGAGAGCACGCCTTCACAGCAGATTGACGTTAACGCCACTGGAACCGATCATCTATCTGCTCATTATCCCATTGCTGTTTGTGGGAGCTTGCTGTGCGCAAATTGGCTGTCGTGGTTCCTACATTACAACAGTGACTGCACTTCAACAATGATGTGGAGATGCCGGTGTTGGACTGGGGTGGACAAATGTGAGAAGTCTCACAACACCAGGTTATAGTCCAACAGCTTTATTTGAAATCACAAGCTTTCGGAGCGGCTGCTCGTTCACTTCACCTGACGAAGGAGCAGCCGCTCCAAAAGCTTGTGATTTCAAATAAAACTGTTGGACTATAACCTGGTGGTGTGCGACTTCTCTCACTTCAACAAAGTACTTAATTGGTTGTAAAGCGCTTTGGGACGTCCTGAGATTCTGAAAGGTGCTATATAAATGCGAGCCTTTCCTTCTAACTAACCCATGAAGACAAAAAGCACGCACAGTTCTGCTGTAAATACGATGTAGTCTTGTGGTAGGGGTTAGACCCAGCTGCACAAACCTGACTTCTAGGGGTAGAGTTTCTGCTTTGGGACCAATCGGCGAACCGGGTGCATGTTTTGAGAAGTGTTTTTCTTTCCCCCCTTGTTGCCGCTCGCTCATTTGCATATCGTCGAGCGCAAAATCTGCCATGAACCAGCGCAATTGGGCAGTTATAAAATGTAATTAAAAAAAAAAAATTTGCTTTTAAAAATATTCCTCGCTATATTTAAGATGGTAACTTGGTGCAGTTTGATTGATACGGCTGCAAACGGGTTTCTCACAAATTAAGCATTTTTAATCACCGTGTCTATCCACCACCTGTGAGTAACCCGATTTTAAATTACTGAAAATTACTTCTTAAAACAAAAATACAGAACCATTTTCTAGTTAAATTGGGGTGCAGCAGTCAGTTTCTTAGTAAATTTAAAAAACCATTATATTCAAAAGCTTTTACAACGTTCCCATCAGTGTCCTTGCGCCCAAAAGAACCAACTTAATTTTTGGAGCCTCCTCGAAGGCTCGGCGGAAACCCCCCCAATGATGATGACTTCACCCTGGGGGTATGGCGCAGTGTTTTTTAAACTAGCGCAAAAGATCACGGAAACTCGAGTTGCGCCGAGTGTAATTTGGGCTTAATTCCGCCATCTTTTGCGCGGGTTACGCCAATTTTGGGCAAATTGCGCCAAAAATACCAGCGCAACCGAGTGGACGCTCTGCCCCCGAATGTCCTCGCGCACTAGCTTCGAGGCTGCACAGAGCTGTTCAAAAGTGGGGGATTGAGTGCTAACCCTTGGCATAGCTCTTGTGGTTATTAATGCTGGATTCGCTCGCCCGCTCTCGCTCATGCCATGCGTTGTAATCATATACTATCTTTTAATGAATTAACAAGTGCCTGAGTTCAGAGGCTGGATGTGCACGTGGGTCAAAAGAACCAGATTCTGTGTGAACCTACAGTGCAAGTGTGACAGTTCCACGATCGGCTGTCGTACAGAGAACTCCGCCGGGACTAGGGCAGCAAATTTGAAACTAATTTGTGTGGATGTAAAGCAACGCAGTGGCCGTGCAATCACCCAACCTTTTTATTTAAAGAACGGGTAGAATTCAATAAAGCGCTGATTAAAACTGGTTGCCTGTGAGGGCTGAGAGAGCAAGCAGGTGCACCCTGATGCCACCTCCCGGGGAATGTGCGGTTAAAGAACCAGTGGGACGTTTGCCAGTCTGAGTGACTGATGTCCAGCCTGTGGCTGACGATGGGGAAATCCCAGTACTGTGTTGTCACCAGGATTTCGGTCATACTGCTGGCTGCGTGAAACTTTCATGCTAAGCCCGCCTGAGCCACGAGAAACACGAGCAGTCCAGGCATCTATTATCTTCTTCCAGACTTGGATTGTGTCTGGAGAGAGTATTTTGAATTGTTTAACACACAGTTTTCTGGTGCGTGCAAGTCTGTCGCTTGTGAGAATAATTTGAACTGATGTACTCAGACTGTCACTCGAGTAAGGCATCACCTAAAATTGAAATGCGTTGATTGTGTGATTGCTGCCCCCTTCCCCACAGCATATTCGTACCAAGTACACCTGCTGTGGGCTACCAATGAATAATGCCCCAATCAGAGCTGCGTAAGATTTAATTGTACGTATCTGCAAGTACTCGGCGGGGGTAATTTAGTGTGCATTGTGTAATGTAGCAGGACCTGAGAGAGCATGTGTCTGCTCAGGATTCTGCTCTGACTGGGGGTGGGGAGACGAACTAGCAGTATATCATCTACTTTCATCAAACAAATCTGGGGGTTGGGTAGGGGGCTGCAGTTGTGGGGCGCTGCCATGTTAAGCGTCCCACTGACTGCAGCGGATTCCGAGACCGCCCATTTGCTGGTGGCAGACAGTTTGTGCAGCGGCTAGTGTCTGTGTGAAGCAGTGAAGGTCTTGGAGATTGGGAGCTTGCAATACAGTTAGCCGAGCTCTTGCTGTTAACAGTCCTTGACTAATTCTGACCATCTGTTAGTGCGGCGTATCTACACCAGGGCTTCAGTAAATATGGCAGTGTCCTTTTAAAAAAAAATATTTAAGCCTAAAACTTGCAGCAGAGATTTTTCCAGATACGTATCTCTCCGAATAGATGGGATTTAAAAAGGAAAAATCAAGCAAGGATCCCTGATAGCTCAGTGATTACATAGAATTACACAGAATATACAGCACAGAAACAGGCCATTCGGCCCAGCCAGTCTGTGCTGGTGTTTATACTCCACACGAGTCTCCTCCCATTCCATCTACCTCACCTCAGCCTTTGTTAGCATTTTGAATTGCTTTGCTGACCTGTGATGCTTTCAATGATTTGTTCACCTGTATCCCGAGATCCTTTTGCTCTTCTACCCCTTTCAGTTTCTTATTTTCTAAGGTGTCGAGTGATGTTTCTATTTTTCCTACCAAAATGCATTGCATCACACATTTATCTATGTTAAAGTTCATTTGCCACTTAACTGCCCAGTCTGCAAGTTTCCTGATGCCTTCTTGTATTGTATTGCATTCTTCCCCAGTTTGGTATCATCTGGAAATTTTGATATCGAGTTACTTGTTCCTAAGTCCAAATCATTAATGTAAATTATGAATAACAGTGGTCCCAGCACTGATCCTTGTGGAACATCGCTTTCTACCTTCCTCCAATCTGAACAACTACCCTTTACCCCTACTCTCTGCTTTCTATTTTATAGCCAATTTGCTATCCATTCAGCTATTTGTCCCCTGACTCCACGTGCCCCAACATTTCTCATGAGCCTACTGTGTGGTACCTTATCAAAGGCCTTTTGAAAATCTAAGTACATGACATATACTGCATTACCCTTGTCTACTCTTTCCATTACCTCTTCATAGAATTCTTCGAAGAATTATATCAGGTTAGTTAAGCATGATTTAACCTTTCGGAATCCATGCTGACTATTGTATTATATTTTCTGTCTCTAGATGCTCTTCTATCACCTCTTTTAGTATAGATTCCAGTATCTTTCCTATCACTGACATTAAGCTGACTGGTCTATAGTTCCCAGGTTTTATTCTATCTCCCTTTTTGTATATAGGAACAACATTAGCTGTCCGCCAGTCCTCTGGCACTACCCTCTCTTCTATGGAATATATATTCCATAGATGTCCATACCATCTGCACCTGGGGTTTTATTCTCTTTTTTAGTTTTGCTAGTTTGTCAATTATTTTCTCTTTCTATCCCAACTGTATTAATATTCCTTCTAAGTTGATCCTCTCGTGAAATGTTTATTTCGTTAGCTTCTCGAATTAAAAACTGAGGCGAAGTAGTTATTCGATATTCTGCCATTTGTATCTCGGTATCTGTGAGTTTATCTTGCTCATCCTTAAGTGGCCCCATTCCTACATTCATTTTCCTTTTGTTATTTATGTGTCTATAGAACACTCTCATTTCTTTTTATAATCCATTAATTAGATCTTGTAATTCCTCTTTGCCGTTCTGATGGTTTTTTAACTTCTCTCTTGCGTTCTTCCTATTCCCTTTTGTCCTCCTCTCCTTTTTAGAATCTAAGTACTTGTCTGTCTTTTTCGTTGGATTCAATTTTCCCTTGAGTTCTTTATTCAGCCTCTGTGCCCGATAATTAGCTTGCTTGTTTTTGGCTTTTAGTGGAATATATTTCTCTCGAATTCTATTAATTACTCTTTTTAAAGAATTGCCACTGTTTTTCTGTCTTTGTTTTTCAAGATTTTCTCCCAGTTTACCACCTTTATTTCCACCCTCATTTCTTCCTCATTTGCTCTTTTCCAGTCTATTACCTTAGTCTTTGCCCTACTTATGTCACTCTCGATCCTAATCTTGAACCTCACTATGTTGTGATCACTGCTGCTAAGATGCTCTTCTATTCTTTCTTCTCCTATCTGTTCTGGTCCATTACAAGACCCAGGAGTGATTCTTTTCTTGTTGGACTTGCATACTGAGTGAGAAAGGAGTCCTGTATACACTGTAAAAACTCTCTTTCCCCTTTCTCCTTTTGTTACTTCTTCCTGCCAGTTTATTTGGGGGTACTGCTATTAGGCTATTGGGTCCCTTGATGGGAAAAATTCGGTATCAACAATTTTGGGGCGCTAATATCGGCTGGGCGTAAAGTTTAGCGCCCGGCGCTAATTATCGCCTCCGACTGCAAAATTTGCCTCTGTCGCATTAAATCAGGCGCTACACACCTCTCAAGGCGCAAACGTCGGAACGAGGCGCTACCTCAGAACGCTACCGGAGCTCAGGCGATGACAGTTACCATGGAAGCCGTCCAGTTCTTAAAGGGGAGGGGCCATCTTGCTGGCCAGCCACTCCCTGCTCATTGCAGCCTTGAATCTCGGCCTGGAGAGACCTCAAAAGCAATTGCGTTGGAAGCACTAATGGATAGGCCCACGGAAAGAGCTCGGCATCTGGGAACCTCAAAAGTAGTGCTGAGGGCCAAAACTCCTTAGGACAGCGTTAAAACCAAAAATTTTGCCGACAAGAAAAGGCATGAAGCACCCACCTTTAAATAGCGCTTCCCCCAGCCCCTTCCCGACTTGAAAACGTTCCCCTCTACCTGTCGTTCCCAGCGGCAGGCGCTAAGGCAGGGGGCGCAACTCAATATCCGGTCCGGGCCATTGCACGCTTGATTGACGTCACGATCTGCGGGTGCAGGAGATCGTGGCGGTAGTGTTTAGTGCCGCCGCAAAACAACTGGTCAATTTCGCGAGCGGCGCTAACATCGCCATGCCCGGGCACTGGCTGCTTTTCACCCCTCTTAGGGTGCTAACAGGAGGCGCAAAGCAACCAAATTTCCCCCCCCCCATATCTTTTAACTCAATCCATATGGATTCTGTATCTATCTTACTGCTAGTTGTATTTTTTTTTCTACTGCCATTGTTATCTTTAACTAGTCCAGCTACTGCACCTCCCCTCCTTCCCATTCCTTCCTAAATGTGTTATATCCTGCAATATTTTGTGCCAATCCTGTACTCTTATGTAGGCATGTTTCAGTCATCCTTACTTTTTCCGGATCTTCTTTACAAATTATTGCCTCCAGTTTCTCCATTTTGTTTTGAATACTACGTATGTTGCTGCACCAACAGGTTAAATTGTTTTTATTTATTATTCTTCATTGTTTTTAGTAGTTCTTTTACCTTTATGCTCTATGACTTTATAGAAACATAGAAGATAGGAGCAGGAGTAGGGCATTCGACCCCTCGAGCCTGCTCCACCATTCAGTGAGATCATGACTGATCATCCAAATTCAGTACCCTGTCCCTGCTTTCTCCCCATATCCCTTGATCCCTTTAGCCTTAAGAAATATATCTAACTCCTTCTTGAATATATTTAGTGAATTGGCCTCAACTGCCTTCTGTGGTAGAGAATTCCACAGGTTCACCACTCTCTGGGTGAAGAAATTCCTCCTCATCTCTGTCCTAAATGGCTTACCCCTTATCCTTAGACTGTGACCCCTGGTTCTGGACTCCCCCGCCATCAGGAACATCCTTCCTGCATCTAGTCTGTCTAGTCCTGTTAGAATTTTATAAGTTTCAATGAGATCCCCTCTCATTCTTCTAAACTCTAGCGAATAGAAGCCCAATCGACCCAATCTCTCCTCTTACGTCATTCTTGCCATCCCAGGTATCAGTCTGGTGAATCTTCGCTGCACTCTCTCCATGGCAAGAACATCCTTCCTCAGATAAGGTGACCAAAACTGCACACAATACTCAAGGTGTGGTCTCACCAAGGCCCTGTACAACTGCAGCAAGACATCCTTGCTCCTGTACTCGAATCCTCTCGCTATGAAGGCCCACATACCATTTGCCTTCTTATAACCGCCTGCTGCACCTGCATGCTTACCTTCAGCGACTGGTGCACAAGGACACCCAGGTCTCATTGCATTTCCCCTTTTCCCAATCTATTGCCGTTCAGATAATAATCTGTCTTCCTGTTTTTGCCCCCGAAGTGGATAACCTCGCATTTATCCACATTGGGCAGATGCATGGCAAATGCAGTATAATCACCCAACCTGTCCAAATCATACTGGAGTTTCTCTGCATCCTCCTCACAGCACACATGCCCACCCAGCTTTGTGTTGTCTGCAAACTTGGAGATATTACATCTAGTTCTATATATTATATATTATATTTTTATATATATATCTCTATCTCTCCTCGGAAAAAGACCCGTTTGTTCCAACTCTTTGCTTCCTGTTCTCTATCCAAGACAGTACCTTACCCCCAATCCCATGTGCTTTAACTTTGCACGCTAATCTCTTATGCGGGACCTTATCGAAAGCCTTCTGAAAGTCCAAATACACCACATCCACTGGTTCTCCCTTATCTATTCTATCAGTTACATCCTCAAAAAATTCCAGTAGATTAGTCAAGCACGATTTACCTTTTGTAAATCCATGTTGACTTTGTCCGATCCTGTCACTGTTTTCCAAGTGCTCTGCTATTACATCTTTTATAATGGACTCTAGCATTTTCCCCACTACCGATGTCAGACTTACCGGTCTATAATTCCCGTTTTCTCTCTACCACCTATTTTAAATAGTGGGGTTACATTAGCTATCCTCCAATCCATGGGAACTGTTCCAGAGTCTATAGAATTTTGGAAGATGACCAGCAATGCATCTACTATTTCTAGGGCCACTTCCTTAAGTACCCTAGGATGTAGATTATCAGGCCCTGGGGATTTATCGGCCTTCAATCCCGTCAATTTCCCTAACACC
Organism: Squalus acanthias; assembly: GCA_030390025.1. NCBI lineage: Eukaryota > Metazoa > Chordata > Chondrichthyes > Squaliformes > Squalidae > Squalus > Squalus acanthias. The sequence goes on along the minus strand of CM059437.1, from coordinate 49,488,603 downwards.
ATTTCCCTACAAATACTGATTTCATTCAATTCCTCCCTCTCATTAGACCCTATGTTCCCCGACATCTCTGGGAGGTTATTTGTGTCCTCCTTTGTGAAGACAGAACCAAAGTATGTATTTAATTGGTCTGCCATTTCTTTGTTCCCCATTATAAATTCCCCTGATTCTGACTGCAAGGGACCTACGCTTGACTTCACCAATCTTTTTCTCTTCACATATCTATAGAAGCTTTTACAGTCAGTTTTTATGTTCCCTGCAAGCTTACACTCATAATCTATTTCCCCCTCTTAATTAATCCCTTTGTCCTCCTTTGCTGAATCCTAAACTGCTCCCAATCCTCAGGTTTGCTGCTTTTTCTGGCCAAATTATATGTCCTCTCCTTGGATCTTATGCTATCCCTAATTTCCCTTGTTAGCCACGGTTGAGTCACCTTTTTTGTTTTATTTTTATGCCAAACAGGGATGAACAAATTCTGTAGTTCATCCATGCGATCTTTAAATGTTTGCCATTGCCTATCCACCGTCAACCCTTTAAGTAACGTTCCCCAATCCATCCTAGCCAACTCGTCCCTCATACCATCGTAGTTTCCTTTATTTAAATTCAGGACCCTAGTCTCTGAGTCAACTACTTCACTCTCCATTTTAATGAAGAATTCTATCATTATGATCGCTCCTCCCCAAGGGGCCTCGCACAACAAGATTGCTAATTAATCCTTTCTCATTACATAATACCCAGTCTAAGATGGCCTGATCTCCAATTGGTTCCTCGACATATTGGTCCATGAAACCATCCCGTATACACTCTAGGAATTCCTCCTCCACAGTATTGTTACTAATTTGGTTAGCCCAATCTATATGTAGATTAAAGTCACCCATGATAACTGCTGTGCCCTTATTGCACGTGTCTCTAATTTCCCATTTAATGCCACCCCCAACCTCAGCATTACTGTTTGGGGGTTTGTATACAACTCCCACTAACGTTTTCTGCCCCTTGGTATTTCTCAGCTCTGCCCATACAGATTCCACATCATCAGAGCTAATATCCTTCCTTACTATTGTGTTAATCTCCTCTTTAACCATCAATGCTACCCCACCTCCTTTTCCTTTTTTCCTGTCCTTCCTGAATATTGAATACCCCTGGATGTTGAATTCCCAGTCTTGGTCACCCTGGAGCCATGTCTCCGTAATCCCAATTATATCATATCCGTTTACATCTATTTGTGCAGCTAATTCGTCCACCTTATTACGAATGCTCCTCGCATTAAGACACAAAGCCTTCAGGCTTGATTTTTTAACACTCTTAGTCCTTTTAGAATTATTATTTACTGTGGCCCTGTTTGATTTACACCCTTGATTTCTCTGCCTTCCACTTTATCAAATCTCTGGTCATCATTATTCCTTCCTTTAGTTTGTCCTTAACTCTCTTCCTGATTCTTTTATTGTTTGGTTTCTGTAATTTCTAGCAGTTCCCTCCCCCTATGTTGTTAGTTTAAAGTCTTATTTACAGTCCTAGTTATCCCTTTTCACTAGGAACTTGGTCCCAGCCCAGCGCAAGTACAGCCCATCCCAATGATACAGCTCTTTCCTGTCCCAGTATGAAATGGAACCCCTCCTTCGCACACCACTCCTTTTAGTCATGTATTGACTTTCCTAATTTGTTTGTCCCTATGCCAATTTGCATGTGGCTTGGATAATAATCCTGAGATTATTGCCCATGACGTCCTGCTTTTCAATTTAGCTCCTAACGCCTGATGCTTCCTTAGCAGGACCTCGTCCCTAATCTTTCTTATGTCGTTGGTTCCGACATGGACAACAACAACTGGATCCTCCCCCCTCCCTTTCCAAATTCTTTTCCAGCCATTTTGTGATGTCCCTTACCCTGGCACCCGGTAGGCAACACACCCTTCGGGACTCTCGATCCTGACTGCAAAGAATACTATCTATCCCCCCAATCCTCAATAACTATAACCTTTCTACTCTGCACCTCCTCCCCTCGGACAGGCTCCTGCTCCACGGTGCCTTGGTCGGCATCCTGGCTGCCCTTCCCACAGTCTTTCTCCTTATCCTCACCGCTACCAAGTACTTCGTACCTGCTGGACAGAAGCGGTGTCTGCCAGATTTCTTTCACTACCTCTCCTACGTTCTCCTTACCCAGCTGACTGACGGTCACACTCTCCCCTTCCTGCACCTTCCTCTGGTGTGTGACTGTGCTCTGGAGTAAATTATCCAGTAACCCCTCCTCCTCCTCCTCCTCCCTCGTGTGTCGGAGTGTCTGTAGCTCGGGCTCCAGCTCAACGACTCTGAGTGGAGTGTCTCGAGGCAGAGACATTTCTTGCAGATGTGGCAGTCTGGGACAGTCTCGCTGTCCTCAAACTCCCACACACGACAATCCGACACACTGCCTGGTCTTTTAATTAATTTGTTATCTGTCGTTTATTTCTTGAACTAATTGGTCACTTGAATCTAGATTTATTAAATAGGTGAATTTAGCTTGTTTTTAATCAATTAGTAATTCATTACTGTGATTAATTACTTAGTTATTTATCAGTTATTAGCATCTTTAAATGCAGTTAGAATTTAATAATTTAGCTCGTTTTCTTTTGACTTGCACTAATATTAAACCCTTACTAACTCAAGCTTACCCCTAACCACTAAAGATACTAAACACTCACAGGGATATCTAGATACTTCGCTTAATTTCTTCGGGTTCTGCCGCTCCCCCCTCTCTCTTGATTATGACACCACTTTTTCTAATTCCCTCTTCCTCTAATTGTGCGGTGTGGTGATGAGCGAGACCGATCGGACAGTCTCTGGTCTGTGCTGAGCTAGCTGGTTCCAGAGGGGGGGGCGGGGGGAGCGCAGCGGTGAGTCTGGTCCTCCCTGGGCCAGGGAGGGGAAACTCAGCCGGGATGCCCACTGTTATCCTGTGACTGCTGCGGAAAGTATATTTCTGTCCGTTTCAGAACCCCACCAACATTGTTTAGACTGACAGCTAAGAAGCGGCCCAGGAAAACCGAAGCCTTGGACTCTCCTGTACCCCTACCCACTACTTTAGGATGCCGAAGGATGAGCAGTTATTTTCCCCTGTGAATAAGCTGGGCTCGCTTGGTGTCCCTGGATGTGGAGCGGTTTTAGTCATTTCGATCTGTGGAAGTGCCATGGGGAAAGGGGATGGAAAGAGGCCGAAGATTCGGCTGTTTTGAGTGGTGGATAACTTGTTAAATAGTTAGTTTACAAACTGTTCCCCTCACCTTCACCATGAATTTTCCAGTTACATCTAAAAAGACGTCCTGGTATGTGCACATGGGGCTGCTTAAATTAGAGGGTTAGATCATTGAATAGTACAGCATAGCAGGAGGCCATTCGGCCCATCGAGTTTCCCCCCCCCCCCCGCCTCTTTCGAAGAGCAATCCAGTCAGTCCCACTTCCCCACATCCCTGCAATCTTTTCTCCTTTTAACTGGAACATTGAATGATTGGTGTGAAATCTTGAAAGGTGCAAGAAGAATTTTAGACGAGCTAGTGATTGTACAAAATACTGTAATTTGATGACTATTTTAAACCCACCTTTACCGCCCCCCCCCCCCACCCCGAAGGTGACTAGTTTGACTGATTCCTCCACAGCCTCCCAGTACCCTGTCCCATGGGCTGAGTGGAAGCCTCAGCAACGAGTGTCAATAGGCTGGTCAGTCATTGGTTGAGGGGTGGGTGGGGGCTTGGGAATAATGATCTGGAGCGGGGCCTTGGCTCCCTCCTGTTTTATTTTCCTCCCCCCTGAGCCCGATTTCTTGTAGAACTGGCGAGATGACCCAACTGAGGAAAACCAAGAGTGTCAATCCTGGTTGGGGGCGGGGGGTGGGGGAGGGGTTCTCTGCTCTTCACGGCTCAGCCTCTCGCCGCACATCTTTACCCACTCGGCCATCACCGCTTAACCGCTGTTTGCGAGCAGTGCCGACATTGCTTCTGTGTAAGAGGCCTTCCCATATCCTCCAATTTAAGAACATAAGAAATAGGAGCAGGAGTCGGCCATTCGGCCCATCGAGCCTGCTGCGCCATTCAGTAAGATCGTGGCTGATCTTCGACCTGAACGCCACCTTCCCACACTATCCCCACCTCCCTTGTAACCGTCCTGTTCAACAAGGTTCCAGACCCTGGGGTGGAGGAGCTAGAGACAGTGTATGTGTGAAGCGCAGGGATAGTCCACATTCTGAATGGCCTCTAGTCCAGTTTGCGGCTTCCTAGAGTTTGTGCGACCCTGAAAGCTGGCTGGCTCTCTCCTTTTTTTCCCCCCCTCCCAGGTTGTACAAGACTCTGCACCACGCTTGTAGGGAGCAGAGTGAGGGGTTTGCAGAGTAAATGAGAAGAAGGCTGTGCGACCAGGATTTGATTCTAATTCATGCTGTGGGAATTGTTTGCTCTCTGCTGGTGGTAAAGGTCCAAATTGAAATAAAGTTGGGCAGGGTCAACTCAATTTCTAGTGGCTGTAGTGAAGAGCTCCCCTCAAAACATCTGTCTGAGGCTGAACCAGACTGTTCGCAACCTTGGTGTCATATTTGACCCTGAAATGAGCTTCCGACCACACATCCGCAGCATAACTAAGACCGCCTATTTCCACCTCCGTAACATCGCCCGTCTCCGCCCTTGCCTCAGCTCATCCGCTGCTGAAACCCTCATCCATGCCTTTGTTACCTCTAGACTTGACTATTCCAACGCACTCCTGGCTGGCCTCCCACGTTCTACCCTACGCAAACTTGAGATCATCCAAAACTCCACTGCCCGTGTCCTAACTCGCACCAAGCCCTGTTCACCCATCACCCCTGTGCTCGCTGACCTACATTGGCTCCTGCTTAAGCAACGCCTCAATTTCAAAATTCTCATCCTTGTTTTCAAATCCCTCCATGGCCTCGGCCCTCCCTATCTCTGTAATCTCCTTCAGCCCCACAACCCCCCGAGATATCTGCGCTCCTCTAATTCTGCCCTCTTGAGTATCCCTGATTATAATCGCTCCACCATTGGTGGCTGTGCCTTCAGCTGCCTATGCCCTAAGCTCTGGAATTCCCTCCCTAAACCTCTCCGTCTCTCTACCTCTCTTTCCTCCTTTAAGATGCTCCTTAAAACCTACCTCATTGACCCAGCTTTTGGTCACCTGCTCTAATTTATCCTTATGTGTCTCGGTGTCAAATTTTTTGTCTTAAAATACTCCTGTGCAGCGCCTTGGGACGTTTTACTACGTTAAAGGCGCTATATAAATACAAGTTGTTGTTCAAAACACTCGGTGCCTAATCGGCAAATAATCCGAGGCCCCAGGATACCTGGCATGCGGTGGGGGGCGGGGGGGGGGGAATGGGAAAGCCCCCTTTAAATACTGTGAAGTTCAGGTGCATCACTGGGGTAAAGGGCAGTGTAGCGGGGGCTTTATTCTACACGGTAGCCTGTACTGGCACAATATGTGTAGATTTTGCTAAAATTGTCAAGTGCTGTATCTTTAATTCAACAGAAGTATTTGAAGCTTCTAAGCCTTAGTGCCTCACGGTTGGCAGGGTTCCTCTGTTTTTGTAAACGGTTTGAGAGCTTATTCTCAAGGTATTACATTCCAAGGCGTCTACTGTTCTTTAACATGATTCAATCTTGGAACTGGATCGCTTTTTTTTTCAATAACTGCCTTGACTGCTGCCAGCTGTGCAGTGCCTGACGAAAAACAAACTCCTGACTATTGCTGCGTGTTTAAGACTTCCACATAATTTGCCTTCGCCTTTTAATGAGATGTAAGTGATATCAAGCCAAGTCTCCGTGTATCCCACCCTGCTGCGATGTCAGCCGGCCCAAGGGTGGCTTTGCCGTTCCTCGCCTCCTCTTCGAGGCCCGTCTGAATCCAGGTTTCCTTCCCCCGGCTCTACGCCGGCCTCCCCTTCACTTGCCTCCTCTGCTTTGCTTTGTGTGCTTTGCCTTTAACTGTGAGTGTGGGTGGCTTATTTTAAGTGATTTACGGCGGTGAAAAGCAGCTTAAAACTTTTTTTCCCCCGGTTATGTTATCCAAGGGTGGTTTAAATTGGGCTGGTGGCTGTGTTTAAATTAGAAGGCAGCGTTCACTGGAGCAGTTGCTGCCTTTTTCGATGGATGGTGTTGAATTCTTCTTTCCTCCTTTTCTCTTTCTCCCCCCCCATCGCCAAAATAAAAGTTCGGATTGTTTGTTTTCCTTGTCAGTTTGAAGCAAGATTCATTTGCAGCGTTTGGATTTGGAGAACTTTCTAGAATCAAGTTACACGGCAGTGGATCTTTCACAATCGTGTAAAGCCTAATGTGAAGCAATGCTGCCGTGTTCTACCACTCCATCTGGGTAAAGTGGGGGGTTAACAGAGGTCATTATAAATCTGCAAACGAGAGAGAGGCGCAAAGCGTTTCCAGGTTTCAGCCACCAGCTGACTACCCTCGGCGCAGATCTTTTATATAAAATAAAAACCGAAACTGTTGGAAACGCTCAGCAGGTCAGGCAGCATCTGTGGAGAGAGAAACAGAGTCAACGTTTCAGGTGGATGACCTTTCGTCAGGACCTGAGCAGACCTGATGAAAGGTCGTCGATCTGAAACGTTAACTCTGCTCTACTTCTAGATCTGGGGCTGCTCATTTTTTTTTAAGGTGCTGTAAGCATTGAATTGGGAATCATTCGTACAGTTTTGGTCTCCTTATTTAAGGAAGGATATACTTGTATTGGAGGCAGTTCAGAGACGATTCACATGATTGATTCCTGAGATGAGGGGGTTGACTTATGAGGAAAGGTTGAGCAGGCTGGGCCTATACTCATTGGAATTTAGAAGAATGAGAGGTGATCTTATTGAAACATATAAGATACTGAGGGGGCTCGACAAGGTAGATGCAGAGTGGATGTTTCCCCTTGTGGGGAAATCTAGAACTCGAGGGCACAGTCTCCGAATAAAGGGTCGCCCTTTTAGAAACTGAGATGAGGAGGAATTTCTTCTCTGAGGGTCGTAAATCTGTGGAATTCTCTGCCCCAGAGAGCTGTGGAGGCTGGGTCATTAAATACATTGAAGGTGGAGATAGACAGATTTTTGCAAGATAAGGGAGTGAAGGGTTATGGGGAGCGGGCGGGAAAGTGGCTTTGAGCCCAAGATCAGCCATGATCTTATTGAATGGTGGAGCAGGCTCAAGGGGCCAAGTGGCCTATTCCTGCTCCTATTTCTTATGTTCTTATATTCTTAAGGGGTTCTACAGTTTTTTTTTGTTGTTTTTTTTTATAGGTGTTGCTGTGCAAAATGAGTGCCTAAGCATCTACAGTGTAAATCCCACCCACCCCACTCCCCTCCCAACTGAGGAGGCCCGTCCAAAAGGAGTCATGCTTTCAGCTATTGTAGGTGGAGGTGTGAGCAGGGGTCAGCGACTGACAACACCCGAAGCGGCCTCGCTTCTGCTGGCCCAGGAGCTCTGCATCGGACTTCGGAGTAGGAGAGTGACTAGAATGTCCGTCCAAAGTAGACCATCTCAGCCGCAGGCCGGCCCACCGGCCCACAGACTTGGGGAGCGGGGTCGGCAGCTGTCCCTATCGGAGGCTGCCTCCCTTCTCCTGTCGCAGGAGCTTCAGAGTAGGAGAGTGACGAGGATGTCCGTCCAGAGCAAACCCTCCGACCCAGCGGCCGTGCCGCAAACCCGAACCCACACGCTCAAGTCCAGCGGACGGACGGTCAGGAAACTGAACTACCGGAAGGTAGCTAACCGCGGGCTGGTCGGCTCGCCGGATGTTGGCGCCACGAAACGGAACGCCAGACCGAGGAGTAAAGAGATGGCCGCCGGAGGCGGCGATGAGGGAAGGCTGGAGTCTCCTGTTCAACGCGAGGAGGAAGCGAGTGTTAAGTTGTCTCGGGACGTTGGATTGGTGCGGAGGAAGAGAGCAGGGGCTGTAGGGAAGAGCCACTCTGTAGTGCGACGGAGTAAGCCACGTTCAGTTGTGAAGCCAGGCAGTAACCAGGTGAGAACCCAACGCAAGCTACAGCCAGCAGTAGTAGTCTGCCAGTATGGGGGTGGGAAGCTGGCCTTGAGATAAAGGCCAACATTCCTTTTGACTACTTGTGCGCTGGGAAGTTGTACGGGTTGGTAATTGAGAGTTATTTGTTTACCGGGCTCAGTAAGCTGGGATTTGCCGTTGCCTTGCAAAAGCCACGTTTCCTTCAGGTCAATAGATTTGGCACTAAAATCGTCTTGTTGCAAGAGGAAGCTTTAGGAACAGCAAGGAGCAGGAAATGGTCAACTTGTATTTTTAATGAAATTTTCATTTGGGAAGATCTTGTTTAATGAGGAACTCCAATGCTCTTGCCTTCCAAACCCTTCACAAGGCTGGTAGTAGAGTTAACTAAAGCTGCTTGAAGTTCATTGCACCCTATCTTCCTCTGCTGTCTCCTCTTTGCTTCTTCCCCTCTCCCCACAGCCAGCACCGCCAATAGAAAGTTGGAGTGAAATGGTGCAAAAGTTGAGTGAAAACGGTTGGAAATCAGGAACGGGAGTCGGCCATTCAGCCCCTTGAGCCTGTTCTGCCATTCCATTGGATCATGGCTGATGCATTTAGCCATCTTTGCTCCATATCCCTGGATACCCTTGCCCAACAAAAATCTATCTCGGCATTGAAATTTTCAACTGACCCAGCATCCACAGCCTTATGGGAGAACCGAGTTCCAGATTTCTACTACCCTTTGTCTGATTTCACCCCTCAACGGCCTGGCTCTGATTTTAAGATTATGCCCCCTTGTTTTGGATTCCGCCAACAGAGGGAGTAGTTTCTCTTTATCTAGCCCATCAAATCTTTTAATCAATTTAAAGACCTCGATTAGATCACCCTTCAACCTTCTAAACTTGAGGGAATACAAGCCAAGTTCATGCAACTTGTCCGTATAATTTAACCCTTTTTATCCCTGGTATCACTCTGGTGAATCTGCGCTGCACCCCCTCCAAGGCCAATATATCCTTCCTGAGGTGCGGGGCCCAGAACTGAACGCAGTGTCCAGGTGGAGTCTGTCCAAGACACTCTATGTCTGTACAACTGAAGCATCGCTTCCTCCCCTTTGTATTCCAGCCCTTGAGATAAAGGCCAACGTTCCTTTTTGTGCCCGTGCACTAGCTTTTAGTGATTTATGTACCTGGGCGCCCAAATCCTGTTGCTCCTCCACAATTCCTAGTTTCTCACCATTAAGAAAATATTCCTCTTTGTCTTTCTTGGATCCCAAGTGGGTGACCTCACACTTCCCCACACTTGAACTCCATCGGCCATAGTTTTGCCCACTCATTAATCTGTCTATGTCCCCTTGTAACTTCCTGCTCCCATCTACACGACTTACTGTGCCACCTAAGTCGGTGTCGTACATTATTGCCAGTTTTCCTGTAGTTGTTGTTTACAGCTGCAAGAACATCTTGTCACGGGGGTTGGGAGGATTAGCAAAAGTGCAAACTATTCCAAGGCTATTAATAAATCCTCACGCGAAGAGGACAATCTACGCTTACCTTGGCCGGTAGTCTTCGATTGATGCTGTTTCACACCTGGTTCCCATAGCTCTGTATATCCTGGAATACTCCTGGAGTAGTTCTTCTTAGGCAGTCCCTCGGAACCGAGGATGACTTGCTTCCCCATTAAAAATGAGTTCTCAGGTGACTGATAAAATTCTGACAGGTCTGGACAAACTAGATGCAGGAAGAATGTTCCCGATGGTCGGAGAGTCCAGAACCAGGGGTCATAATCTAAGGATAAGGGGTAAGCCATTTAGGACAGAAATGAGGAAGAATTTCTTCACCCAGAGAGTGGTGAACCTGTGGAATTCTCTACCACAGAAGGTAGTTGAGGCCAAGTCATCAAATATATTCAAGAATGAGTTAGATATATTTCTTAAAGCTAAAGGTATCAAGGGATATGGGGAGAAGGCAGGTACAGGGTACTGAGTTTGGATGATCAGCCATGATCTCATCGAATGGCGGAGCAGGCTCGAGGGGCCGAATGGCCTACTCCTGCTCTTATCTTCTATGTTTCTATGACCGATGAGTCCAATGTGGGACCTACAGTCTCTGTTGCAGGTGGGGCAGACGGTGGTTGAAGGGGTGGGTGGGTGGGGTGCTTGGGTTGACGTGCGCTCCTTCCGCTGTTTGCGCTTGGCTTCCGCTTGCTCCCGGTGAAGAGACTCAAGGTGTTCGGCGCCTTCCCGGATGCTTCTCCTCCACTTTGAGCGGTGTTGGGCCAGGGATTCCCAGGTGTCGGTGGGGATGTTGCATTTTTTCAAGGAGGCTTTGAGGGTGTCCTTGAAGCGTTTCCTCTGCCCACCTGGGGCTCTCTTGCCGTGTCGGAGCTCCTGGAGTACCCTTGTACTTTCAGACACAGACCTTTTCAGCCCTTGCGTTGAAATGGTTTAGCAGGAACGTCTTGTCCTCCTGTTTCAGTTGGTGTTTACCAGACCTCAGCCACAGTTGCTCATCTGTTTCTTGTACGGAAAACTGTGTTGACTCTCCTTCCATCCTGGGTTTCATGAATCTCTTTCGAGCGTGTCCTCTTTATTTGTGTAAACAAAAATACTGCAGATGCTGGAAATTTGAAATAAAATGCTGGAAAAGCACAGCGGGTCAGTCGCCATCTTTAGGAAGAGTAAGAGATGGGCTGGCGTATTAATACAATCAACAACAACTTGTATTTATATAGCGCCTTTAACGTAGTAAAACGTCCCACGGCGCTGCACAGGAGTATTTTAAGACAAAAAATTTGACACCGAGCCACATATAAAGATAAATTTGGGCAGGTGACCAAAAGCTTGGTCAAAGAGGTAGGTTTTAAGGAGCGTCTTAAAGGAGGAAAGAGAGGTAGCGAGGCGGAGAGGTTTAGGCCAATCAACAAGAGGAGAGGGGGAATATTTATATAAACAGAGGGAGGACTTGAGTGGTGTGATGTAGCAGATCATCTCAGTCAAGTAATGGGCAGAAGCATTTAGACACTGAAGAGACAAAGGATATGTAAATAGCTAAGGAAATAAACATCTGGACGAATTGGGAGGATTGAAATCCTGAGAGTCAAGTGTGAAATTGGAAACTGGTTTGGCAATGAAGTTTACTCTGACCAGAGGGAACCGGGGATGCCCAGGACAAAGATTAGATATTGTCCCTGATGCTTGCCTTGAGCTTCATTGGAAAGGTGTACAGTGACGGAGATCAGACTGGGAATGGGAGTTGAAAGGGCTCAATCATCTTTCACCTGGACCTCCCTACTCTTTAAAAATTCTCAACTTGTCTAGACTCAGAATTTAGCAGTCACCTGGGCCAACATTAAAGCAATGGATTTAAAATCCAGTACCTGGTACATTTAAAACCATGCATTTATGTAAATTAGTTTGATTCAACCTTTAGGTTTCAGTCGCAAAGCTTGAAGTCTCGTGAACCCTGTCTCAGTAGTATATTGCTATGTACATCTCCCCCCACCCATACTGCGAGCTGCAGATAAGCTGAGTGAGCAGACTCTGAACCTTGTGTTGCTTTAGTCTCTCTCTTTTCTCCACCCTTCTCTCCCTCTTGGCTAGCTGCCACATGGTTACTGTTCCCTAACTGGAGAAAAAACAACCTCCCCCTCCCCCCCCCCCCCCCCCCACATCCTGCAAGGGGGGGGGGGGGTGGAGGGAGGAGGCTGGGGCGGCTTGAAAAAAAACATCCAATTGGGAAGTTTGTGAACGTTCAGTTTACTTTGGTTCACCTGTGGTGCCGAGCACCAATCCATGGTCCCGCCACCTCTGTCCTCCTTTCCATCCCCCACTTCTTTTGCCCCACCATTGGTGGCCGTACCCTCTGATGTCTAGGCCCCATGCTTTGGAATTCCCTCCTTAAATCTCTCTGCCTCTCTACACCTCTCACCTCCTTTAAGGCGCTCCTTAAAACCCACCTTTGACCAAAGCTTTAGTTTCCCCATCTCCTTTGATTGGCATCCATTTTCGCATTGGTGAAACGCCTTGTGTTTTACTACATTTACTTGAGGCGCTATGTAAATGCAGCTTGTGAACTGGGCCCCCTCATTTACTGTGCTGCTTCTGTTCTTGCCATCCAATTCCTTATTCGGTATCACCTTTGACCCAAGAATACTGACTCTTGAAACATTTTTCTTTTCAATGGTGTACTGAGAATTATTCACTCTGACACCTCCACTTGCCCAAAGTCACATTGGGCTTCTTGAGCGTAGACCCTTCCGACGGAGGATTGATGGGTTCCTGTTGCTGGAGAGCTCGTGTGACTTGTATCTGCAGCTCCATGGGGTTGACCTTTGAAGTGCTGCAGCTGTGCTCCTGCAATGCCTTGGGTGGCCGTGGTTCATTGTACTAACATTTTTGTTTCCAATTCTAACGTGTTTCGTTAGTGTAACCTTTTTTAATTGGGGGGGGGGGTCTAGAACGAGGGGTCACAGTCTCAGGATATGGGGTAGGACATTTAGGACTGAGATGAGGAGAAATTTCTTCACTCAGAGGGTGGTGAACCTGTGGAATTCTCTACCACAGAAGGCTGTGGAGGCCAAGTCACTGAATATATTTAAGAAGGAGATAGATAGATTTCTAGACACAAAAGGCATCAAGGGGTATGGGGAGAGAGCAGGAATATGGTATTGAGATAGCAGATCAGCCATGATCATATTGAATGGTGGAGCAGGCTCGAAGGGCCAAATGGCCTACTCCTGCTCCTATTTTTCTATGTTCTATTTTTCTAATTGCTGAATAAAAAGATTAAGAAGCCAGTAGGAGCTGTTTACTTGGTGCTGTAAAGCTGGACTTGATGGAAGGCAGTCAATATTTGAAGTAGACACGTGGAGGAATCGCCATTCTAAGATATCCTTTAGCTTTACCAGTGTCTCTGCTAAAGCCCCCTCCACAGCCAAAGAACTGTCACGACAGTCTGTTTCTACTCGAGATACTGTGAAACTCCAGCATGTTGGCCGCTGAGTATCTTTATCCTCCCCTAATCGAGTGAACTCTCGAGCACTGGTTGTTCTTTGAAATGGCTCAATTTTAAAACTGTCATCCTCTAGTTCAAATCCCTCCATGGCCTCGCCGCTCCCCCCCCCTCTCTATTTCTGTAACCTCCTCCAGCCCTACAACCCTCCAAGATCTCTGCGCTCCAACTCTGCCCTCTTGAACATCCCTGACTTACTTCGCCCCTCCATTGGCGGCCGTGCTGGAAGGGCCGAATGGCCTACTCCTGCTCCTATTTCTTATGTTCTTATGTGCCTTCAGCTGCCGAGGCCCATAGCTCTGGAATTCCCTCCCTAAACCTCCGCCTCTCCACCTCACCTCTTAAGACCTACCTCTTTGACCAAGCTTTTGGTCACCAATTCTAATCCTTTGACTTGGTGTCAAATTTTGTCTGATAACGCTCCTGTGACGTGCCTTGGGATGTTTTACTACATTAAAGGTGCTGTAAAAATACAAGTTGTTGTAGAGCTGAGCGTCCTGCAGATGCTTTACTGACAACTGCTTCCTATTCAAAGGCTGGGGTAACTTCTTAAACAAACAAACGAGCAAACCGCAATAAGATTCCAAATGGAAACGTCATATCTAAATCTTTCCTTTGTGTAGTCTTTGGTAGAATTCATGTCCTGCTGGCATATAGGTTTCCCTCTGTATTCCGAAAATGATTTGCGAAGCTCCACTGACTTGGGGCTACACTAGGCCCAAGTGCAGGAATTGGTGGGAGCCACTTTGTTCCTTGAACCAGTTCCGAGAGGCCAGCAATGGTGAAGCTAAGCCAGCTGCTGCCCTCTGAGGTTCCATTCGTCCCAGAGGTGATGAGAAAGTAGACGATGAAAGACTGGCAGGGCATGTAACACTGAATAGGATTTTATTGATGCTTTAAAAGTAAAATAGCTCCCCAAAAAATGGTTAAGGCTGATTGTTGGAGATGAAAAGGGAAATCTTGTAAAGGGACAAAATTAATTGTCACTTGGGAAAGCATGGGTTAATAAATGACGGCCAGCAAGGGTTTGTTAAAGGCAAATGGTGTTTGACTAAATTGAGTTCTTTGAAGTAGCAGAGAGGGTTGATGAGGGTAGTGCGGTTGATGTTGTGTATATGGACTTTTAAAAGGTGTTTGATAAAGTCCCACATAATAGACTTGTCAGCAAAATTAAAGCCCATGGGATTAAAGGGACAGTGGCAGCGTGGACATGAAGTTGGCTAAGGGATAGAAAGCAGAGAGTAGTGGTGAACGGTTGTTTTTCAGACTGGAGGGAGGTATACAGTTGTGTCCCCCAGGGGTCAGCATTAGGACCACTGCTGATGTATATTAATGACCTGGACTTGTGTATACAGGGAATAATTTCAAAGTTTGCAGATGACGCAGAACCTGGAAATGTTGTTAAACAGTGAGGAGGATTTCAGGAGGACATAGGCTGGCAAAATGGGCAGACACATGGCAGATGAAATTTAATGCAGAGTAGTTTGAAGGAAGAACGAGGAGAGGCAATATAAACTAAATGGTATAACTAAAGGGGGTTCACACAAATATTTGAAGGTGGCAGGACAAGTTGAATGGGCTGTTTTAAAAAAAAAAAGTATAGGGATCCTGGGCTTTATAAATGGAGGCATAGAGTACAAAAGCAAGGAAGTTATGTTCAACCTTTATATATCACTGGTTAGGCCGCAACTGGAGTATTGTGTCCAATTCTGGGCACCGCACTTTAGAAAGAAGGTCAAGGCCTTGGAGAGTGTGTAGAGGAGGTTTATTAAAATGGTACCAGGGATGAGGGACTTCAGTTATGTGGAGAGACTGGAGTTGTTCTCAAAGCAAAGAAGGTTAGGGGGAGATTTAATAGAGGCGTTAAAAATTATGAAGGGTTTTGATAGAGTAGATGGGGAGAAGCTGTTTCCACTGACGGGAGGGTCAGTAACCAGAGGACAAAGAGTTCTGACGAAGGGTCATCGACCTGAAACGTTAACTCTGTTGTTTCTCTCTCCACAGATGCTGCCTGACCGGCTGAGTATTTCCAGCATTTTCTGTTTTCATTTCAGGTTTCCAGCATCCGCAGTATTTTGCTTTTGGACAAAGATTTATGGTTATTGTCAAAAGAACCAGAGGGGAGATGAGAATTTTTAGCACGTTGTTATGATGCACTGGTCGTAGAAGCAGATTCAGTAGTGACTTTCTAAAGGAAATTGGATAAATACTTGAAGGAAAAATTTGCAGGGCTATGGGGAAAGAGCAGGGGGAGTGGGACTAATCGGACAGCTCTCTCAAAGAGCCGGCACAGGCACGATGGGCTGAATGGCCTCCTTCTTTGCTGTATGATCCTAAGGTTTAAAGAATGGCAGAAACACTAAATGAGTTGCCTAGGCATTTAGATAGTGTGTTAATGGAATGAAAGGTTACAAGAAGAGGTGGTGGAGCAATTGGACTGGATAACTGTGGAAAGGGAAGGAGTGCTGAATAAAATTGGTGGAACTCCAAAGTGGAAAAGGCTCCGATGACTGCATCCTAGAATGCTGAGGGAAGTCCGAGAGGAAAGTGGAGGCTCTGGCCACAATCCTTCAAACCGCCTTGGATATGGAAAACTGGAGAGTTGCCAGTGTAACACCCTGTTCAATAAGGGATAAACCAGATAACTGGTAGTGAGTAAGCTTCTAGAGGCCATAATATGGGATTAAATTAACACTCACCAAAATATATGGCTTAATTAAGGATCTTTAATTAACCCAATAGAAAGCAGAGGTAATGCTGAATCTATATAAATTGTTGATCAGGCCACAGTTGGCATAACCTAGTTTTGGTCCCCCTACAAATAGGAAGGATGCCAGGGCCTTGGATAGGGTGCAGAAGATAACTGGGATGAGAAGCTTTAACTGTGAGGAGTGAGCAGAGAAATTGAGGCTCTTTTCAATGGGAGGGGAAGGTTATGGGGAGATCTGTCGGAGCTGTTCAAAATTCTGATGAGGTAAAAAGAAAAAAACTTTTGCACCAGTCGGTGACTGGAGGCGATACAAGATCATCAAAAGAGTAAAGGGAGGGGTTAGGAGTTTTTTTTAATGCAGAGAGTTAGGCTATGGAATGCCCCACCAGAAAGGGTAGAGGAGGCAGAATCCATCATAGATTTTAAAAGGGAGTTGGATAAAGCTTTGAAAAGGAAAATTTGACCAATGTACGGGAGCCGGACAGGGGAGTGGGGCTAAATGGATGGCTCTTTTGAGGGTCAGCATGGGCAGAATGGTGGCCTTGTGCTGTGAAATTCTATGATCTGACTAGGTTGAAAAAGGGCAAAATTGGACAAGGACTGAATACAAAACAAGATGAATAACCCTTAGAATTCCTAAACTATCTGATACAACTGTTTTTAAAAAGTTAGCGTAGAACAAATCAAATATGTGTAAAATTTAGTCCAAGACACCTCTTTGTATCACCGTGGGATCATTAGTTTCAATGACTGGACATCTAACTTCCTTCCAGTCACACACTTATGCTCATTTCTGTGTTGCTCTTGGTGATCGTTGGTGCTGGGGAGTGGGATGAACTTTTATCTCCTCCTCGTACTGCTGCTTCCACTCTGCCTATCGTGCCTTAACCCTAGTCTCGCTAGAACTGCCCCTACTGCGTGAGTCCTGATTCATTTCCCACACCAGCCCTGTGACCGCTTAACCGTAAGCAGCTTTCTGCATCTACAAGGAAATTAATTGCGATGGACCGGAACTCAATAAAATGAAAGTACTTTTGAAGTGTAGTCACTGTTGTAATGTAGATCGTTTTAAATTTGTGTATTGAGCCCAAAGAAGACAAAACTCCACTTCTGCCAAAAAAAATAAGTCTGTTGAGTATAGCAACGACTTCCGGCTGTGCAGCTCACATTGGGCAGTGCCACCCACTCCCTCAGTGCCACCCACTCCCTCAGTGCCACCCACTCCCTCAGTGCCAACCCCCCTCACTACCACTTTGTTGCTTAGAAAGAAGAAAGAAATACTGTAAGTTACATTTAAAGTGCCTTTCACAACCTCAGGACATCCCAAAGTGCTTTACAGCCAATGAAGTACTTTTCTGAAATGTAGCCACTGTTGTAATGTGGGAAACGTTGGCAGCCAGTTTGCACACAGCAGGATCCCACAAACAGCAATGTGATAATGACCAGATCATCTGTTTAGTGTTGTTCTTTCAGGGATAAATATTGGCCAGGACACCGGGGATAACGCCCCTGCTCTTCTTCGAAATAGTACTGTGGGATCTTTTACGTCCACCTGAGAGGGCAGACGGGGCCTCTGTTTAACGTCTCATCCGAAAGACGGACAAATGCCCTGATTCCCGGGAAAGATGTCGCTGATTTTGAGGGAGAAGTCTCAAGTCCTGGGCTGGGTGCAGTGGGCAGCTGTTGGCGGCTTTGTGCAAGGCTGGAGTGAATGGCACCGGTTTTACTGTTCTCTGATCTTAAATCCATCTTTTCTGTGTAAACAGGCCGGCGGTGAAGCGGGTCCTGAGACTTGGTCCTCAACCATCACAGAGTGAGTATGAAGCATTTGTGCACCTTTTTTAAACTGTCCATTGAAAGATCACTTCAAGGATTGGGCCCTCCTGGGTAACTGTGTGAACACAATTAGTCACTTTGAAGTGTTAAATCATTGCAATTGTTTTAACTCTGCTGAACAGGCTGGGGCTTTTTCTCCAGAAAAGAGAAGGCTGTGGGTGACCTGATCGAGGTCTTTAAGATTATAAAGGGTTTGATAGGGTAGACGTAGAGATGTTTCCACTTGTGGGGGAGACCAAAACTAGAGCGCATAAATATAAGATGGCCGCTAATAAATCCAATAGGGAATTCAGGAGAAACTTCTTTACCCAAAGAGTGGTGAGAATGTGGAACTCGCTACCACAAGGAGTAGTTGAGGCGAATAGTATAGATGCATTTAAGGGGAGGCTAGATAAGCACATGAGGGAGAAGGGAATAGAGGGTTTTGCTGATAGGGTGAGATGAAGTAGGGCGGGAGGAGACACAGACCAGTTGGGCCGAATGGCCTGTTTCTTTGTTGTATATTCTATGTAAACTGCACCCCAAAATCCTGTATGCTCGCACCCATTGGGGGTGAAATGCATCTTGGGCGGTAGTGCAAAATGGGCGATAGGGAATCAGCAGCCTTCTTGTACTCTGTCCGATTTTTGTTTCTCTTGTAGTTAGTGGGGTAGAGTTTCCGCTTTGGACGCAGTCGGCGAAACGGGCACAAATTGCGTCCGTTTTGGAAAGTGTTTTTTTCCCCCCCCCCCTTAGAGTTTCCACTCACTCATTTGCATAACGTGGAACACAAAAGCTGCCATGAACCAGCACAGCATTTTAAAACTTAATTTAAAAAAAAAATTTGGCTTCAAAAAATATTCCTAGATATGTTTGAGTGGTAACTTGGTGCAGTTTGATCCATCTAAAAATGGGTTTATCACAAAAAGTAAGCATTTTTAATGCAGTGTCAATCCACCACCTGTGAGTAACCCAATTACTTTTTTTTGGAAAAGAATACGGGACCATTTGCTAGTTGTATTGGGGTACAGTAGTCAGTTTCTTATTAAATTAAAAAAAAACATTCAAATGCATTTAAAACGTGTCTGTCGGGTCCTTGCGCCCAAAACTGTCCTCGAAGACCCGCAAACGAGCGCAATTAGCGGAAACTCCCAATGTTGATTAATTCACCCCGGGGGCACGCAGCCTGCTTCTGGCGTGATTTTTTTAAACTAGCGCAAAAAATCGCGGAACCTCGAGTTGCGCTGAATGTAATTCACGCCTAAAATTCTGCCGTCTTTTGCGCCGATTTCGGGCAAATTACGCCGAAAAAACCAGCAGAACCGAGCGGAAACTCCTGGCCACTTTTTTTTTAAAATGGGGCCGAGTGTAAAGGGCTGCTGATTTGCTCTTGCCTGTTTTTGTGCTATCGTCCAAATTCACCCCCGTTATTCTTTTTCCGTTAATACTTCTACCCCACCCCGAAACAAATAATGTTCCCCGCCACATCCTGTCTGTGACTTTGGTGGGTCTTGGAGAAATGTATCGCAACAAAGAAAATGGCTGCTGGAGCCTTGGGATGATGGCCTCAATACCAGTTTTAGATGAGGGGGGGAAAAAACTCAAATGATGGGAAAATATCCACCGGAGTGGGGGAATAGCTAAATGTGGAGGATTAGAGAGGGGAAAGAGAAGCTGCACAACGTGGGAGCTCTAGAAAAATGGTAAATATGAGAACGTATTGTGGAAGGGGATTGGGGGGGGGGGGGGGGGGGGGCGGGTGGAAAGAGTTTTTTTTTATTTATCTCTCCATAAAATGTTTTGTTTACGTAACCTGTTCTTTGTTTGTAGCATCAAGCTGAAGGTGGAGTTGCCTGAAGCTCGTATCCGGTCTGCTGAGGACCCGGTTGCCTCGGCAACCAGCCTGTGCGGTGAGTATGCAAATCTGTCGTATAATTGGATCACGGCTAACCTCCTGTGTAAAAAGAACAGGCACGTGTAGCCTGCCCCTAAATAGATTTCATGCATTCAACCGCTGTACAAATTGGGGGCGAATCGTTGGGATGTTGCCCGCCCTCAGTTTGACATACAGGAATTGTAAGGGTCACATGAACTCCACCCCCCAGCACCAATTGCTTGGATCCATGCTGTGTGCAGGAACTTGGTGTAGAGGCGTACCTGAGTCCGTCTTTGCAAAGTCGGTGTTGACTTTGCTCTCGTACTCGTGTTTACATTCAACTCCGTTCTGCCAATACAAAATGGTAAATTCAGCATCTGATCTTCTACCGTGGAGGGTTTGCAGGTTTAGATCAGACCAGTTCAAGTTCTTGTCAAGGCCTTCGGATGGTTCTAAAGTGACGGTGTTGGTTGAGTCTGTGTCCTCCAGGGCATTCACCGCCTCCTCCAGCTGCTGTGATGCTGTGCTAAGTATAGAGAGATGCCATACCACTCATCATGGCACCAGCCAATCTGTTGGCATTGGTCAATACTGACATTGTGAGCTACCTCATTCTCTCATTTTCCAGACCCACAAATCAGACTGAGTCGCGATCAAACGCAGGCTGAAGAGCTGCCCCTTGTTAATAAGACTTTGAACCAACATCCTGCCTGGCTGTTCAGATACAGGTTAAAGATCCCATGGCATTATTTGAAAAGTAGCGTCTTCCCCTGATCAATACACCAACAAAGAATGATTTGGCTGCTTGTGTCTCTGCTCTTTGTGGGTTGCCTGTGTAACAGTCACTGCACTCAAAAGTAATTCATTGTGTGAAAGGGCTTAAGGCACGAAGGCCTGTTCATGTAGATATAAATAAAATCCCTGTCACTCTCCAAAGAGGAGCAGAGGGGTGTCCTGTCCAAGATTCCCTCAATCTACATTGAAAACTGATTAGCTCGTCATTTACCTAATTTCCTGTTTGTGGGACCTTGCACAAAGATTGTCTGACACACTTGTCTACATAATTGGAGCAACGCTAACATCCTGCGGCTCAGTGGGTAGCACTCTCGCCTCTGAGTCAGGAGGTTGTGGGTTCAAGTCCCACTCCGGAGACTTGAGCACAAAAATCTAGGCTGACACTCCAGTGCAGTGCTGAGGGAGTGCTGCACTGTCGGAGGTGCCGTCTTTCGGATGAGACGTTAAACTGAGGCCCCGTCTGCTCTCTCAGGTGGACGTACAAGATCCCCATGGCCCTATTTCGAAGAAGAGCAGGGGAGTTATCCCCAGTGTCCTGGGGCCAATATTTATCCCTCAATCAACACAACAGAAACAGATTATCTGGTCAATATCACATTGCTGTTTGTGGGAGCTTGCTGTGCGCAAATTGACTGCCGCGTTTCCCACATTACAACAGTGACTACACTTCCAAAAAAAAAAGTACTTCATTTGGCTGTAAAGCGTTTGGGACATCCCACGGAAGCGATGAGGTGCTATATGAATGCAAGTTCTCTGTTCTCATACTTGTGACATGTAATATTGATAGTTTTTCCCAGGTTTGGGTGTTCCTGTATTGTGATTGCTCGCCTATGCCTTTAACAATGATGTGAGACTGAGGCCAGAAATTTCTATTGTGATCCAACTTTTTTTTGATGTTGAGGAGGAGAGGAGAGAGAAGTGTTTTGCAAACTTGTCTGTTCTGCCCATTTAAAAAAAATAAAATAAATCCAAAGTAAAGGAGGGAATGATGAGGTGAGCTGGTTTGGTTCACCCATCCTCAAGATCAAGTACTTCCTGACCAAGGAATCCCTTTTAAAAATATAAGCTATGAAGTTTTATTGCCTCCCGTGAGGCAAACCAGTCTTCACGATCTTGTTCATAGAATCTCACAGCAAAGGAGGCCATTCGGCCCATCGTGCCTGTGCCGGCTCTTTGAAAGAGCTTTCCAATTCGTCCCACTCCCCTGCTCTTTCCCCATGGTCCTGCAAATTTTTCCTCTTCATTCTTGTTACCTGATCAGTTTTTATTGCAGCCTAGGTTTTTAAAATGCTGTTCGAGCTGTGGTTGTAAATGTATTGTAAGAATCCAATATCCGAGTTTTCATTTTTTTAAAGTTTATCTGCTAGTCAAAGTTAACTTTTTAGCAGAAAATACCAAGGGAAATGTCTCATTCTGGCCTTTTGTAAAACTGTACTAGATTGCTAAACTGTGGCTTCAATTTCAAACTTAAGGGCAGACATTGAAACTTCTGAGATTTGTCGAGACGCCATTATATTGAGATGAAGTAATTTGGGGCTTCAGGGTACAACAGGAATCTGCCCCTCCCGCTCTTATTCTGTGTGGTTCATTTTGAGCATCCTCAAGTTGACGGCTTGTTCATTGGTCGAACCATGAAGTGTTTTATTCATTCATGGGATGTGGGCATCACTGGTGAGGCCAGCATTTATTGCCCATCCCTAATTGCCCTTGAGAAGGTGGTGGTGAGCCGCCGTCTTCTTAAACCGCTGCAGTCCGTGTGGTGAAGCTACTCCCACAGTGCTGTTGGGGCGTTCCAGGATTTTGACCCAGCGACGATAATGGAACGGCGATATACTTCCAAGTCAGGATGGTGTGCGACTTGGACATGGTGGTGTTCCCATGTGCCTGCTGCCCTTGTCCTTGGTGGAGGTCGCTGGTTTCGGAGGTGCTGCCGAGGTTGACTAGGATTGTGGTGGGGCGAACTGGGTAGAAAGATTTCATCTATATTTGTAACATTCCCCTGTGCTGAACAGACTGGAGTTAACTTTCTTTCTGTATTTTTTGTTGGCAGGTGGAGATGACTCGAGCTGTGGTACTGCCCCATCAGTAACGGGGTATGAGAGAGCAGAGGTTCCCACTGTAATGGATAACTGCGAGAGAGGAGTCCCCGCTGCTAATGTACATCACCGTGAAACAAAGTGCCGTTATCTGCTGTGTACCAGTGTGAAACAGTCAGCCAGCAGTGACGGTTTGTTTTCTGTACTGGCCAATGAAATGTGTACAGAAAACGGAGCGAGCGGTGACGTATCCGAAGAAAACATGGGTAGCAAAGTTCCAAAATGTGAAGTCAAGCTTCCTGCCACACCTGTGAAGCACATTGAGGTAGAGAAGGCCACAGGGCTGCGTGTGGAAGGCCAGAGTACTGGTGAGGCACTTGCAGAAAATGAATTGATTATGGTACCTCTCTATGCAGCAGCCACTGAGAAGCTTGCAGAGATTGAGTTGGTTCAAGAAGTGCCTTTAGAAGATGTAGTGACTGGTGATGTGCCTGACCAGATTCCTTCAGCTGCCACAGCAACCAGCCACTTGCTTGCAGAGAATGAGGTGGCTAATGAAGTGCCTGTAGAAGGTGCAGCAACCCTTACGACATTTGCAGAGAATGGGTTGGCTGAAGTACCTTCAGATAAAGCAACTGTTGAGTTGCCTGTGGAAGGTGAGGTGGCCACAGATGCTCTTGCGGAGAGTCAGTTGGCTTGTGAGAAATTAGGTGAAATGATTAGAGAACGTGTGGCTTGTGCTAATCTAGGAGAGGACCAGTTGGCTGATGTACCAATAGATACAGCACCCAGTGAGTTAACTGCAGAGGATGAGGTGGCCAAAGCAATGCTGTTAGAAGTTACAGTAACCAATGGGGCTGTTCAGGACGCATTGACTGAGGTACCTTCAGATACTACAGAAGCCATGGACATAGCTGCAGACGGTGAGGTGACCACAGCTGTGCCTGTTGAAGATGTGCTAACCAGTGGGACACTTGCTGAGAATCAGCTGGCCACTGAGGTACTTGCAGGGGAAGAAACAACTGCAAAATTTGTGCCCTTTGAGTTTCTAGCAGAGCACAAGTTGACTGATGTACCCACAGATACAACACCTAGTCAATTGATTGCAGAAGATATGACCAAAACAATACCTTTAGGAGTTTCAGCCAAATACACTCTTCCTGAGGTCCTTCCAGGCACAACCATGGAGATGTCTGCAGAGAGTGGGCTGCCCAATGAGGTCCATCCAGATACAGCCATGGAGATGTCTGCAGAGAGTGGGCTGCCCAATGAGGTCCCTCCAAATACAACCATAGAGATGTCTGCAGAGAGTGGGCTGCCCAATGAGGTCCCTCCAAATACAACCATAGAGATGTCTGCAGAGAGTGGGCTGCCCAATGAGGTCCCTCCAAATACAACAATGGAGATGTCTGCAGAGAGTGGGCTGCCCAATGAGGTCCCTCCAAATACAACCATGGAGATGTCTGCAGAGAGTGGACTGCCCAATGAGGTCCATCCAGATACAACCATGGAGATGTCTGCAGAGAGTGGGCTGCCCAATGAGGATCCTGTAGAAAGGGTGATGCCCAAAGTAATTCTTGGAGAGAATGAGTTGGCTGACGTACCTACAGATACTACTGCTGCCGCCATGGAAGTTTCTGCAGAAGATGAGCTGACCACGGAAGTGCCTATTGAAGATGTGGTGGCTGATAGAGGACTAACAGAGAATGAATTGGCTGATATACCCGCAGATACTACTGCTGCTGCCATGGAGGTTTATACAGCAGTTGAGCTGGCCATGGAAGTAGGTGTGACAACCGGTAGTCCACCTGCCGAGGAACAGCTGGCTGGTGAGGCACCTGCAGAAGTTGAAACAACAGCTGAGAGTGTGACATGTGAGGTTGTAGCAGACGGGGAGTTAGTTGATATACCCACAGATATAGTAGTCATTGAATTGACCGCAGAGGATGAGGCCGACGAAGCAAAGCCTTTAGAAGTTGCAACAACCAAAGGGACGCTTGCAGAGAATGGATTGTTTGTTCTATCTCCAGGTACTATAACCAAGGAGATGTCCGCCATTGATGGGCCAGCTAAAGCAGTGCCTTCCCATAGTATAACAACCAGTCGGGTGTTTTCAGAGAATGAGTTGGTTGAGTTTTCTCCAGGGTCTTTGGCACCCATAGAGGATGAGAATATCGGAGAAGTTCCTGTAGAGGGTGCGATGACTAGCGGCATACTTGAAGAGAATAGGTTGATGAAGCCACATCCAGATATAGCAATCATGGGGATGGCTGCAGAAGGTGAGCTAACAGCACCGACCAATGATACTGCAGAAGGTGAGCTAACAGCAGCATTGACCAATGATGCTGCAGAAGGTGAGCTAACAGCAGCATTAACCAATGACACTGCAGAAGGTGAGGTAATGGCAGCGTTGACCAATGACACTGCAGAAGGTGAGCTAACAGCACCGACCAATGATACTGCAGAAGGTGAGGTAACGGCAGCATTGACCAATGACACTGCAGAAGGTGAGCTAACAGCACCGACCAATGACACTGCAGAAGGTGAGGTAACAGCAGCATTGACCAATGACACTGCAGAAGGTGAGCTAACAGCACCGACCAATGACACTGCAGAAGGTGAGGTAACAGCAGCATTGACCAATGACACTGCAGGAGGTGAGCTAACGGCACCGACCAATGACACTGCAGAAGGTGAGGTAACGGCAGCGTTGACCAATGACGCTGCAGAAGGTGACCCAACAGCACCGACCAGTGATACTGCAGAAGATGAGCCAACAGTGGTCAGAAATGCAATCAGAGAGGGGATTAAAGGCGTAGTGGAAAGCAAGATATCAGATGAAATCTCTGGTATCAACACCTTCCGAAACGAGCAATCTGAGTCACTGACATCTAAAGGAGGCAATGTCTGTGCCTACAATGAAAATGATGCAATGTGTTGTGAGGATAATGGGCACAGAGCTGTTGAGTCCAGTAACTGTGAGTTGGAATCTATGCCAGTGCCGTTTATAAACCATGTGCGTGTTCAGTGCAGAGACCAGGAGACGAGCTGTGTGGAAGATGGACGTGATCAAATGGTTATGGACAGAACGGACATGATTGGAGAATTTGGAACCGTACCAGTGCCTGAGGAAGCAGCTATTTGTTCTGCCAAGAGGAAAGCGCTGAGAAGTACAAGTAGGAGAAAGGAGTGTGTCAGGTTAAAGATGAGGAAATTAAACCACGCAGTGCTTTTATCAAATTGTACTCCGAATTTCCCCAAACTGGAGAAGTTCTGGGTGAACAGGACTTCAGCGAGTGGGGATTGTTGCAGCAGAGAGAGTAACTGTGTCATTTCTGACTTGGATCTTAAGGTCCAACAGATGGAAGAAATAAAACCAAAGAATCTGCCTCTTCTACCGGTTAATGATTTAGCACATCGTAAACTGCGCAGACAGCCTGTGCTGTTGGAGCACTTGTCAACCATTGCCAATGGTCTGGGTGTGTTTTCCAAGTGTGTAGAAATGCAGCAGGAATTCTGTCGAACATCCGAGCTTATTATAGCTATGGGCATGTGTAGTAGGTTTCAATCCCAAAAATTTATGGACCTACAGTTTTGCTTCAATACTGAACAAACATCCTTCTGGGACTCTTTCTGTCACCTACGGACCCCAAGTAAAGATCAGTCCATCAGTGTGAAACCTCTTGCTCGATTTTATGGAAAGGATCAGCACTGGCCTTTTCCAAGTAATTGTACGCAGTCGGTGCATTTCCTTACTCCCGTTTTCCCCGTTTCGCCTCCTCTCGACCTGGCTTCGCTGCTTTCTTTACTCGCTGATGGCAGTGAAACAGTTGATCAACGCTGTGTGTCTGAAAGGACAGATTTATCAATCATTCCTCAACACTCGAGCCAAGACTCTTGGATGGTTTCCCAATGCCAGGCCAGCTTTGGCAAGACCTTTTGGCCGCCTGCTTCGCCCATCAGGACTGGGAGGTGCCCTTGCACTCGTTCTAGGTTTGGGTTGCACACTGTGCTAGCACTTTCATCCCCGGCCTGTTACAGGCTCTGGACAAGGCAGCGCCATTTCGGTAGAGTCCCTAATGCCCAGCGGCCGTTCTTGACTCAGTTCGGAGAGGGTTTAAAAAGACTAATTCCCCCAGTTCCTTCAGAAAAATCCTTTTGGTCGCTGCCCTATACCTTGGGCGGAGTCGTGTCATGGCGGAATCCGCACAGTCCATCTCCTTGTGTGTCAACATTCAACATCAGCCCTTCGAACAACTGCAGGAGGAGCAGCTTGGGAAGCTGTCCCAGGTTAGTGCCACATGCTTTATATTATATTGGGTGCACTTCAGAGAGGAAGGTTATTGTAAAGGGGCAAGTGCTGGTCAATAATCCTAGAATCTTACAGCACAGAAGGAGGCCATTCGGCCCATCGTACCTGTGCCGGCTCTTTGTAAGTGCTCTCCAATTAGTTCCACTCACCTGCCCTTTCCCCATAGCCCTGCAAATTTTTCCTCTTCATGTATACATCCAGTTACTATTGAATCTGCTTCCACCACCCTTTCAGGCAGTGCATTCCAGATCATCATAACCCGCTGCTTGCCCACGAGTCTTTCACAGTCTGGTTGTGTTGTGCATTTTCTTAACTCCTCCAGTTTTCTCTGATTATTCTTCCTGTCCTGAAGGTGGTAACCTGGGGTTGTGGTTCCACAGGCACTGCCAATGGCAACCCCACCCACAGTGCTTCACCCAAAAATTGACATACTTCACATGTAAGCCCATATGGCTGTTGCCTGACGGGTGCCATCGCAGCTGAGTTCTAGTTTCCTCAACAATGCATGCGCTTCCAGTAGCGGTCACTGGGTCGCGATCGGAAGTGGGAGACCTGATTGATTTCCTTCCCTCTCCCCTTTCAAGTCTAGGTTGCTGAAGCCTATTTTGATATTGCCACCATTTGCACAGGCCAAAGATCGAACACCGAACCATCCTGGTTTTTATAGCTCTGGGTTGTCCCATGTTTATCCCTGATCCATCAAGGAGCTCAGTTTTAAAACCAGCCAAGGGTGCCACTGGTTTCTATTCAGTAATTAGTGTTGGTGGGTTGGGTGTAAAGGCAGGATCAGGCCTACGATTATCCTACGTCCCAACTCTCCTGTAGTTAGCCGACACCCATGAACGTATTGTTTCTGGTTATTGTATTAAAATGTTACATAGAATTACATAAAAATTACAGCACAGAAACAGTAATTTTCTACGATTACCCTACGGCCCAACCAATCTATGCCGGTGTTTATGCTTCACACTAGTCTCCTGTCTTACTTCATCTCACCCTATCAACATCCTTCTATTCCTTTATCCCTCGTACTTATCTAGCTTATCCTTAAATGCATCTGCTGCTCGCCTCAATTATTCCATGTGGTAGGATCTATCCTTGACCCCCCCCTCCTAGTTCTCGACTACATGCTGCCCCTCGGCGATGTCATCCGAAAACACGTCGTCCGGTCCCACATGTACACTGACAACACCCAGCTCTATCTCCCCACCACCTCAACCCCTCCACTGCCTCTGATTTGTCACGCTGCTTGTCCGACATCCAGTATTGGGTGAGCAAAAATTTCCTCCGATTTAAATATTGGGGGGAAAACCAAAACCATTGGCTTCGGTTCTCGACACAAACTCTGTTGACTAGACACTGACTCAATACCTCTCCCTAGTCTCTGAGGCTGAACCAGACTGTTGGCAACCTCGGTGTCCTATTTGATCCTGAGCTGAGCTTCTGACCCCAGATCCTTTCCATCACCAAGACCGCCTACTTCCACCTCAAACATCGCCCGTCTCCGCCCCTGCCTCAGCTCATTTGCTTCTGAAACCTTTATTCATGCCTTTCTTACCTCTAGACTCGACTATTCCACTGCTCTCCTGGCTGGCCTCCCACTTTGCACCCTCCGTAAACTTGAGCTCATCCAAAACTCGCACCATGTCCTATTCACCCTAGTGTTCGCTGACCAACATTAGCTCCTGGTCCGGCAACGCCTCAGTTTTAAAATTCTCATCCTCATTTTGAAATCCTACCATGGCTTCGCCCCTCCCTATCTCTAACCTCCTGCAGCCCTACAACTCTCCCAGATCTCTACGCTCCTCCAATTCTGGCCTCTTGCGCATCCCCGATTTTCACCGCTCCACCATTGGTGGCAATGCCTTCAGCTGTCTAGACCCTAAGCTCTGAAATTCCCTCCCTAAACCTCTCCACCTCTCTCCTCCTTTTTAAGATTCTCCTTAAAACCTACCTCTTTGACCAAGCTTTTGGTCACCTTTCATAATATCTCTTTACATGGTTTGATGTTGAATTTATTTGATAATGCTCCTGTGAAGCACCTTGGAATGTTTTACTACATTGAAGGCACTGTATGAAATGCAGTTGTTGTGGTAGCGAGTTCTACCTTCTCACCACTCTGAGTAAAGAAGTTTCTCCTGAATTCCGTATTGGATTTATTCGTGACTGTCTTGTATTTATGGCCCCTAGTTTTGGACTCTTCACTCAAGTGAAAGCATCTTCTCTTTATTGAACCCCATGATAATTTTAAAGAGTTTTTATCAGATCACCTTTCAGTCTCCTCCTTTCTAGAGAAACGAGCCCCAGCCTGTTCAGTGTTCCCTGATAGTTCTACCCTCTTAGTTCTGGTATCGTCCTTGTAAACCTTTTTTTGCACTTTTTCCAGTGCTTCTATATCCTTTTTGTAATATGGAGACCAGAACACTGCACAGTGCTCCAAGTGTGGTCTAATCAAGGTTTGATAGAGATTTAACATAACTTCTTTCTTTTGAGTTCCATTTCTCTAGAAATGAACCAGTGCTTTGTTTGTATTTTTTTTATGACTTTGTAACCTGCGTTACTACTTTTAATTTGTTTATCTGTACCTCCTAGATGCCTTTGTGCCTCTACCCCATTTAGACTCTTCATTTCCAAGGAGTATATGGCCTCCTTATTCCTCCTACCAAGACGCACCTCACGCTTGACTCTCATCAAATTAATTTGCCATTTACATGCCCATTCTGCAAATTTGTTAACATCTTTGTATTTTTTCGTAGTCTTCCTCAGTATTAACTACACCTCCCAATTCGGTCGGTGTCGACCGCAAATTTTGAAATTGTACTTCTGATTCTCGAGTCCAAATCGTTTATGTAAATGGTGAACAACAGTGGTTCCAGGAACAATCTCTGTGGAACACCGCTTCCCACCTTTTGCCAGTCTGAGCAACTACCTTTAATCCCTACTCTGTTTCGTAGCCCGTTCCATTCTGCTACTTGTCCCCTGACTCCACGTGCTCTGACCTTGCTCATGAGACTACTTTGAATACTTTATCGAAGGTCTTTTGAAAGTCCATGTATATTACATCAGCTGCATTACCCTTGTCTACTCTGTTACTTCAAAGAATTCAATAAGGTTGGTCAAGAATGACCTTGCCTTTTGAAATCTGTGCTGACTATTATATTTTCGGTTTCCAGATGTTTATCTATTACATCTTGAAGTAAAGATTCCGAAATCTTTCCTACCACCGACGTTAAGCTAACTAGTCTATAGTTCCCTATATTTGATTTGCTCTATCTTCCTTTTTAAATATAATGCAGAGATGCCGGTGTTGGACTGGGGTGGACAAAAGTGAGAAGTCGCACAACACCAGGTTATAGTCCAACAGTTTTATTTGAAATCGCAAGCTTTCGGAGCGGCTGCCCCTTTGTCAGGTGAAGGAGCAGCAGCTTCACCTTCCCTTCACCTGACGAAGGAGCAGCGCTCCGAAAGCTTGCGATTTCAAATAAAACTGTTGGACTATAACCTGGTGTTGTGCGACTTCTCACTTTTAAATATAGGAATAATATTAGCTGTCCTCTGGCACTATTCCCTTTTCTAATGAATTTTTATAAATATGTAATAATGCCTCTGTTTTCCTCGATTACCTTTTTGGATATGCGTGGATGCAATCCATCCAAACCAGGGGTTTTATCCTCTTTAAGTTTGTCTAGTTTACCAATTATTTCCTTCCTTTCTATCTTAAATGTCTTGATATCCTTCTTGATCTCTTCTAATCCACCTTGTTAGTCTCCCTGGTAAATGCTGCAATTATTGAATATTTCTGCCATTTTAATAGCTCTGTCATTATCAGTGAGTTTATCTTGTGCATCCCTCAGTGGCCCTGTCCCTCTCTGAATTTTCCTTTGTTATTTATGTGTCTGTAGAATACGTCACTTTTTATATTCCTTGATAATTTAACTTTGTAGTTTCACTTTGCTTTCCTAATTGTTTTTTGACTTCTTTGTATTCCCTTCTGTCATCCTCCTTTATTGTCTCTGTACTTAGTGCATGCCCTTTTCTTTAGTTTCCATGTTACCCGTATCTCTTAATTCATCCATGGTGTTTCATTATTGGCTAGTTTGTTCTTGTTTTTTAGAGGAATATATTTTCTCCGAACTCTCTCGATCACCATTTTTAATATTTCCCACTGCTGTTCTATCTCTTTGTCAATATTTTTTTTTCAGTTTATTTTCCCTAATTCCATTCTCATCCCTTTATAACTAGCTTTTTTCCAATCTATTACCTTTGGTCTTTGTCTTGCTTATGTCTCTCTCAATCATTACCGTAAACCTTTATTATGTTGTGATTGCTGTTGCCTAGATACTCCCCTACACTCACTTCTCTTATCTGTTCTGGTTCATTTCCCATTGCTAGATCCAGCAGTGATTGCTCTCTTCTTGGGCTTCTTGCATACTGGGTAAGAAAGGAGTCCTGTACACACTTTTTAAAAACTCCATTCCTTTTTCCCTTTCACTACCTCTTGCCAGTTTATTTCAGGGTAGCTGAAGTCTCCCATTATTATTTGATGTCTTTTACTCATTTCATAGATTTGCCTACATATTTCTCCCTCCACTTCCCTTCCGTTATTTGGTGGTCTGTAGTTATACCCCTATTAGCGTGATCGATACCTTCTTATCCTTTATCTCAATCAATGTGCATTGTTTCTATCTTAACGCTAGTTAGGTCCTTTTTTTCCCTACTGCCATTGTTCTCTCATTGCTACAGCGGCCCCACCTCCCCTCTTCCTTCCCTATCTTCTAAATAAGTTATATCCTGCAATGTTTAACCAACAATCCTGTTCGTTATGCAGCCATGTTACAGTTATCCCTACCACATCCGGATCCTCTCTACAAATTATTGCCTCTAGTTTCCCTGTTTTGTTTCGGAAGCTGTGCACATTGCTGTACAGGCAATTTAATTTTGTTTTTAATTAGTCATTCCCCCTCGCTGTTATTTTATACCTGCATTCTGTAGCTTGGTACGAGCGTGGTAGATAAAGGAGTGTCTATGGATGTTGTTCATACAGACGTCCCGAAGGCATTCGATAAGGTTCCAAAGAAACGACTGTTGGTAAAAAAATGAAAGTGCATGGAATTGGAGGTAACCTATTGACATGGGTAGGGAATTGGTTAGGAGGTAGGAGACACAGTAGGGATAAATGGGTATGTACTCCAATTGGCAGGATGTAACTAGTGGTGTCCCCCCAGCCTCAGCTCTTCACTATATTTATAAATGACTTTGATGAAGGAATAGAGTGACATATACAATGTTCCCTCTAATTTTTTCTGTGCGCGCGGTCCCTTTAACTGGCTGCGCGGCCCATTCAAATTTTCACGCACGCGCGGTTTCTTCCACATAAAAGCCGGTGAGCGGCCTGCGCGGGACCTCCAGACCGCAGCTTAGCAGGAATGTTGGTCATGTATGACAACTAAGTTAGGAAGTGCAGCAAGTAGTGTAGATGAGACCCGAAAGTTGCAAAGGGACATTGATCGATTAGGTGAGTGAGCAAACTGCAGCAGATGGAGTTCAATGTGGGGAAGTGTGAGGTCATCCACTTTGGACCCCAGAAAGATCAATCCGAGTATTTTCTAAATGGTGAAAAGCTAGGAACTAAGAAGGAGCAGAGAGATATAGGGGTCCAGGGACAGAAATCACCAAAAAAGCTAGTGAACTGGTACAAAAAATAATATAAAAGGCAAATGTTAACCTCAAGGGGGCTGGAATATAAAGGGGTGGGAGTTATGCTCCAGTTGTATAAAGCTCTGGTTAGACCCTATCTGGACACTGCGTTCAGTCTGGGCCCCGCACCTCAGGAAGGATATATCGGCCTGGGAGGGGGTGCAGCGCAGATTCTCCAGAATGATCCGGGGCTAAAAGCTTTAAATTATGAGGACAGGTTGCACAGACTAGGCTTGCACTCTCTCGAGTGTAGAAGATTAAGGGGTGATCTAATTGAGGTGTTTACGATGATTAAAGGATTAGATAGAGAGAATCTATTTCCTCTGGTGGGAGAGCCCAGAACAAGGGGACATAACCTTAAGATTAGAGCCAGGCTGTTCAGGGGTGATGTCAGGAAGCACTTCTTCACCACAGGGTAGTGGAAATCTGGAACTCTTTTCCTCAAAGATGCTGATGCTGGGGGTCAGTTGAAAAATTAAAAACGAAGAGATTTTTGTTAGGTATGGGTATTAAGGGATATGAGGTTAAGCTACAGATCAGCCATGATCTAACTGAATGGCGAAACAGGCTCGAGGAGCTGAATGGCCTCCTCCTGTTCTTATGTTCCAAACTATCTGACCGTTTTATGCTTCCCCAATTCCTTACCTTGATCTGACCTTTATTCTCATCTATTATTTATTTTATCTTCAGGCTACTGTTATTTCTACCAGATCCCCCTCCCCATTTTACTAGTTTAAAGTCCTATCTACAGCCCTATTTATCCTTTCCGCTAGGACAGTGGTCCCGTTCTGATTCAGGTGGAGCCCGTCCCAGCGGTACAGCTCCCTCCTGTTCCAATACTGGTGCCAGTATCCCATGAAAGAAAGAAAGACTTGCATTTATATAGCGCCTTTCACGACCACCGGGCGTCTCAAAGCGCTTTACAGCCAATGAAGTACTTTTGGAGTGTAGTCACTGTTGTAATGTGGGAAATGCGGCAGCCAATTTGCACACAAACAGCAGTGTGATAATGACCAGATAAACTGTTTTAGTGATGTTGGTTGACGGATAAATATTGGCCAGGACACCGGGCGGAACTCCCCTGCTCTTCGAAATAGTGCCATGGGATCTTTTACGTCCATCTGAGAGAGCAGACGGGGCCTCGGTTTAACGTCTCATCCGAAAGACGGCACCTCCGACAGTGCAGCACTCCCTCAGCACTGCACTGGAGTGTCAGCCTAGATTTATATGCTCAAATCCCTGGAGTGGGACTTGAACCCGCAACCGTCTGACTCAAATGGAACTCCTCCTTCCCACACCACTCTTTCAGCCGCGCATTCGCCTTTCTGATCTGTTTACCCTTATGTGATTAGCACGAGACTTGGGTAGTAATCCCGAGATTACCACCCGTGAAGTCCTGCTTTTTAATTTAGTTCCTAGCTCTTGATGCTACCTCAGCAGGACCGCCTCCCTTTTCTTTCCTGTGTCATTGGTCCCGACATGGATCTTCCCCCCCCCCCCCCCCCCCTCCCGTTACCAGTTCCCCCTCCAGTTACCTCGATGTCCTTTACCCTAGCAACACGCCCTCCTGGACTCTCGGTCGTGACTGCAGACAATGCTACCTATCCCCTTAATTATCAAATCAGATGTTATTTTCCCTGTATGTAAAGTCTTCAAAATCATGTCAGCGCAGTAAATGATTGGTGTCGTTTTAACAAGATTCAAACCTACATGTAAATGGAGTGCAATAAATGTCCAGGTTCTTTGGAGTTAACACTGTTCAAACTTGGAGGTAAATGCCTCCGACCCCAGGTTAACTGTGGCATTCTTCATTTTAGTTGAACCTTTCTGTCATGGTATCAAACATTCCCTGCTGCCCGGCGAGAAGAGGTTAATATCCTTTAATATAGGCCTTGTGTTCAGCTGTCTAGTTGCGATGTTGAGAATCTTGGCCAGCATTTTATGTGGTGTTTCTGTAGCTGTTTCCCAGCCCCATGTGTCCTATGGTGATACATTAGAAAAAGGTCTTGAATCTTTCATGTCAGTGTTTTTGACCCCTCTGCATTATTGCACAAATAATAGACGTATGTTTGTTTCTCCAGTTATCTTCCGTCCTATCTGGTCGCTGGGAATGGAACCGATTTGAGTGAAGCAAAGTCATTGCTACTTCTACAGACCAGTAAGAGGATGTAAGTGTCAAAATTACCCGTGTTGGCTGCTATAGAATACTTTTCTCTCAATACAGGTGTGGGTTCCCCCAGAATCCTCAACCCTCTCCTTCCTCTCTCATTCCTCTTTCCCCTCCACCTCCTCCCTCCACCTCCCTGTAATTAATGATTTGCCAGCCACAGACTCTACTTTTCCAAATGCACACTGCCACTTCAGCAGCCCTTGCCTTGTGGAGGTGAACTTGTCCCTCTTAAAACTAGCAGTGTTTTTAATTCTGATACTGGGACTCGGGCTTTCTTTCCAAATAACAGTTTGGTCCCTTGCTCCTGAAAGATAACCTCTCGGCCCAGATTGAGCCCTCATCTGCTTTACGTTTCTGAAATAAAATATGGATTGTCTAACATGGCGAGAGCGTCATCTTTTAGTCCCAGAAACATCGGGTGACGTAGGCTCGTCTGCTGTAATATTCTCAGGTGAGGATGGTGGTACCGAGACAAGTAGAGCAGCAAAGTTTGAGCTTTCATTCCAGGAGAATTGGGTAATCTCGGCAAGGGCAGGATGTGGCCATGACCCACGTGCTTGATGGACACCAGACCCAGGACTGGTCAGCATTCCTGCTTCTGATCACTGTCCAGTGCCCCCTACTGGAGAGTGCTCAGTCGTGTGAATGCTGGATGAGTTCAACATTGGGCTGGGCTGGAATGCTGCCCCCCCATGGTCAAATAGCCTGCTAACACTGCTGCAGACTTGCAAGCAGATTGTTTACTTGGACAAGATACTGGAGGGCTGGTAGTGTCTGTGAGACTCTTTCTCCGTTTCCCCCCCCCCCCCCCCCCCCCCCCCAAAAGCCTGAGTCAGCGCCGCGGTTTTGTGAAGGTGGGGGGGGATAGAATGGAGTGGGATGGAGAATGACGTTAGCCAGTGGCCGATAACGTGATATAATTTGTGGTTCTTGGTATGTTTTGTTGTTGGGGATTTGTAGTGTCAATGGGTGGGCTTGTTCTAAAGGAGGGGGGAAAGTAATCTTTTGGGTTTTTTTTTTCCCCACAGTGACCTGCAGCACTTGAACTTTGTCTGCGTCAAAGAGCCGTATCTTGCTTTGCCAGACCTGCCTACCTCATCCGCAGAATGCACTGTTGCCGACAGCACCTTATCCTCTGCTTCGCCCCCCATCCCGAGCATTACATACGTTGAAACTCAACTCCACTCTGAGCAAAAAGAGGCAAGTAAAACTCGGGGCGGTTACATATTCCGCTGAACGGCAGAGCGATCTTCAAGTTAGAACTAGGCCGTTCAGGAGTGAAATCAGCAAGGACTTTTTCCATACAAAGGGTAGTGGAAATCTGGAACTTTTGTTTTTCTCTCTCTCTCCCCTCTCTTTCCCCCCCCCCCCCCCCCCCCCCCTCCTCAATGGCTGTAGTTACTGGGGGGGTCAACTGAAATTTTCAAGACTTGAGATCGATTAGGTTTTTGTTGGGTTTTGAGGGATATGGAGCAAAAGGTGGGTAAATTCAGCCCTCGAGCCTGCTCCGCCATTCAGTCAGATCATGGCTGATCTGTACCTCAGTTCCATTTCCCCACCTTTGATCAATGTCTGTGAAATAGAGATTATGTCGACATTTAAGAATAGGTTAGTTTGTTGGTAAAGGGGATAGCAGGATCTGGGAACAGGGTGGGCACATGGGATAATACTGCTCGTATGGAGGATAAACACCAACGTGGTCAGGTTGGGCTGAATGGCCTTTTTCTGTGTTGTAATTTCTGTGTAATTGTATGAGGGTAGTGCATTCTTCCTGCCTTGGTTTTATACATTGTTTTAATCCACCAGTTCCACCAATCCTGTGGATGTAGCAACAGCAATGGGTGGTACAAATGGGGCATATTGAGTGTGATTGTGCAAACAACACACAGCTTGTGTGGCAGCTCATGACTGCAGATTAACCACCACAACTATCACTGACAGACCTGTAACCACCAACTTGACCATCACAACTACCACTGACCACCGACCTGTAACCACCAGATTGACCATCACAACTGCCAGTTTCAGGCCTGTAACCACCAGTGGCTGTGCAGGAGGTGTGCCGCATCTGCAGCATGTGGGAGTTTGTGGAGAGCCGCGTGATCCCAGGCAACCACATCTGCAGTAAGTGTCTGCAACTCGAGGAACTTCGGCTCGGAGTTGTTAAGCTGGAGTCCGAGGTGCCGACATTGCAGGACATCGGGGTGGTGGGGGGGAGTTACCTGGGAGTTTTGACCCAGGAGGCAGTCACACCTTAGTTTGGTAATGGTTTAGATTCAGTTAGTGGTCAGGAACAGGAGAATGTAACTGCGAGTCAGGCAGCTAAGGAGACCCCAGATGCAGTGCTGGAGGAGCCTCGGTCTTTGCCCTTTTCCAACAGGTTGACTGTGTGGATGAGGGCAAAGTCTGCAGGGTGGATGAGCAAACTAACCACGGCACCATGGTACAGGAGGCCATTCAAGTAGGGGGAAGGAAAAGGAATGTGGTAGTGGTAGGGGATAGCATAGTCAGGGGGATAGATATTGTTCAATGCAGCCGCGACCGGGAGTCCCGAAGGCTGTGTTGCCGGTGCCAGGGCTTAGGACATCTCCTTGTGGCTGGAGCAGGAGGGGGAGGATCCATTTGTCGTGGTCCACGTCGGAACCAGTGACCTAGGTAGAGCTAGGAATAAGGTTCTGCTTGAGGAGCTAGGATTACATCCGCGCATTTTAAGAGAATCTAGGGAAGAGATAGCCGAGGCATTACTACACATATTTAATAATTTATTAGAAAAAGGTGCAGTGCCAGAGGACTGGCGGATAGCTCACGTAATGCCTATATTTAAGAAGGGGGATAGAACATGTCCAGGGAATTATAAACCAGTCAGCTTAACATCGGTGGTAGGAAAAATAATGGAATCCCTACTAAAGGAGAAAATAGAAGAACATCTAGAAACCAAAAATATAATAATGAGTAGTCAGCATGGATTTCAAAAGGGAAAGTCTTGCTTGACCAACCTCATTGAATTCTTTGAAGAGGTAACAGAGAGAGTAGACAACAGTAATGCAGTAGATGTAATTATCTAGATTTCCAAAAGGCCTTCGATAAGGAACCACATAATAGACTGATGAACAAGGTCAGAGAATGCGGAGTCAGGGGACAAGTAGCAGAATGGATAGCTAGCTAGCTACAAGACAGAAAGCAGAGAGTAAGGGTTAAGGGTAGCTATTCAGAGTGGCAGAAGGTGGAAAGTGGGGTCCCACAAGGATCAATGCTGGGACCACTGTTGTTCACAATTTATATTAACAATTTAGACTTTGGAATCAAAAACACAATTTCTAAATTTGCGGATGACTCCAAATTAGGGGGGGGATAGTCAATACTGAGGAGGACTGCAACACAGCACAAGAAGACATGAATAAACTTGCAGAATGGGCATATAATTGGCAAATTTATTTTAACAGATAAATATGAGATACTACATTTTGGTAAGAAAAATAAGGTCACATATTACTTGGAAAATAAGAATCTAAATGGGGTGGAGGAGCAAAGGGATCTGGGAGTACAAATTACACAAATCACTAAATGTAGCGACACAGGTTAATAAGGCCATAAAAAAGCAAACCAAGCACTAGGGTTTATTTCCAGAGGGATAGAATTAAAAAGTAGAGAAGTTATGCTCAACTGGTATTGAACCTTGGTTAGACCACACTTGGAGTACTATGAACTGTTCTGGTTGCCATATTATAAAAAGGATAATAGAGGCACTGGAGAGGGTGCAAAAAAGATTTACAAGGATGATACCAGAAATGCGAGTTTATATCTATAGGAAAGGATGAACAGGCTGGTTCTCTTTTCTCTTGAAAAGAGAAGGTTGAGGGCTAACCTAATAGAGGTCTTTAAAATTATGAAAGGTTTTGATAGAGTAGATACAGAAAGAGTGTTTACACTTGAAGAGCAAAACTAGAGGCCATCAATACAAGATAGTCACCAAGAAATCCAATAGGGAATTCAGAAGAAACTTCTTTACCCAGAGAGTGGTGAGAATGTGGAACTCGCTACCACAGGGAGTGGTAGCGGCGAATAGTATAGATGCATTGAAGGGGAGGCTAGACAAGCATATGAGGAAGAAGGGAATAGAGGGTTATGCTGATAGCGATAGCTGAGGAAAGATGGGAGGAGGCTCGAGTAGAGCACAAACGCCGGCATGGATTGATTGGGCCGAATGGCCTGTTTTTTTGTGCTGTATATCCTATGTAATCCTATGTATAATCCGTATGGATGGAGCAAAGAAATAACAAAGGGCAGAAAACACAGGTGGGAGAAGTTTATAGGCCCCCTAACAGTAATCATAGTGTTGGACAGAGTATAAATCAGCAAATTAGAGTAGCATGTAACAGAGGCAATGCAATAATCGTGGGGGACTTTAATCTTCATAGAGACTGGGCAAACCAAATTAGCAAAAGTAGCTTGGAGGACGAGTTCATGGAATGCATTCGAGACAGTTTTCTAGAACAATATGTCAGGGAACCAATGAGGGAAGAGGCTATTTTAGATCTAATATTGTGTAATGAGACAGGGTTAATTAGTAATCTTATAGTAAAGGATCCTCTGGGGAAGAGTGATCAAATGATAGAATTTCATATTAAGTTTGAGAGTGATGTGGTTAAGTCCAAAACTAGGGTCTTAAATTTAAACAAAGCCAATTACGGAGGTATGAGGGGCGAGTTGGCTAAGTTAGATTGGGAAATTATATTTAAAGATATGACGGTAGATAAGCAATGGCAAGCATTTAAATAAATAATTCTCAATGAATATACATTCCCTTGAGGAATAAAAAGTGGTACAACCGTGGCTAACTAGAGAAGTTAAGGATAGTGTTAGATTAAAAGAGGCTGACAATGTTGCCAAAAAGAGTAGAGGGCTATGAATGCTCAGTCAGTGAGCATATTCAAGACTGAGATCGATAAGATTTTTGGGCACTAAGGGGATAGGGCGGGAAAGTGGTGTTGAGATTGAAGATCAGCCATGATATTGAATGGCGGGGCCGGCTCGAAGGGCCGTATGACCTACTCCTGCTCCTAAATCTTGCGTTCTTATGACAGACCTGTAACCACCAGATTGACCACAGCAACTATCAGTGACAGACCTGGACTTAAAATGTGTGAAGCATTGTCTCCATGTAAGCCCATCGTGCAGTATATTCAGTGTGTAGACACATGCTTTCCCAGAGTCTTTGTACAATCTGAGCCTTGTTAAACTGAGTCAACAACTGTTTTTCGCAG
Organism: Squalus acanthias; assembly: GCA_030390025.1. Classification (NCBI taxonomy): domain Eukaryota; kingdom Metazoa; phylum Chordata; class Chondrichthyes; order Squaliformes; family Squalidae; genus Squalus; species Squalus acanthias. Next base: position 49,448,967 of record CM059437.1, on the reverse strand, counting down.
TGAAAACCTGTGCTGTGTGGCGTGGGCCTCCATCTAGGGTTTTAAAGAGTTTCTTTGGAAGTCTGACGGGTACAAGTCAACTTTTTCCACCACTTGCACCTTGTGTTTCTTTGCAAGTGAATGGACTGACCAGTACCAAGCTCTGGTTAGACCTCATCTGGAGTACTGCGTTCAGTTCTGGGCACTGCGTCATAATATATTTGCCTTGGAGGAATATATTTGTCTTGCAGCACAGATTCACCAGAATGATACTGGGGCTAAAAGAGTTGCCTTATGAGGAAAGGTTGCTGGACTAGGCTTGTATTCCCTTGAGTATATAAGATTAAGGGTGATCTAATTGAGGTGTTTACGATGATTAAAGGATTAGATAGGGTAGATAGAGAGAAACTATTTCCTCTGGTGCGGGAGTCCACAACAAGGGGGGATAACCTTAAAATTAGAGCTAGGCCGTTCAGGGGTGATGTCAGGAAGCACTTCTTCACACAAAGGGTAGTGGAAATCTGGAACACTCCTAAAAAGCTGCTGCTGGGGGGCGCGGGGGGTGTTCAATAGAAAATTTCAAAACTGAGATTGATAGATTTTTGTTGGGCAAGGGTATTAAGGGTTACAGAACCAAGGTGCGTAAATGGAGTTAAGATACAGATCAGCCATAATCTCATTGGATGGCGGACAGGCTCGAGGGGCTGAATGGCCGACTCCTGCTCCTGTGTGTTGCACTGTTGACGTCTGATCTGGCAGTAACCAGTCTTGACTCCTCCTCAGGAACACGCACCTCCCGACGAGCCCGTCAGCAAATCGAAGGGATCTCTGAGGAAGGTCTCCCAAATCCGAATCCGGAAAACCGTTCCCAAGCAGGACACTAATCTTACCCCCATGGGGCTGCCCAAACCCAAGAGGTTAGTACGATGCACCCCTGTGTGCAGCTGACACGTCACGGCATTTGCTATTCCAGATAATTTGCTCACTATTTCGATGGTTAATTGGAGACCTCTCTACTTTCCAGGTTGAAGAAGAAAGAGTTTAGTTTGGAGGAGATCTACACGAATCAGAATTATAAGTCACCGTCTGCACACAGGTACGTGACGGGATTAAATGTGCTTTCGCCTCGCTTTTATTCAAAGCCCAAATTCTAGGTTGAACACCCGACAGCGGTTGGGTTTTGGAATGTGCAGTTCCAGTGTTGTCGTTCTGTGGCTCTGCTTCAGGCCACTGGTTCCTCGTTTGGCTGAGTTTTATTGGGGGGCGGATGGGGGTTGAGTGACCTGTGGTGTGGGAGGAGGGCTCAGGCCGAGGACAGGACCAGGTCACATCTTCTCGGGTTCTGTTGGGAAGAGGGGGGAAAAAGGAACAGTTATTGGGCCATCCGGAGTTGGGGCCAGAGCAGATCTGGAACTTCAGGAATGCCAAAGCTGCCATTATCAGTCCCTGCCACAACTGATTCCACTCCATTTTCTCAGCCGCTCTCTTCGGCTCAACCAAACCGTTTGCAGTCCTGGCGTCGTGTTCGATCCCGAGAATTAACCCAACGCCCTGCCCATCAGGAAGACCATTTGCTTCAGCCTTCAATATCTTCCACCTTTACCCCTCTGCCACTCAAACCCTCGCCCATGATCGAGTCTCCTCTAGATTCAGTTACTCCAATGTTACTGTGCTTCTATTCTCTATAAACTCCAATATAACCAAAATACAGCAGCCCATTTCCTATCCCGCGCCACGTCCCACTTTTACTGCCTACCCCAGTTCGCGCTGACGACATTGGCGCCTCTGTTCTCCTGTGCATTAAAATTAAAGTCCTTGTTTCCGATCCCTCTATTGCCTTGCCCCACCCCATGTCCACAACCTCCTCCAGCCTTGAGTCTCCTCCCTTAAATCCGCTGGATTTGGCCAATTCCCCCCACCCCACTTCGTGGCAGAGCCTTCAATCCAACTCTGGAACTCCTCTTTCTCCCCCCCCCCCCCCCCCCCCCCCAGCCGCCCTTTAAACTCCTCAACCTCTCTACCTTTAGAAACCATCTCAAAAAACCCGGTTTTGATCGACCCTCAGTCACTGCTCCTAACCGTCCTCCAATGGCTCGGTGGTCTTCTCTTTATTTCCGTTGGCTAGGACCTCGGGAATTATTTTTTAATGTTGAAGACATTTCACGGAGGATGGTGAATTATGTAAACTATGTAAATGTGCGTGCTGTGCATTTACCTGTTTAATGGTTTAAAATAAAATTCTCGATTGATGGACTGAGCCTAGGTCCGAAAAGGGTGTGTAAGTCCTTCACCTCCCAAAGACAAAGGTCACTTTGCACCGTGATGTGTTCCAGTAAGCAGGTGTGCGGGATCAAGTGCTCTCTGTTCAATCCCGTAGTCTCACTTTTTGGCAGATAAAGACACATCCAGATTCGTATGGAATGTGAAATCCACTTCCAAGAGTGCCCATGATGCTGAACACAAGGAATATAACACAAGAAATAGGAACAGGAGTCGGCCATTCTGCCCTTCGAGCCTGCTCCGCCATTCAATAAGATCATGGCTGATCTTCTACATCAACTCCACCTTCCCGCACTATCTCCATATCCCTTGGTATCCAAAATTCTATCGATCTCTGTCTTGAATATACGCAACGAGTGAACATCCACAGATCTTTGGGGTAGAGATTTCCAAAGATTCACAACCCTTTGAGTAAAGAAATCTCTCTTCATTTCAGTCCTATATGACCGACCCCTTATGTGACCTCGTGTTCTGGACTCCACAGCCAGGGGAAACATCCTCCCTGCATCTGCCCTGTAAGAATTTTGTATGTTTCAATGAGACCACCTCTCATTCTTCTAAACTCTAGAGAATATAGGCCTAGTCTACTTGGTCTCTCCTCATAGGACAATCGCCCCATCCCAGGAATCAGTCTAGTGAACCTTCGTTGTACTTCCTCTAAGGCAAGTATATCCTTCCTTGGGTAAGGAAACCAAAACTGCACAGTACTCCAGGTGTGGTCTCGCCAAGGCCCTATACAACTGTAGTAAGACTTCCTTACTCTTATACTCCAATCCCTTTTCAATAAAGGCTAACATACCATTTGCTTTCCTAATTGCTTGCTGTACTAGCATGTTAACTTTGTGATTTGTGTACAAGGACACCCAGGTCCCTCTGAATACCAATATTTCCCAGTCTATCACCATTTAAAAAATATTCTGCTTTTCTATTTTTCCTACCAAAGTGGATAACTTCACATTTCTCCACATTATATTCTATCTACCTTGTTCTTGCCCACTTAACCTGTCTATATCCCTTTGCAGCCTCTTTGCGTCCTCCTCACAGCTTACTTTCCTACCTAACTTTTTATCGTCAGCAAAATTGGATACATTACTCAGTCCTCTCATCTAAGTCATTGATATAGATTGTAAATAGCTGAGGCCCAAGTACTGATCCTTGCAGTACCCCACTAGTTACAACCTGCCAACCTGAAAATTACCTGTTTATTCCACCCTGTTTTCTGTCCATTAACCAATCCTCAATCCCTGCTAATATATTACCCCCAATCCCATGAGCCTTAATTTTGTGCAATAACCTCTTGTGTGACACCTTATCCAATGCTTTTTGAAAATATACTACATCCACTGGTTCCCCCTTATCTACCCAGCCATTTACATCCTCAAGAAACTCGGTAACTGATTTGTCAAACACGATTTCCCTTTCATAAATCTGTGTTGACTCTGCCCAATCATATTCTAAGTGCCCTGTTACCACGTCCCTAATAATAGATTCTAGCATTTTCCCTACTACTGCTGTCAGGCTAACTGGCCTACAGTTCCCTGTTTTCTTTTTCCCTCTTTTCTTGAATAGTGGGGTTGCACTTGCTACCTTCCAATCCACGGAGACCGTTCTCGAATCTGGGGAATTCTGGAAGATCAAAACCAATGCATCCACTATCTCTGTAGCCATCTCTTTGTAAAACCCTAGGATGTAGGCCATCAGGTCCAGGGGATTTGTCCCATTAATTTCTCCAGTACTATTTCTTTACTAATACTAATTTCGTTTAAGTTTCTCATTCTCTTGGTTCCCCACTATTCCCGAAATGATTTTTGTGTCTTCTACCGTGAAGACAGATACAACGTATTTGTTTAATGTCTCTGCCATTTCCTTATTTCCCATTATAATTTCTCCTGTCTCTGCCTCTAAGGGACTCGCGTTTACTTTCACTACTCTCTTTTTACATATAGAAGTTTTTACAATCTGTTTTTAGGTCTCTTGCTAGTTTACTCTCATTCTCTTTCTTTATCAATTTCTTGGTCATCCTTTGCTGAATTCTAAAATGCTCCCAATCCTCGGGCTTACTACTCTTTTTGACAACATTATAAGCCTTTTCCTTTTATAAGACTTTTCCTTTAAACTAATACTATCTTTAACTTCTCTTCTTAGACATGGTTGGACCACTTTTCCCGTGGGGCTTTTAGTTTATGGGGAATATATATTTGTTGCGAATTATGAATTCGTTCTTTAAATGTTTGCCATTGCTTATCTACCATCATATCTTTTAATCTAGTTTCCCAATCTATGTTAACCAACTCGCCCCTCATACCTACGTAGTTTGCTTTGTTCAGATTTGCAACCCTAGTTTCAAACTTAACTAAATCACGCTCAAACTCAATATAAAATTCATCATATGATCACACTTCCCCAGAAGCTCCTTTACTACAAGGTTATTAATTATCTCTTTCTCATTGCACAATACTAGATCTAAAATGGCCTGTTCTCTAGTTAGTTCCTCGACATACTTATCTTGAATACATTGCATGAACTCGTCCTCCACACTGTTGCTGCAAATTTGATTTGCCCAGTCTATATGAAGATTACAGTCCCCCATGATTACTGTATTACTCTTGTTACACCCAAGGTGGATAGATATGTAGACTGAAGGATGACTTTAGGGAGCTAATTTGTGTAATGAATTGATGGCACAAACATGATTGAAGCCGTTGATTTCGCATGAGAGTTTCCCAAAGTCCCAAGAGTTGGCTAGTGCCTGGGAGGGTTCAGTGTGCGCTCCTCCCAACCTCTGCTCCCAGGTCTGTTTGCAAGTGATGGTTTCGGGATAGCGTTCCCAATACTCTGGATCTGAAGTAGACGATCCCGTATTTGCATGGGTCGTTAGAGATTTCTAAAATGCAAACAAAGCACCAAAGGTCACTTTTTTTTAAACTGGGGCCCATCTATTTTCCAGTTCTGTCTCCTCTCCTGGCTGGTTTCAATTGGGGGGGGGATGAGTTCAATTGTTCAGCAAGAGTTGCGCATCTACTGGGCTGCAATGCACGATGCTAGAACATGGAGCATCTTGAGATTCCTCCCAACCCGCAACTTCACCATTTCAAGTTGCAGGGTAACCCCATGGTGTGGGAAAGTGTACAGCTTGTATTCCACAGCCCCCACTCCTAACGGGTGGCTGAGGTGAGCAGTGTTAAGGTTGGGGGGCGGGAGAGGTAACACAATACTTTTGGGGAAATGGGAGAAAATCTCGGATTTGTTAGCTGAAGTCATTCACAGGAGCTGAAATTTCTTGAGTAAACGGAAGGTTTTCACCGATTACAATGCGCCCTCGCCTCAGTCGGAAGCTAGTTGGATGCTTACAGATTGTGTTTCTGTTCATATTTATCCTACAGTTGGAAGATACAGAGGCGGTTCACCTTTGAGATGGGGAGAGTGCAGGAGAGTGAAAGTTGTCTGCTCCCCTCACTGGGAGGCTGTGTCCGTCTGAATTGTGATTTGAAATGGGAGTGGAGGGGAGGGCGATGGTGATTCCTTCCCCTTTACACCTCACTTTTCCAAAGGAATAATGGAGCTCTCCTCATTTGACGAATGGTGGGTTGGTGAGCAGGGCAGTTCTCCCCAGTGGCCTGGCCAATATTTATCCCTCAACCAACATCACTTTTTAAAAAAAAAAAACCAGATGATCTGGTCAGTATCACATTGCTGTTTGTGGGAGCTTGCTGTGCGCAAATTACTGCCGTGTTTCCCACATTACAACAGTGACTACACTTCAAAAGTACTTCATTGGCTGTAAAAGGCTTTGGGACATCCAGAGGTCGTGAAAGGCGCTATAGAAATGCAAGTCTTTCTTTTCTTTCTGGTCGGATAAAATCTAAAAGAGAAACAGTGAGCTTTTTAGCGGCAGCAGGACCTGGCCCGTTCTGCTGTCACCTGCTCTCAGAAGGTGAAGGGGAGTTGGCTTTTCCCAGGGTGTCCTGGAGATAGTGAGGTAGGAGCTGCAACATAGTAGGTGATGGTTCAGGGACACCAGTCCGCCTTCCCAAACCAAAAGGGGAGGCCGAGTGACCTGAAATATCTGCGGCGTTGTCACTAGCCTGCAGAGATTAGACTGCGCTGTTGGCTGTGAATATTAGTTACTTTGAGGTAGGGGCAGGACTGTATCGTGCAATGTACGGTAATTATTTAACTCTGCTTGTGTTTTAAATATTTTTTGTGTGTGATGATTTTTTTTTTTTCCCCCTCCCCTCAACAGTAAATATCTGGAGACTATTTTTGAAGAGCCTGTTCTGAAGAAGGGCTCCTTCGTCTGCACCAGCCTTCAGAAACGCAAGCGCCTGTTAGAATTCCAGGACTACACACTGCCCCGCAAGCGCCGAGCACATGCTGGGGTGAAGGTTCCGAGCCGCTCACGGGGCAGGAAGGCGACTACACGCGAAGGGGAGATCGATTCCCTGCTCGTCCAAAAACTGACCGAACTGGAGGCCTTCCTGGCCGGCGAGGACTAAAGTTACTGCTGAACTGCTGACTGATTTAACCAATTATACTAGACTAGAGCTCGCCACCAGAGTGCCCAGGTCTGTTTACACTACATGCCGAAGATCCGGGGAGGGGGGGTTTGCACTGTGTGTCTGCCTCATTTCTTGGTTGCCGGGGAAGAGAATGGTGCAAAGCTTGCAGGCCGCTGCATGTAGAAACCAAGTTAGAGAGCGGGTCTTTAAAACAGCGCCCTGTGCTAATCGCACTGCTCCACTCTTACTATACGTCAGCAGTGATGGGAAGAGGAATATGATACTTTATTGAAAGGGCGTTTGTGGAGAGAGATTCGGAACTGAATGGAAGAGGATCGATGGGAGAAAATCCACCTTGCAAGTCCACGATCGAATGAAGCTGCTGCTCCCCAATTTCCACAAAAATTTAATTTGCTGCAAACCAATTTCTGGCTTAAACTGTCACACTGGGGAAGGAATGGCTTGAATGAAATGCAGAGAGCATCTTTCAATGTTTACAAGATTGCAGATCCAGCAGTAAATTTCAGTGGTTTGGGCTGGATTAACTGTGCTCAGTGAAGCGCTAACTTTAAATGTGTTCTTGCTGAGAGCAGTTTGACGGTGGATGCCGATTATTTTTTTATATATATATATATCTCTCTCTAAGCGACTTGAGCCTAAAGTGCTAAAAGTAAATATTCCAAAGTAAATTCTGGAACAGGAATGACTCTTTGTGTGTGTGTGTGTGTGTGTATAGGTACCACTGAGTATAGGTACCACTGACGCACGTTGGAAATGGCCAGTAGAGGGCAGAGCAGCTTTAACCTGACATCTTGCGCTCTTTTCCAGTAAAGATGGCCTAAGCTTCAGCCTTTAGCCGCGGAAGGCTTGCCTTGCCAGAGGAGGTACCTGTACGAGCTTTTGGTCCACATTGATTGTGTGTATGTTTTCTTAGTTTTTACACTGGCGGAGTGCTTAATTTACAGCGGTCGTGCGAATTGGATTTACGATTACTGCAGATTTAACTAATAGTACAGTGCTAGTTAATGCTAGGTTTTGGTAATGTTTTTGATATTCAGATGCTGGATCATATTGGCAGTAACTGGCAATACCTGCTCCATCCTAACCGGATTAGGAACAGATGTTCTTGGGTTAGGTGATTGTGTGTCTTGTAGTATGTAGCTCTGAGTAGTGCAGATTACAGTATGTAACCCAGCATGCAGGGTCATACAGGAGCAGTACCGTATAAATACCGCACCTTATCTCTTACAGGGCAGAAGCCTGAATGCTCGCTAAAAGGGTTTTAAAATTTGTCTTTAAATTGCTGCAGTGTCAGCCGTGGCTCAGTGGGTAGCATTCTCGCCTCTGAGTCACAAGGTTGTGGATTCAAGTCCCACTTCAGAGACTTGAGCACAAAAATCCAGTCTGACACTTCAGGGCAGTACTGAAGGAGTGCTGCACTGTCAGAGATGCTGCCTTTCGAATGAGACGTTAAACCCTGTCTGCCCCCCTCAGGTGGACATGTGGAAGATTCCACCGAATTAATTTGAAGGAGAGCTGGGGAGTTCTCCTGGCCAATGTTTATCCCTCAAACAACAGATAATCTGGCTGCTGCTGTTTCCCACATTACAACAGTGACTACACTTCAAAAGTACTTCATTGGCTGTGAAACGCTCTGGGACATCCTGAAGTTGTGAAAGGCGCTATATAAATGCACGTCTCTTTCTATGACTGCGTTCCCTTATTTTGACATGCGTTTTTGTTTAATGCAGGAAAGACAGAGTGTGACCGTCAGCTCTACTTTGTGCAAGTGGTGTCAGTCAATTCGGAGGCTGGTGAGGTCAATCTGAGAACCGTTTTGGACCGATGTCAGGAAGTTCATGCAAAAGCGGTTAACGCATTAAATGGACTTCCAGTTAGGGAGGTGAAAAAAACCCCGAGTATTGTTTAACAGCTGGCTGCTGTGATGGGACTGCAGGGTCCTACTGAATGAATGAGCTAGAATGGGCCAAATTGCCTTCCTTAGCTGTGTCTATCTTGTGGGAGCTCGAGGTGCACAAGGCAATGGTTTCTTTTTGGAAAGGTATTTGTGAAACTCAATTCCTACGGTTAGATTCTAACTTTTTTTATTCGCTTATGAGATGTGGGCATTGCTGGCAAGGCCAGCATTTATTGCCCATCCCTAATTGCCCTTGAGAAGAAGGTGGTGGTGAGCCGTCTTCTTGAACCGCTGCAGTCCGTGTGGTGAAGGTACTCCTACAGTGCTGTTAAGGAGGGAGTTCCAGGATTTTGACCCAGCGACGATGAAGGATCGGCGATATGCATCTAAGTCAGGACGGTGTGTGACTTGGAGTGGAACTTGGAGGTGTTGGTGTTCCCATGCGCCTGCTGCCCTTGTCCTCCTAGGTGGTAGAGGTCGCGGGTTTGGGAGGTGCTGCCGAAGAAGGCTTGGCGAGTTGCTACAGTGCATCTTGTAGATGGTACACACTGCGGCCACGGTACACCGGTGGTGGAGGGAGTGAATGTTTAAGGTAGTGGATGGGGTGCCAATCAAGCGGGCTGCTTTGTCCTGGATGGTGTCGAGCTTCTTGAGTGTTGTTGGAGCTGCACTCATCCAGGCAAGTGGAGAGTATTCCATCACACTCCTGACTTGTGCCTTGTAGATGGTGGAAAGGCTTTGGGGAGTCAGGAGGTGAGACACTCGCCGCAGAATACCTAGCCTCTAACCTGCTCTTGTTGCCACAGTATTTATGTGGCTGGTCCAGTTAAGTTTCTGGTCAGTGGTGACCCCCCAGGATATTGATGATGGGGGATTCGGCGATGGTAATGCCGTTGAATGTCAAGGGGAGGTGGTTAGACTCTCGCTTGTTGGAGATAGTCATTGCCTGGCACGAATGTTACCTGCCACTTATCAGCCCAGGTCCAGGTCTTGTTGCATGCGGGCATGGACTGCAGGAGAGCAGGAGTCGGTGTGCAGCTAGAATGTAATTCCTATCTCTGGGGATTGTGCACAGCTTAAAGAACTTGCATTTATATAGCACCTTTCACATCCTCAGGACGTCCCAAAGCGCTTCACCGCCAATTAATTACTTTGTGTAGTCACTGTTGTAATGTAGGAAACATGGCAGCACAGCAAGCTCCCACAAACAGCAAATAAGAGAAATGACCAGATCATCTGTTTTAGTGATGTTTGTTGAGTGATGAATATTGGCCAGGACATCCTGAAAACTCCCCAGCTCTTTTTCTAACAGTGCCATGGTATTTTTTACATCCACCGAGAGGGTGGATGTATCGTCCGGAAGACGACACGTCTGATAGTGCAGCACTCCCTTAGTACTGCACTGGAGTGTCGGCCTGGATTATGTGCTCAACTCTCTGGAGTGACTTAGATTCTGGCCCAGTTCATGTCGACACACGTGTACTTTTAGTTTTGAAGTTCTTTGCTTCCTTATACTGGGAGATCACCCCTTCCCTCATCCCCATTTTCTGATTATTACACATGAGGTAAAGTCCAGTTCCCAAACTAAAGTCTTTTTCCTCTCCCTGTATTGCTCCAGTTATAAAGCCCATCTGGAGCAGCCTTCCTTCCAATTGTGGTTTTAGTCACTTGTGGAGGAGTGAGTGGTTTTCATGGGGAATTGGAGGGAATCTTTGTGCACACAGGAACTGACTGTAGCTGTTGGGACGTGGCATAGACACCACAGGAAGCCTCTGCCAGGGGACGTTGATACCTTTTAGTTTAATTTGTCACTTTATTTTTCCCCTTCTGCTTGCACTTGTTGCTGGTGGCTGGTCACCAGGCATCTGCCAGACACAAGGTGGTGTGAGGTCTCACCTGGGCAAGTCTTCCTCTGCTCCTCTCCCTCCCCTTCACCCCACCCTACAGCCTGAGCTGGATAATGCCTGGCTTGAGGAGAATGGGAGCGTGTTTATTTAATGGTGTTAAATCATTTACAGATTGATGCACACTTGCTCTGGCGGAAATGTCCTGTTCACATATCCAACCGCCCTGTTAAACAGAAGTGTCTCTCTTCTCCTATTCCACATAACTGTGAAGCCCGGGTTTTTAAATAAACTAATGATAATGGTACTGTGACAGCACACCCAACACTAACCGTCTAACTATGTTTTATTTCAGTATAGATGTGCTTAAACTCTGACGCAAAATTTCTATCTTAATAATCGACAGCTCCTGGGGGACAAAAATAAGCCACGTACAAAACCTCAAACTTTTATTAAATCTGCAGTTACTTGAATGTTTGTTTAGTTTTGTCCTGATAAGATGGCACCAACATTTGGTGATCAAGTGTGTGTGAGTGTATTATATGCACCATTTAAAAAAAAATTATAACATTCACTATAGCAGTGTTCTGGAAAAATACAATGTGATTCTGATTTTTGTTTCAAATAAGTTGCAATTAGCAAACGTTTCCTATTTAATGTGTAGGGAATGAGGGTGGCAGCAGCTGTAAAGTTTCACCATCTATATTCCTGTATCCCTGTAACATTATTCCGTCTATTCAGTGTCTCCTGTCCCCCTAAGTACCCCTAGAGGGATTGCGCTATAATCTCTACAGTACCTAGGGATACCGTGCTTTGAAATAACTTGCTGCCTAGTCACCAGATGACTCTTTTTTTAACTAGAACTGAAATCTCTGGGGAATTGTACTGAGTCTCATTCACACCTTGCTGTGTAGTTCGTCAGGAACAACTCTGCGCTCTGACCTTTTGCAGCGAATCCTGCCCAATGTCGGCTGACTTTTTAAAAAAAAAATTTAATACTTCTTTCGATTCCCAGCCCAGGGAAACTTGGGGTGAATGTGAAATTCCCAATGCGGTCGTAGTGAAGATCGGCTAACTCGGCATAGGCTGGGACCCGGTCTGTGATGTAGCTGACGCAGTTACCCACTAAAGTCATTGGGGAACCCTTCCACTCGCATGCATGTGTATATCTGCTAGTGAGAGAGAGAGAGGCTGGATATTGTACTCCATCTCTTTGGTTGCCTTTTTAATGCTGTTATTGGAGGTTCCGACCTTTGGTTTGGCACCAGGGAGATTATACCTCGAGGATAGTGCTGGTTACTGGGTGGATTGGTCTCGTTGATCAGAATGTCTTGCACTTGACCAGCTTCTAATCCATTATACTGCTTTATTGTAAATGTGATTAACCGGTACCTTTTGCGTACCCGAGTGATTTGTGTGCCCTTTATGTAGATCTTCTATTAATCGTGATCTGTTTGAGAGTTGTCTCTGTATATTTTCGATGATACTAATAAAATCTGTTTTTTTTTAATTGGTTGCCTTGTTAATGTGAAAGTAACGAGGTGACTAGACAGTGCGTTGGCCTGGGGGAGGGACAAATGAAGCCATTTGGCCCCATTGAGCCCATTCCTTATACAAACATGAACTCTATGCCACCCATTAAATGTCTTGAAAGGTCCCTGTTCAGTGCATTGAGCTACATCCCTTTCTCTGAAGTACAAGTTGAGTGCATTGGCGACCAGTGTTGTGTTGAGATGCGTTGACACGGCTTCTTCGCACTAATCCCCTCCCTGCGTGATGAGCTCTGAATTTCCAGCAGGTTGCCTGGAGAGGGAAAACTGGACAGCAATCTGTGGTGGCCTGGGAATGGGCAATAGCTGTGACCCTTCAGTAAGTCTAGAAACCAGACACATCTAGAGGAGAAACTGAAGGGGGTGGAAAACATTAATATAAATGTGTAATATCACAATAGATGTCTGTGATTATGGGAATATGTGCACCTAAAATAATAACTTGCATTTACATAGCACCTTTAACATAGTAAAACGTTCCAAGGCGCTTCACAGGAGCGTAATCGGACCAAAATTGACACTGAGCCAAAGGAGGAGACATTAGGACAGGTGACCAAACGCTTGGTAAAAGAGTAAGCAGCATCTTAAATGAGGTGGAGAGGCGATAAGGTTTGGGGAGGGAATTCCAGAGCTTAGGGTTTAGCCGGCTGAAGTCATGGCCACCAATGGTCGAGCGAAGAAAGTGAGGGATGCCTAAAAGGCCAGAGTTAGAGGAGCACCGTTCTGGGAGGGTTGTAGGGCAGGAGGTTACAGAGATATGGATAGGGAGGGGCAAGGCCATGGAGGGATTTGAACACACACATGCTTTGTGCTTGCAATTTCCTAACTTAGTCCTTTCCTACAAATTTTGACTATTCTATCTACACCAAGTTGGCTCATTGGAAGCCGGGTCTTCTGTCTGATGGGTTAACATGAGTTTTTCCACCTTTTTATAAAAGCTGAAAAAAGGCTCTGGGATCATGGGCTCCTTCCTCAGCACCCAAGTACAAAGTGGACTGGAATCAAGAGAGCAATTACAACCCAGAGGCAAATCACTTTCTAAAGTGTCTTTGAACCTAATCTAGCTTGGCTTGGCTCAGTTCTGTTGCCATGTACTGCTGGTGGAGGTGGAGTGCATTCTACATGTACCATTTCCCAGCATAAAAGAGACAGGGGCCACAAAATCTCAATCAATCCATCCATTATACTTTGATCAGCAACAACAACAACTTGCAATGATAAAGTGTCTTTAACAGAGAAAAACATCCCAAGGCACTTCAGAGACTTAGTAAAAATGGGTGCCAAGCCAAAGAGATGTTAAAATTCTAACATGAGGATGAGAATTTTAAATTTGAGGTGGTGGTGGACCAGGAACCGATACAGGACAGGGATGATGGGTGAGCGTGACTTGGTGCAGGATAAGATACGGAACATAGGAACAGGAGTAGGTCATTCAGCCCCTCGAGCCTGTTCCGCCCTTCAGTTACATCATGGCTGATCTGTATCTTAACTCCATTTATTGCCTTTGTTCTGTAACCCTAACTATTGGGAACTTTGTTTTGGTCAAGTTGTGATAATAGTTGATGTGATTTAAAGTTGTATTACATTATGTGCGAAGATAAATGATGGCTAGGTCTTGCTGAACAATGATCAATGATCCAAGCACATGAGACTGACTGAAACCATGAATGGGTTATGATTCTTAAGATATTGATTATAGCATGTATATGACAAAAATTATAGTAGAAATAGGGCTTCATCTAAAACCAATGAATTTTAATGAATGAATGTTACTCAAAGACTTCTATGGAAACTTATTTGTGATATCACTGTATCTGATTTGCTGTTTCCCTGTGCAAGTCTTCTGAAACAACTTCCTTCCCATTAAATACAAAGAAAGCCTTGCATTTATATTGCATCTTATCACATCTCTGAAACATCCCAAAGCACTTCACACAAATTACTTTTGAAGTACAAGCACTGTCATGTCGGCAAATACAGCAACCAATCTGCGTAGAACAAGATCCCACAAATAGCAACTGTGTGTTAACCTTGTTGCTGTGATTTTGGTGGTGAGGTGGTTGAAGGAGTAATGTTGGCCGGGAGAACTCTGCTCTTCAGCTAGTGCCATGAGATCTTTAACATCCACCTGAACAACATCTCACCTGAACAACATCTTACCTGAAGGACAGCACCTCTGATGATCCAATGCCACCTCACTATTGCACTGCAAATACCATTCAGAACATTTCCTTTGCCCTTCTATCCTGAAGGCAGTGGCTGATGGAGCTGTTCACCGCCCTCCAGCACCGCGCCAATGTGACCATTCTTCATAATGGAGCTGGCACGTTGAGCATCAGGAGGGTATTCATCTTTTGGGTGAGACGATAAACTGAGGCCGGTCTCCCTATTCAGGATGTTAGAGATCCTATTTCAAGACTAGGGGAGTTCTCCCTGGTGTCCTGGTCAACATTTATCCCTCAACCAACACCACCAAAAAACAGATTATCTGGTCATCGCATTGCTGTTTGTGGGAGCTTGCTGTGCACAAATTGGCTGCTGTGTTTCAGACATTACAACAGTCACTACACTTCAAAAGTACTTCATTGGCTGTGAGGTGCTTTGGGGCGACCAGAGATCACGAAAGGCGCGATATAAATGCGAGTTCGTATTCATCGTATTCCATTGTGGACCTCCAGCTGAGTCCGATCCTATGCTCACCTGACGCCCCCACCATATGCATCCCTTCAGCAAGGGGTAGTGTGTAGTGATCAGGAGTGCAATACTCGATGGATTTCCCCCACTTACCTCCTAGCCTGACATCACGGGCAAAGTGAATCACCTCCACCAGTGCCGATCAGCCAACTCCGCACACAGCAGGGTTCCAGCCTGGGAGCTACCCGGTCTGTACTGTTCAGTATCAATCCCGCACAGTGCTAGAGTTGCCAACCCTCCAGGATTATCCTGGAGTCTCTAGGAATTAAAGATTAATCTCCAGGACACTGCTGCGAGCAACCCAGGAGAAAAATCATAGGGGCTTTAAATTCTTTTTAATTTTCTTTGAACACTTTGTATATATAACTAATATACAAATAACTAATACTTGTATATTAGTTATACAAATAACAGACTTTGGGGGCGGGGGGGGAGAAAGACTTTAACTGACAGTCAAGAACCATCCAATCGGATAATGAAGAATCTATTCCTTTTTCAATTGGCCGTGGAAGGCAGCGCGCCTGGAGTATGGACCAATGGTGGGGACGGGGCGGTTGCAGGCAGGTGGTCATGTGATGAAGCCTCCAGGAATATGCCCAACCAGAGTTGGCAACCCTACACAGTGCATTATACCACTGAGCCAATGGCCCTGAAATTCTGCAAGGGGCGTTTCCTCCCTGGACTTTGGGTCTCAGCCGTTTCCCTATGGGTTTTGTTGGTCTCCCAGCTGAGCTCCAACGTGAGAGCAGTAGAATCCCTGTGGAATTTCACGTGCCAAAATATTTAGGTAAGGGGTGAGAAATATGGGAGAATTTAACCTTTCCCTATAAACTGTCAAATTAAGATATTTAATTAATATTGAATATTGAGGAACAAACAGTTTTTAGCATTGTCAGCCGTGGCTCAGTCGGTAGCGCACTCTCACCAGAAGGCTCCTGGTTCAAGTCCCACTCCAGAGACTTGAGCACATAATCTAGGCTGACACTCCAGTGCAGTGCTGAAGGGGTGCTGCACTGTCGGAGGTGCCGTCTTTTGGATGAGATGTTAAACCGAGTCTGCCTCTCAGTTGGCGTAAAAGGCACTATTTCGAAGAAGAGCAGGGGAGTTCGCCCCATTGTCCTGGCCAATATTTATTCCTCAAACATCATCACTAAAACAGATTATCTGGTCATTATCACATTGCTGTTTGTGGGAGCTTGCTGTGTGCAAATTGGCTGCTGTGTTTCCTTCTTTACAACAGTGACTACATTTCATTACACATAAACAGGTCATTCGGCCCAACTGGTCTTCCCGGTATTTATACTCCACACGAGCCTCCTCCCACCCCTCTTCATCTCACCCTATCGACATAACCCTCTCTTCCTTTCTCCCTCGTGTGTTTATCTAGCTTCCACTTAAATGCATCTCTGCTATTCGGCTCAACTACTCCATGTGGTAGCAAGTTCCACTTTTGAACCACTCCCTGGGTAAAGAAGTTTCTCCTGGATTTCCAATTGGATTTATGAGCGACTTTCTTCTATTTATGCTCCCTAAGTACTTCATTGGCTGTAGAGTGCTTTGGGAGCCCCCTGCGGTCATGAAAGGCGCGATATAAATGTAAGTCTTTTACTATAGTTATATATATTTTTTAATCAGGTTAATTCAGGGTCAGACGCAAGACTTGCAAAATGTACTAGAATTCACTTGGCTGAATATTGTGAGCACAGGATGAAAAAGTATAATTCATTCCCTTCAGAAGCAAATAGAAAACTGTACAGATTAATTCTTTTCAGTGGCATAGTTCAAAGATATCTCTGCACAGCGCTTAGCCAGGGATGGTAATGGGGTACAAGGAGGTTAAAGTCTTGTGTACGTCCCTTTTTGATCTAGATGAGTAATGAGAAAGCAGTTGAGAAGCCGGAAAGGAGGACCGTCAATGACTGGGCTAGAGGGCACGCTGAAAGCAGTCGCAGAGGAAGCTCGCGCACTTTCCCAGCACATGGCTGCAATGTGTGCCCGATTTCAGCATCAGAGGTGACCCCTTCGTGATTCGGAGGGTGCCTGATTTGTAGAAGTGACCCTCGCCTCCCTTTCATCTTCTAACAACTACCACATTTTCCGCGCCTTCTGTTTTCAAGACAACCGCTCACCTGGACCACTTTTTAACAGCAGGAAAACACATTATAAATCAGTCTTGCTTTAGGAGAAACACTCGCTCCCATCCCCACAGAGTTAGTGGATATCTGAAACAGACTCTGAGCAAAAAAGCATTGAGGCTGTGTTGCTTGATTTCTTCAAAATGGATTGGGAATGGGATTGGAGGTTATGGGGTAGGGAAAGAATGAAATATTTAAACGCTTCACACAATTCAACAGTACGAGGGGTTGTGGCTTGTGGAGGGCACTAAGACGTTTAATAGCAGAGATTTGAGCAGAGGTGAATATTCAGGAGTCTTGCTTCATTAACCTTTGGGAAGCAGAGAGTGTTTAAGAGGAACTTTCTCTCAGGAGATGAAATGGGCATGCAGGAGGCTAGATAGGACTTAGTTGATTGGGGAAGTGGAGTGCTCATCATTTTGTATTATTTCCACCTCCATAATATCGTCCAACTACGCCCCTGCCTCAGCTCATCTGCTGCTGAAACCTTGCCTTTGTTACCTCTAGACTTGACTATTCTAACGCACTCCTGGCTGGTCTCCCACGTTCTACCCTACGTAAACTTGAGGTCATCCAAAACTCGGCTGCCCGTGTCCTAACTCACACCAAGTCCCGTTCTCCCTTGACCCCTGTGCTCGCTGACCTACATTGGCTCCCGGTTAAGCAACGCCTCGATTTAAAAATTCTCATCCTTGTTTTCAAATCCCCTCCATGGCCCTCGCCCCTCCATAATCTCCTCCAGCCCCACAACCCCCCTGAGATATCTGCACTCCTTTAATTCTGGCCTCTTGAGCATCCCCGATTATAATTGCTCAACCATTGGCGGCCGTGCCTTCTGTTGCCTAGGCCCTAAGCTCTGGAATTCCCTCCCTAAACCTCTCCGCCTCTCAAACTCTCTTTCCTTCTTTAAGACGCTCCTTAAAACCTACCTCTTTGACCAAGCTTTTGGTCACCTGCCCTAACTTCTCCTTATATGGTTCGCTGTCAAATTTTGTTTTATAACACTCCTGTGACACGCCTTGGGATGTTTTACTACATTAAAGGCGCTGCTATATAAATACAAGTTGTTGTTGTATTACATGAGTCAGATAGATAATTGCACTTGCTGTGAAATAAAGCAGCTTAATTGGAGAAAGATGGGGGGCGGGGTTAGGGCTTGGACAGGAGGGAGTCTGGGGGAGGCAAGGTTTGGCTCGGTGGGCATGGGGAAGGAGGGAAGCAGCAGAGACAGCTCAATGGATGGTCTGCCCATGAGCTCCTCGCACTTGTTGGAGGTAAGGGTGGAGGGGGCAGGGGAAAGGGGTTTAAGGAGACAGTTGGTAGAATAGTTAGATATTGGGCAGTACGGGCACACCCCTAAATGTAAGATGATCAGACTGCTTACGTGAGTGATCAGTACTGCTGTACCATGAGAATATCTAAGGCAAGTCCTTAACTTGTAACAATGTATTATAGAGTAGATTGTACATGGTCTGTGCAAAGAATGGGCTCGATAAGCCAAATGCCTTATTCTCATTCCATGTTTTTTTATGTTCTTTCTTCAGGTTTTCTATTGTCCCATTTATACACATTGAAAAACTTCCAGCATCAGAGAATTCAGGAGCTACTTCATTAAAATATGTCGACCCTGCTTTGTCATCAGGGTCGCAGTGTACTAATGCTTGACAGACTATCACTCCCCTAGGCATAGGAATTTCTATCAGGCCTCCCAATTCTCATTGATTGTAAAAAGCAGCAGTGAGAGACAGTGCGTGGGCCAGAAAGTTCATGGTCCTTAGTTCTCCTGAAACCTTGACCTGCCTTCCCATCATCCCAGGACTGAGCCTTCTCCACCTCATTAATTTCCACTCATGATCTAACCTCATTTGCTCCTTTCAATGATATTCCATTCTAGATTTCTATATTCATTGACTTCCTTAAGATTACAATCCCCTTCAGTGTTCACAACCTCCAATCTTCTCCCAGTGCAATGGTTGAATCACTTCATCTTGATTTCCTTTGTGCTCTTCAATTGTTTCTTCCAGTTGTTGAAAGATACTTTCTTCTTGTCTCTCAGAAGGTCCAACGAAATGGAACCATCTGTTACCTTTGATGGCTTCAACTGTTGACGTTCTTGGCCTGACTATCTCTTCAAGTACTCCAACCACCAGCCTGACTGAGATCAGTTAACTCAACACAGACCAAGGATGGAACCTGGGACCTGACTGCTTTGTTTGATTCAGTTCCACACGGGACATTGGCTTTGCCCATAGATCCACTGCAACGCCCTCTATTGTTATTCATTCAATGTAACTCCCACATTAGTAACAGGAAGAAAACTCTTATTTTTAACTCTATCATCCTATTGTGTGCCACAAATATTTGTTCATTTTTAAATCAACCTTCTAAAATGTGATGAAACAAGAATGCTAAGTATCTCGTGTAAAGTTAACATTAAATTATATTAAATTGGGCCTTCTACTGGAGGCCTGTGTCATCTCATGGATTTATGCAATACAATGTAAATATCCCCCACACGGTGTTTCTCTGTGCAGGTCCTTTTAGCCATTAGACAACATGCTTCAACATATAACATGCACATCATCAATTACTGCACCAAATAAGCGACCTCAGACTGCAACACTCACGAGCCCGCAGACTGGACGGGTTCTGTCGTCAAGTCTGATGAGAGGGTTAGATTGAATACTTTGCCCGTTATTATATCCTACCACCTGTGCAGCGGTGGCAATAACAGAAAATTATTGATTTTGATTTCTCCCCCCCCCCCTCCCCCCAAACTATAAGTGACAACGTGCTACTGCAACTGAGATTCCTGTCATGTATTTATGTCTTCAGGTGGTTTGGTGAGTGTCAGAAAGAGGCTCAGACAAAAAATAATATCCAATTAGAACATCCCAGCTGGTTACCCAGTCCCATGAGTGGTAAATTATGAATGAAGCATCAATAGACACCAAGCTCACTTACGGTTAAAATCTCAGTGCGATATCAGTGAAGAATTTATGTTAAACCTTTATAAATCACTGGTTAGGCCCCAGTTGGAGTATTGTGTCCAATTCTGGGCACCACACTTTAGAAAGGATGTCGAGGCCTTGCCAAAGAGATTTACTAGAATGGTACCAAGGATGAGGGACTTCAGTTATGTGGAGAGACTGGAGAAGCTGGGGTTGTTCTCCCGAGAGCAGAGAACGTTTAATAGAGATTTAATTCATTTAATTAAAGGGAGATTTAATAGAGGTGCTCAAAATTATGAAGGGTTTTGAAAGAGTAACTGTTTCCACTGGCAAGAGGATCGATAACCAGAGGTCACAGTTTAAGTTATTTGGCAAAAGAAGCAGAGGGGAGATGAGGAAATGTTTTTGTTTACGTCTCGAGTTGTTGTGATCTGGAATGCACTGCCTGAAAGGATGGTGGAAGCAGATTCAATAGTCACTTTCAAAAGGGAATTGGATAAATACTTGAAAAAATGCAGGACTATGGGGAAAGAGCAGAGGAGTGGGACTAATTGGACAGCTCTTTCAAAGAGCCGGCGCAGGCACGATGGGCCAAATGGTCTCCTTCTGTGCTGTAAGATTCTATGTAGAATGAGCTAATGGCAAATTCCTTTGTCCACTTGTACAATGAAGGCATATTAAGGTTATGAATGGGTTAACAGGTTTGTTAAAATAGTGGATGGGGTAATTTGATACAAACACATTAGAGGTTAGTTACTAATGTCACAGCATGATTTCAAACCATTTGGATTTTACAACAACAACAACAACTTGTATTTATATAGCACTTCACAGGAGTATTATAAGACAAAAAATTGACATCGAGCCATATAAGATATTAGGGCAGGTGACCAAAAGCTTGGTCAAAGAGGTAGGTTTTAAGGAGCGTCTTAAAGGAGGAAAGAGAGGTAGCGAGGCGGAGAGGTTTAGGGAGGGAATGCCAGAGCTTAGGGCCTAGGCAACAGAAGGCATGGCCACCAATGGTTGAGTGATTATAACCAGGGATGCTCAAGAGGGCAGAATTAGAGGAGCGCAGATACTTCGGGGTGGTTGGGGTTGTGGGGCTGAAGGAGATTACAGAGATAGGGAGGGGCGAGGCCATGGACGGATTTGAAAACAAGGATTAGAATTTTGAAATCAAGGCGTTGCTTAACCAGGAGCCAATGTAGGTCAGCGAGTGATGGGTGAACGGGACTAGGTGCGAGTTAGGACACGGGCAGCCGAGTTTTGGATGACCTCAAGTTTATGTAGGGTAGAATGTGGGAGGCCAGCCAGGAGAGCGTTGGAATAATTAAGTCAACATTCAGATTTTACTACTTGAAGAAGACAGAATATTCTAGAACAATATCATGAAGGAAAATGTCTGATTGTGGCCTCTTTGTTATCCTATATACCGATCTATTGACCGTTAAAGAGAGCGTCACCCACCACTCCCTCTCCTCCCTTTTCAAATATGAATTATGAAGAATCATCTTAAGCAATAATTATCTTTAATTTTTATTTACCAATGTATATTTTACCGATTTTTAACTACTGAATCCGACAGAGATTATTAGGGCAACAACGTGAGAGAAGGTACTGGGGTAGATCTTGACTCTGTGCGATAGTGTAAAACGGGTGATAGCGAGTCGGCCGCCCATTTTACGCCTCTCCTGATTTTAATTTCCATTGAAGTAATTGAAGGGAGAGATGTAAAACGAGCTGTCGACTCGCTATCACCCGTTTTACACTGTTGCACAGAGTCAAGATCTGCCCCATTGAGTCAACAGCATGCAGGAGTTAAATTCACTTCAGGAAGGATGCAACCAGCAGCCTATTGCTTCCCGTCACTTTGGCTCCTCAGCGGTGTGGAGTGCTCATTAACACCTCCAAACCAGCTCAAACAAAACTATTCAAAACCAGAAACATCAGCCACGGAAAAGAACAAAATGACAAGTGGGCTCTGTGGGTGAGGCTCCACTTCTCATTGTCCTGAGGGATGAGGATAGACCGCTGAGGGAATCCGTCAAGCCCACGGTCCCTGCGGCGAGCTGTGCTCAAAGGGAGCATGGGTTGAAGATGAGTGGCACCGCCTCCTCGACGCTGGGAGTGTGGGATCAATGAATCAGTCTTTTCATGGAGAGTAGGTTCTGTTGGCTGCGTTTCATGGAACCCAGTGCTACCGTGTGACTTTGATTTCCTTGGTGAACTATCTTTAACGCACCAGTTAACGCATTTGGATGGATTCCTGCATGCTATTTTAACACGGTGGGGGGGTAAGTTTGACTTCGGGCGATAGTGTCAAATGGGCGATATCGATTCAGCCGCCAAAGTCAATGGAAATTGAAATTGAAAGAGGTGTATAACGAGCGGCCAAATCGATATCGCCCATTTCACACTATCGGCCAATGTCAAAATCACCCCCACTGTCCTTATCTCATGTATTTTAAACAATTGCCGACTGCATTAAAACAACACAGAGAAGAATTTGTCCAAGCACCTTGCCCAATGCCCTAAAAGTAGCGCATGGAGCAATCTAATCCCAATGAAGACCAAAATTACAGTCAGCTCAGGGCCGTTCCGTGTCGCCAGGGTGTGAGAGTCGGTTGAAGGGTCGCACTCATAAGTTGCTGCAGACATCCTGAGTGCAGAATTCGAGGATTTCTGTCGAGCAATAAGTACAGAAATATAGATGAGCTCTTGTCGGATGAGAGTGGTATTATGTTTGATGCACTTTTAATCATTCTAAAAAGCTGAAAAAGATTACCCGAATCTGTGCAACTGAAAACGGATTCCGCGAGGTCGAAGAATTCATCGCCTAGGATGTTCATGTAGTTGAGATGAGTCGAGTGAGTCAAACATTCTGTGGCGTCTTTGAAAAGCAGGTCCCTTTCCCCATATTTCTGGGACTGGAAAAGCTGAAATTCAGAGTCAGAGCTGACCCCAAAATGCTCCTGTTAATTGAGAAGTAGACCATTAAGCTGTGTTTCAGAGGGGAGAGGACTATGATGGTAATAAACTAGGGGCAGTGTGCTACCCATGCTTTCCATACATTGCAGCAGAGCTATTCACAGTCAAGGCTGCTGGCTTCCCATCACTTGTTTAAAGCCTATCATCTCTGTAAATGTCCAACTCGGGAAATATCCTGGCCCTGATTGCCGAGTGGCACCTCATGATGACTCAAGAATGCCAGTGAGCTGGTTAACTGGAATTGTTAGCTTGGCTCAGTGATAGCCCTCTTGCCTCTGAATCAGAAAGTCATGAGTTCAAGCCCCATTTCAGAACGAATCTAGGCTGGCACTTCAGTGCAGTACAGAGGGAGTACTGGTATCTTTCACTGTATCTCTTAGCGCCCTCTGCCATGTTCTCTGACTCACTAAGAGTACCGCCACAGGAAATTCACTTACCTTTTAAGAAACCTATAGAAATAAATGATTTTGCAAATACTTATTAGAGGCCAAAGAATAAAATGTAATTTTCAACCTCACTACCTGGGAGGCAAAAGGACGGAGCAGATCATCTGATGGAAATGTAATTCAGGCAGGTCCTATAATGGATGGACGATCCGCCAATTTACCGCTCAAGGGGTGACGGTGATGTCCAAAGAGCTTAAACTCACCGGCGCTAATGTAATAAACACTTTTACTGATGTTAACCTCACTCCTGTGTATCTGCTCCCTTCTTTACCAAATGATCGAGATTTGGTTTGGTCATTTGGGTGTGCAACACGTGTGAACGCAGCGCCCAATTTCTAAACCAAGTTACTGAGAAATCCACTCGGGAAGAGTTTTTGTTTGTCTGATATGGAGTGCACACTTCCTCCTCATGGGGCCCAGACAGCTTCAGCGCAGGTTGGCGACAGCCAAGGTTTAGCTACTGCAAGGGTGCGAAGGATTACTGCTGGAGTTTAACCAGCTGAAACCATGCACAGAGCTAGTGGCCGCTCGTCTAGCCAGGGCCAGATTTCCCTTTATGGTATTAGTTACAGCGCTATCTGGAGTTAAATGGGAAGGATCCCAGTGACAGGATTGACTCTCCAGGACCCATTAATGAGCCAGGGTACCTGGTCAATCATCAACATTGCTTTGGAGTGCTGTAGACCTACCTGGCTCAGGTAGTGGGATATGAAATTTGCCATAGATTCAAATCGACCCCAAATACATCCCACTTACCTTGCTTCCCAAGGAGGACAGAATGATCTGGAGCCATGTGAATACAAGTGAAGATAGGTTTGGATGAATAAGGTCCTCATCCTTTAAGTCTACCATCGGTCCAGCACAGCTTTAACGTTCGACTGAACAGGCAGACGGGAACTCGGTTTAACAACGCTTAACGAGACATTCACAATGCAGCACTCCCTCCGTATTGCCTGCCTAGATTATGAGCGCAAGTCGTGGAGTGGGTCTCAAAGTCACGACCTTCTGGCCCAGAAATGTGAGAGACCATCCCTGATGTCAGGTGATTGTCCATAAACATCCAGCAATGCAAACCCCGCACTTCAGCTTCTATGGGCAAGCGGCAAGATCAGCTCGGCCTCAGCCAGGAAAATGGAGGCTAATGGTGTTCAGTGCTGTTGGGACAGCCATTTATCTTCGGCTTTGGAAGTGTCTTACTGTCCTTGAAGACACTTGTGCCACCTATACATTAGGGTACTGTCCCTGGGGGCAGCATCGTGACTGAGGATGAGCTAATGATTAGGATTTTTGACTTCGCTCTAAAATGAAATCTTGCCCTCGTTAGGTCCCATCTGCTGTCTGTAACAGTTTCCAATCCAAGGTGGTGAGCAAGCAACCTCTTTTAAGCTTCTGTTAGATAAGCCAACCACCAAGGGCAACATGAGTGCAGCCAAGGTTTCCTCCGAGTGGGATGGGGGAGGGGGGGGAGTGGAAGAAGGGAAGAGCCTTACTTCAGCTAAGCGCCTCCCCACAAGAGCATGGCTTAGACTTTGAAGTTAGCACGTGGGTGAAGCATGTTATTACCCCCTACACTGCTACTAGGCAACTTGTCTTCTCTCCATAAGTGTCGTCTCTCAGTGCTGCCCCTTTGGCATCTGCAGCTATTACTTTTGAACCTTTTAAACAACTCTTCAAACTAGATTGCTCCCGTCCTTCCCAGCAATGACACCATAATCTCTGAGAGAGAAATATACTCCATCAAATAGACACAGACCTGGGATTTCATCAGGAAGTCGTAGATTTTGGTGGCAATGACAGACCTGGTCATCACGATATTTGGGGGGATGGAGCCCAGGTTGCATTTCTCCCACTCTGTGACTGGGGCACGCTCTCCACCTGGACACAGCAACTCAAAGTCATCAGGACTCCAACCGTCGGCCCATTCGCTTCTGCTCAGACCTGCATGGGGGACAGTCAATGGAGCTCATGGATCACTTTCAATATACATGGTTTCTTTTAGAAATCTGAGAAGAATTTAAATTATTCTAAATCTGTGTGCTATTTGTAGGGAGCGCATTAACCTACCCGCTACAAATAGAATCATACAGCGCAGAAGGAGGCCATTCGGCCCATCGTGCCTGTGCCGGCTCTTTGAACGAGCTATCCAATTGGTCCCACTCTCCTGCTCTTTCCCCATAGCTCTGCAAATTTTCCTTTTCAAGTATTTGTCCAATTCCCTTTTGAAAGTTACTATTGCATCTGCTTCCACCCCCCTTCCAGGCAGTGCATTCCAAATCACAACAACTCTCTGTGTAAAGAAATTCTCATCTCCACTCTGGTTACACATAGAGAAAATTAAACTCCTTGGACCTCCATATTGTTAATTTTTGCCTAAGTCTTTAAAGAAATATCAAATCTATCTACACCACGATTACAGCCACAAATCTTCACCTACTCCCAATCAATTCACGATGGATACATTCTTTAGCCACTGTCTATATCAGAATGTCACAAACTCGCTGCTAACTTACTCTCTATGTTTTCCATTAAGTTGTGGTGCTCCAGGAAGGCAACATCTCCAAAGCTTTTCCCACTGGGATTCCCAACTAAACACCTGGGAAAACAGCACAACAGTAAAGGAGCAACAGCAATCATTTTTGTTCTGAATTTCGGCAATACAAATATCTTGTTTTTAACCCCCACATTTTCCGCCCAACGATTAAACATTCCACGTGGCTGCTCAGACCCGCACGGCACTTCCAGTGCTACAAAGAAACGTTGCTAGAGTTTGTAACATCACCAGCTTCGACGTCAGGCGTCCTGCTCCTGGTGCACTGGCGACTCTGGGGTTGATGCCACACTCTAAAGGCCCGGGGGTGCGGTGTGTGGGGGCCGGGGGAGGCGGGAAGCCCACATGACGGTGCCGACCTGAGTTCTGGGCCAATTTAACTCCCATCTTCGATATCGGACCTCCGGCGGAAATTACTACCAGAACTTGGTGATCCCATTTAGGTTTTATTCACCGGTGAGGCAACAGGCCCATGGAATTCGAATAGGACAAATAAGCACAAATAGGATTGGGTTGCTTGTGATTTGTGGGGCAGGTTCCCAGGACTCGTGAGTCACATATCAGCGATAATTTAGACACCCCATTCTAAAGTATTCCTATTGATTTTTTAAGGCTCCTTCTAACCCCCTTATTTAGCCACTGTACTCGAGACATATTTTTTCTCAACCAAAGCTGCCTCCTTTCATCAGCTCTTATAATAGCTTTAAATACGTTCCCTTTTTCCTTTGCTGTTCTATGTTGTTTGGAATTAGAATACAGAAGTGAGGAAGTGATGCTTCAGTTGTATAGAGCCTTGTTCAGAACCCATCTGGAGCACTGCGTTCAGTCTTGGGGGCACCGATCCTCAGGAAGGATTTATTGGCCTTGGAGGGAGGTAGCACAGATTCACCAGAATGATACCTGGGGTGAAAGGGTAGTAAATTATAAGGACAGGTTGCATAAACTAGGCTTGTATTCCCTTGAGATTAGAAGGTTGAGGGGGTGATCTGATCGAGGTGTTTAAAATGATAAAAGGATTCGATAGGATAGATACGGTGAAACTATTTCCTCTGGTGGGAGCACAATCTTAAAATTAGAGCTTGGCCATTTAGGGGTGAAATCAGGAAGCATCTTTTCACACAAAGGGTAGTGGGAATCTGGAACTCTCTCCCCAAAAGGCTGTGGTTACTGGGACTATTGGAGCTTTCAAGACTGAGAATGGTAGATTTTTGTTAGTAAAGGTATCAAGGGATATGGAGCAAAGTGGGTAAATGAGGTTGAGGCACAGATCAGCCAAGATCTAACTGAATGGCGGAACAGGCTCGAGAGGCTGAATGGCCTACTCCTGTTCCTATGTTTTAAGTACGGTTTCTCAATTAATGATCCCTGAGGATTTTTTGCAATACCCCAAAGTGTCCTCTTCCACGAGCACCAACATATTATTATTCCTGGGGCTTCATTGTCACAAGATCAAATCTAACCAAGTGATTGGTTGGTGAGTATTTTCCTTCTAAATTTTTCTAAACTTAAAATTTTGCGGTTTCTAGGGTCTCTGTTGTGTAGCGGGGGCTACTGTTAAGAAAGGGCCCTTGAGTATATCATTTAATTGAAGTGAAATTGGTGGGATTCATTTAATTTAATTTTAATTAATTAATTAAAGGGTAAGTCATGGCAGGAGAGCTCCGCCCCATGATATGCTCCTCCTGCTACATGTGGGAAATCAGGGACACTTCCTGTGTCCCTGACGACCATGTGTGCAGGAAGTGTATCCAGCTGCAGCTACTGATAGACCGCATTGCAGCTCTGGAGCTGCGGATGGATGCATATTGGAGCATTCGCGACGCTGAGAACGTCGTGGATAGCACGTTTAGCGAGTTGGTCACACCGCAGGTAAAGGGTGTACAGGCAGGAAGTGAATGGGTGACCACCAGGCAGAGTAAGAGGTGCAGGCAGGTAGTGCAAGGGTCCCCTGTGGCCATCCCCCTCTCAAACAGATATACCACTTTGGATACTGTTGGGGGGGATGACTTATCAGGGGAAGGCAGCAGCAGCCAACTTCCTGGCACCATGGGTGGCTCTGCTGCACAGGCTGGGAGGAAAAAGTGTGGAAGAGCTATAGTGATAGGGGACTCAATTGTAAGGGGAATAGATAGGTGTTTCTGCGGCCGCAAACGAGACTCCAGGATGGTGTGTTGCCTCCCTGGTGCAAGGGTCAAGGACGTCTCGGAGCGGCTACAGAACATTTTGGAGGGGGAGGGCGAACAGCCAGTTGTCGTGGTGCACATAGGCACCAACGATATAGGTAAAAAATGGGATGAGGTCCTAAAGGCTGAATATAGGGAGTGAGGAGGTAAATTAAAAAATAGGACCTCAAAGGTAGTAATCTCAGGATTGCTACCAGTGCCACGTGCTAGTCAGAGTAGAAATAGTGGTAAGTGTAGGGAGGTACTGAGGAGGGTATCAAGGTCGCAGGAATGTACCGGCAGACAGGAAGATGGCTTGAAGTGTGTCTACTTCAATGCAAGGAGCATCCGGAATAAGGTAGGAGAACTTGGAGCGTGGATTGGTACTTGGGACTACGATGTGGTGGCCATTACGGAGACATGGTTAGAACAGGGACAGGAATGGTTGTTGGAAGTTCCGGGGTATAGATGTTTCAGTAAGCGTAGGGAAGTTGGTAAGAAAAGTGGAGGAGTAGCATTGTTAATCAAGGATAGTTTAACAGCGGCAGAAAGGCAGTTCGAGGGGGATCTGCCGTCTGAGGTAATATGGGCTGAAGTTAGAAATAGGAAAGGAGCGGTCACGTTGTTAGGAGTTTTCTACAGGCCCCCAAATAGTAATAAAGATGTGGAGGAAGAAATTGCAAAGCAGATTATGAATAGGTGCGGAGGTCACAGAGTAGTTGTCATGGGTGACTTCAACTTTCCAAATATTGATTGGAACCTTTATAGGTCAAACAGTTCGGATGGGATAGTTTTTGCACAGTGTGTGCAGGAGGGTTTCCTGACACAATATGTGGATAGGCCGACAAGAGGTGGGGCCACGTTGGATTTGGTACTGGGTAATGAACCGGGCCAAGTGTTTGATTTGTATGTGGGAGAGCACTTTGGAGATAGTGACCACAATTCGGTAACTTTCACTATTGCAATGGAGAGGGATAGGGCCATACGGCAGGGCAGGGTTTATAATTGGGGGAGGGGTAATTATGATGCGATTAGGCAAGAATTAGGGAGTATAAGATGGGAACAGAAACTATCAGGGAAAGGCACAAACGAAAAGTGGAGCTTTTTCATGGAGCAATTACTGCGTGTCCTTGATAGGTATGTCCCTGTCAGGCAGGGAGGAAATGGCCGAGTGAGAGAACCATGGTTCACAAAAGAGGTTGAATGTCTAGTCAAGAGGAAAAAGGAAGCGTATGTAAGGATGAGAAAACAAGGTTCAGTTGGGTCGATTGAGGGGTACAAGGTAGCAAGGAATGAGCTAAAAAAAAGAGCTTAGGAGAGCTAGGAGGGGGCATGAGAAGTCCTTGGCGGGTCGGATCAGGAAAAACCCCAAGGCTTTTTACTCTTATGTGAGAAATAAAAGAATGACCAGGGTGAGGGTAGGGCCGGTCAAGGACAGTAGTGGGAACTTGTGCATGGAGTCAGAAGAGATAGGAGAGGTGATGAATGAATACTTTTCGTCAGTGTTCACCGAGGAGAGGGGCCATGTTCTTGAGGATGAGAGTGTGATAAAGGTGGATAGGCTGGAGGTGGTAGATGTTCTGAGGGAAGATGTTTTAGCAATTTTGAAGAACCTGAGGGTCGATAAGTCCCCTGGGCCAGATGGGATATATCCTAGGATTCTTTGGGAGGCAAGGGAGGAGATTGCAGAGCCTCTGGCTTTGATCTTTGGGTCCTCACTGTCCACGGGGATGGTGCCAGAGGACTGGAGAGTGGCGAATGTTGTTCCTCTCTTCAAGAAAGGAAATAGGAATGACCCTGGTAATTATAGGCCGGTTAGTCTTACTTCGGTGGTTGGTAAGATAATGGAAAAGGTCCTGAGGGATAGGATTTATGACCATTTGGAAAGGGGCAACTTAATCAGGGATAGTCAACACGGATTCGTGAAGGGTAAGTCTTGCCTAACAAATTTGATTGAATTCTTTGAGGAGGTAACTAAGTGTGTAGATGAAGGTAGAGCAGTTGATGTCGTATACATGGATTTTAGTAAGGCGTTTGATAAGGTTCCCCATGGTCGTCTCATGAAGAAAGTAAGGAGTTGTGGGATAGAGGGAAATTTGGCCGATTGGATAAGTAACTGGCTATCTCATAGAAGGCAGAGGGTGGTGGTGGATGGAACATTTTCGGACTGGAGACCAGTTACCAGCGGTGTGCCACAGGGGTCGGTGCTGGGTCCTCTGCTGTTTGTGATTTTTATCAATGACTTGGAGGAGGGGACTGAAGGGTGGATCAGTAAATTTGCTGATGACACCAAGATTGGTGGAGTAGTGGATGAGGTGGAGGGCAGTTGTAGGCTGCAAAGAGACATTGATAGGATGCAGAGCTGGGCCGAAAAATGGCAGATGGAATTTAACCCTGATAAGTGCGAGGTGATTCATTTTGGTAGGGCAAATGTGAATAAGGATTACAGGGTCAACGGCAGGGTTCTGAGGAACGTGGAGGAGCAGAGGGATCTGGGGGTTCATATCCACAGATCTCTGAAGGTTGCCACTCAAGTGGATAGAGCAGTAAAGAAGGCCTATGGTGTGTTGGCGTTTATTAACAGAGGGTTTGAGTTTAAGAACCGTGAGGTTATGCTGCAACTGTACAGGACCTTGGTGAGACCACATTTGGAATATTGTGTGCAGTTCTGGTCACCTCACTATAGGAAGGACGTGGAAGCATTGGAAAGAGTGCAAAGGGGATTTACCAGGATGCTGCCTGGTTTGGGGGGGAGGTCTTATGAGGAAAGATTGAGGGAGTTGGGGCTTTTCTCTTTAGAGCGGAGGAGGATGAGAGGCGACTTAATAGAGGTTTATAAGATGATGAGGGGGATAGATAGAGTGGATGTTCAGAGACTATTTCCTCGGGTAGAGGCAGCTGTTACAAGGGGGCATAACTATAAGGTGCATGGGGGGAGATATAGAAGGGATGTCCGAGGTAGATTCTTTACTCAGAGAGTGGTTGGGGTGTGGAATGGACTGCCTGCTGTGATAGTGGAGTCGGACACTTTAGGAACTTTCAAGCGGTTATTGGATAAGCACATGGAGCACACCAGAGTGATAGGGAGTGTGATAGCTTGATCTTGGTCTCGGACAATGCTCGGCACAACATCGAGGGCCGAAGGGCCTGTACTGTGCTGTACTGTTCTATGTTCTATGTTAAATAGGAGGATATTTCAAATGAATACGTGGCTAGAGGAATGGTGCAAGGGGGAGGGATTCAAATTCCTTGGACATTGGAACCGGTTCTGGGGGAGGTGGGACCAGTACAAACGGGACGGTCTGCACCTGGGCAGGGCCGGGACCGATGTCCTAGGGGGAGTGTTTGCTAGTGCTGTTGGGGAGGGTTTAAACTAAAGTGGCAGGAGGTTGGGAACCTGAGCAGGGAGACAGAGGAAAGGGAAACAAGGATAAAAGCAAAAGACAGGAAGGAGAAAAACAAAAGTAGAAGGCAAAGAACTCAACGGTTTAAATCAAACATGGTCACAGTAAATAATAATTCATATAGGTCTGAGAGCGTTAAAAAAACAAGCCTGAAGGCTTTGTGTCTTAATGCAAGGAGCATTCGGAACAAGGTGGATGAATTAGCTGCGCAAATAGAGGTAAATGAATACGATTTGATTGGGATTACAGAAACATGGCTCCAGGGTGGCCAAGTCTGGGAACTCATCATCCAGGGGTATTCAATATTTAGGAAAGATAGGCAAAAAAGAAAGGGAGGCGGGATAGCATTGCTGGTTAAAGAGGGGATTAACACAATTGAAAGGAAGGATATTAGCTCTGATGATGCGGAATCTGTATGGGTAGAACTGAGAAATAACAAGGGGCAGAAAACGTTAGTGGGAGTGGTATATAGACCTCCAAACAATAATACGGAGGTTGGGGATGGCATTAAAAGGGAAATTAGAGAAGCATGCAGTAAGGGCACAGCAGTCATCATGGGTGACTTTAATTTACATATAGATTGGGCTAACCAAATTAGTAAAATTACTGTGGAGGAGGAATTCCTAGAATGTTTACAGGATGGTTTTCTGGAACAATATGTCAAGGAACCAACCAGAGATCAGGCCATCTTAGACTGGGTATTATGTAATGAGAAAGGATTAATTAGCAATCTTGTTGTATGAGGCCCCTTGGGTCAGAGTGATCATAATATGATAGAATTCTTCATTAGGATGGAGAGTGAAGTAGTTGAATCAGAGACTAGGGTCCTGAATTTAAATAAAGGAAACTACGATGGTATGAGGCACGAATTGGGTAGGATTGATTGGGGAATGTCACTCAAAGGGTTGACGGTGGATAGGCAATGGCAAACATTCAAAGACTGCATGGATGAACTACAGAATTTGTTCATCCCAGTGTGGCATAAGAATAAAACAAAAAGGGTGACTCAACCGGGCTAACAAGGGAAATTAGGGATAGCATAAGATCCAAGGAGAGGGCATTAAAATTGACCAGAAAAAAGCGGTAACCCTGAGGATTGGGAGCAGTTTAGGATTCAACAAAGGAGGACAAAGGAATTAATTATGAAGGGGAAAATAGAATATGAAAGTAAGCTTGCAGGGAACATAAAAACTGACTGTAAGAGCTTTTATAGATATGTGAAGAGAAAAAGATTAGTGAAATCAAGTGTAGGTCCCTTGCAGTCAGAAGCGGGGGAAGTTATAATGGGGAACAAAGAAATGGCAGACCAATTAAATGCATATTTTGGTTCTGTCTTTACAAAGGAGGACACAAATAACCTCCCAGAGATGTTGGAGAACATAGGGTCTGATGAAAGGGAGGAACTGAAAGAAATCAGTATTTGCAGGGAAATGGTGTTAGGAAAATTGACGGGATTGAAGGCCGATAAATCCCCAGGGCCTGATAATCTACATCGTAGGGTACTTAAGGAAGTGGCCCTAGAAACAGTAGATGCATTGCTGATCATCTTTCAACATTCGATGGAATCTGGAACTGTACCCATGGATTGGAGGGTAGCTAATGTTACCCCACTATTCAAAAAGGGTGGTAGAGAGAAAACGGGGAATTACAGACCGGTAAGCCTGACATCGGTAGTGGGGAAAATGCTAGAGTCCATTATTAAGGATGTAATAGCTGAGCACTTGAAAAACAGTGACAGGATCGGACAAAGTCAACATGGATTTACAAAAGGTAAATCGTGCTTGACTAATCTACTGGAATTTTTTGAGGATGTAACTTGGAAAATAGATAAGGGAGAACCAGTAGATGTGGTGTATTTGGACTTTCAAAAGGCTTTCGATAAGGTCCCGCATAAGAGATTAGCATGTAAAGTTAAGGCACATGGGATTGGGGGCAAGGTATTGACTTGGATAGAGAACTGGTTGGCGGACAGAAAGCAGAGAGTAGGAATTAATGGGTCTTTTTCCGAGTGGCAGGCAGTGACTAGTGGGGTACCGCAGGGATCGGTCCTTGAACCCCAGCTATTCACAATATACATTAATGATCTAGATAAGGGAACTAAATGTAATATCTCCAAGTTTGCAGATGACACAAAGCTGGGTGGGCGTGTGTGCTGCGAGGAGGATATCGAGAAACTCCAGGATGATTTGGACAGGTTGGGTGAGTGGGCAGAAGCGTGGCAGATGCAATATAATGTGGATAAATGCGAGGTTATCCACTTTGGTGTCAAAAACAGAAAGGCAGACTATTATCTGAATGGCAATAGATTGGGAGAAGGGGAAGTGCAACGAGACCTGGGTGTCCTTGTGCAACAGTCGCTGAAGGTAAGCATGCAGGTGCAGCAGGCGGTGAAGAAGGCAAATGGTATGTTGGCCTTCATAGCGAAAGGGTTTGAGTATAGGAACAGGGATGTCCTGCTGCAGTTGTACAGGGCCTTGGTGAGACCACACCTTGAGTACTGTGTGCAGTTTTGGTCGCCTTATCTGAGGAAGGATGTTCTTGCCATGGAAGGAGTTCAGCGAAGATTCACAAGGCTGATACCTGGGATGGCAGGAATGACATATGAGGAGAGATTGGGTCGATTGGGCTGGAGTATAGAAGAATGAGAGGGGATCTAATCGAAACATATAAAATTCTGACAGGTCTGGACAAACTAGATGCAGGAAGAATGTTCCCGATGGTCGGAGAGTCCAGAACCAGGGGTCATAATCTAAGGATAAGGGGTAAGGCATTTAGGACAGAAATGAGGAAGAATTTCTTCACCCAGAGAGTGGTGAACCTGTGGAATTCTCTACCACAGAAGGTCGTTGAGGCCAAGTCATTAAATATATTCAAGAATGAGTTAGATATATTTCTTAAAGCTAAAGGTATCAAGGGATATGGGGAGAAGGCAGGTACAGGGTACTGAGTTTGGATGATCAGCCATGATCTCATCGAATGGCGGAGCAGGCTCGAGGGGCCGAATGGCCTACTCCTGCTCCTATCTTCTATGTAACTTTACAATTATTGCGAAGGTCTGGGCTTCATTTTAACTTTTGCTCTCAGTTTCTCTCCTTTCCGAAAGTCCTTTCGGGCTGCGATTCCAAGGATGTGAGCAGCCTTCCTGTACCTCGCCCATCAGTCAATCAACATGCGAGCTTAAACAGTGGGTCAACGGGCTTCAGGAACTGGATGGCCAATACAGCAGAGGTTGAACCGGTACCCGCGCAATGTAGACTTTAGAGTAGGGGGGGTTACTGAATTGTGTTCATGATTGGGAACTTGGGTTGAGTTTTTCCCCTTGCCTAACTTAGGTTGCTGAGGCCAATGGTAGCCCCCAAACTGCTGACCTGGCCAAGTTCGGGACACACAGGGAACAGACCTGGGGCCTTCCTGCACTGGGTGATTATTTACTTAATATGAATGTATAGAAAAGCAAAAAGAAAGACTTGCATTTATATAGTGCCTTTCACGACCTCAGGATGCCCAAAGCCGCTTTATAGCAGACGAATAAAATATAGCAGACAAACTTTATCCGTTTACTTACCGCAAGGCACCCATATTGCCATAGTAAAGTTCGTCATGGTTTGCTGCACATCTCTGATTGGACGATTTTGTCCCAGCTTGCTCCCTTCCAATGCAGACTTTACAAAGTTTGCCTTTACCATTCATCCCTGGCATACAGCCTTTGCGGAAGTAATTGGTATACGCTAGAAATCAGTTGGAGAAAAAGATACGAACATAATCTTCAAAGTTCAAGTATATGAGTATTCTGTTAGTTCTGGTCAAATGAGGTTGCCTTCATGTCTTAAGTCTACTCTTCTGCAGGTGACTGTATCAGAAATTCTTCACAGCCCCCACTGTGTGCTGAGTGACCTCAGGGGCTAAAGAGGGGAAATTCAGCCAGTGCTCACACTCCTGGTGCCATCCAGTGACACCGCACCCCCCCCCACCCTCCCAAACCCCTCCCTCCCCACTGAATGTAGCTGCATGTGGACGTCAGGATCAAACTTCACTATAATGACTCTCACAGTTCAATAGCCTGCCAACACCCACAGCCTGTGCTTGAGCATAGAGGATGGGCTCTTGGGCGAGGTACTGGAGGGCAGCCAGAACCTGTGGAACTCCAGCTTAGGGTTGCCAACTCTGGTTGGACGTATTCCTGGAGGTTTCATTACATGACCTCCACCTCCAATGACCCCAGTCAAACAGCCTTTTTCCCCTCTCCAATAATTTAATGAACAAATGTGTTCAAATAATGTGAAAAAACACACAATTAATGTAATATCCCTATGATTTTTCTTCTGGGTTGCTCGCAGCAGTCCCCGGAGATTAATCTTTAATTCCTGGAGACTCCTTGGAGGGTTGGCAACCCTACTCCAGCTTAAATCAGCGTCTTCAGGAGAAGAGGTGGGAAAAAAGTGGGAACACACTATAAGTGAGAGTGTGTAATGAACTCATGACAAGTGAGTGTGCGAGGAGCTCACTGTAAGTGAGTGTGCGAGGAGCTCACTGTAAGTGAGTGTGCGAGGAGCTCACTGTAAGTGAGTGTGCGAGGAGCTCACTGTAAGTGAGTGTGCGAGGAGCTCACTGTAAGTGAGTGTGCGAGGAGCTCACTGTAAGTGAGTGTGCGAGGAGCTCACTCTAAGTGAGTGTGCGAGGAGCTCACTGTAAGTGAGTGTGCGAGGAGCTCACTCTAAGTGAGTGTGCGAGGAGCTCACTGTAAGTGAGTGTGCGAGGAGCTCACTCTAAGTGAGTGTGCGAGGAGCTCACTCTAAGTGAGTGTGCGAGGAGTTCACTGTAAGTGAGTGTGCAAGGAGCTCACACGGCTGATGACTCTCTTTAACATATATTTTTTTCTACAAAACCTCGCTGCTCCATTTTTGTTTTAAAACGTATTTATTTTAGTGAGTACAGACTTTTGTTTTGGGTAGTCTATACTAAAACACAAACGGACTGGTAATGGGCCGAATTTGAGTGTTCGGTGTGGAGCGATTTCTCCATCGGCACAGCCAATGGGTAAGGCTTTCCAGCTGCATTACAAACTGGGAAAATTATCCTCCAAAAGTCTGTTCTTTGAAACAGAAATCCCCGTTTCCCATTATTTCCCCCTCCTATTATACGCAGACATGAATTATTAATGTTCACAACGAAGGAAAAAGTAGCACCCACCCCACCATCTCACCCTGGTCTTTTCCCTGTCTGGATTTCGACTTGGCCAAAGGTGCAACCTTATCCTCCCCAGAGCTCCATGACCAAGGCCTTTACCATATGGGCCAGAGTAGCCCCATCATGACTCCTCCTCTGATTTGCCCTCCACGGTGTGGCTTCTAGCCTCTAGTTAGCACCTCTCCTCCGACAGTGATACGGCTTGAGATCAGTGGTGTGAGGGATCATGGGCACCAGCTCACATTCCTCCCCGCCCACCATTCTGTGGCACTAGACATGCTGCCTCAGTGTGCCTCCCGCCCGCCCCTTCACTTTAGATGCATTTTCTCCGTCAGATCAAGACCACCATCTTCCAGGCCTGTGCCAGTGTGACTGTGAGCTAGAACGGAAGAGGGGAGGGAACTCTCACCCACTGATCTTCTAGGAAGGGAACCCCTGAAGTCCGTTTGCCCTGACAGATGACCTAGATCAGGTGTTTGTCACATATTGTTACAATAAATCTGAGTCAAGCCATTTTGATCAACACTGTGTGAACTCACACATTTTCAAAGCAAAAAAATATCTACTTGAGTGGTTACATGCGAGTTGGTAACAACGATGTTTTTCTCCTGAGGGAAAGGCTAGGCTTGCCAACTCCGGTTGGAGTTATTCCAGGAGGTTTTTATCATGTAACTTTCTGCCGGACCCTCCTATCCTCATGGTGCCCTGCCTTCCCACACCAATTGGAAAGTGAACAGACTCTTCATTACCTATTAGGGTGATTCATGACTGTTGGTGAAACAGCCTTTTTCCCTATCTCCAATAATTTCATAACTAATAAACAAAACTGTTCAACAAAAATGAAAATAAATGTTTCTTTTTTAACACTGCTATGATTTTTCTCCCGGGTCACTCGCAACAGTGTCCCGGAGATTAATCTTTAATTCCTGGAGAGTCCAGGACAATCCTGGGGTGTTGGCAACACTGGGAAAGGCTGGTGTTTGTGGTGGGACTGAAACACACATCACTCCGATATTCAGCCTGTCTCTCTCACACACATGTGCGCGGTGCCGGACCGCTCTTACCTTTGTTGATGTTGCAGATGTCGGTGCTATTTTGATCAGATCTGATGGTGTACTTTGTTAACAGGAGCCACCCTGCTGGGCTGTACATGTGGCCGTGACAGCTTCGCCTTCCCGCTAGATTAAATATGTTCTCGCTCCGGGAAGCCTTCTTCACCACAGCGACAGCGTAGACCGGAGGCAGCACTGCAACAGGATCACATGGTGCAGCACATGGGTAAATGGGGTTACCTAATGGCCACTGCACTTCAAAAAGTTCTTCATTGTACACAGGCGGTTTGATGCGCTACAGTCCTCCCCACCACTTACACCGCCCCCACTTATCACGGGCAGCCGTCTATATCGGGCGAATGGTGCTGACCATTTGCCATCACCATAGGCGTCAATTACATTGGCGCCACTTGAAACATATTAAGTGGGTCGACTATTTCGGGCAGTTCAAGCAGCTGTTCGCACTGCATTCCCCCGGTCCCCCCACCTCCCTTCCGACCCCCGGTCCCACCTTCCCTCCCTAGCCCCCCCTCCCCCCCCCACCCACCTCACCCCACCCCTGAACCTCCTGCGACTGCTGCAATCC
This sequence comes from Squalus acanthias, assembly GCA_030390025.1. Taxonomy (NCBI): domain Eukaryota; kingdom Metazoa; phylum Chordata; class Chondrichthyes; order Squaliformes; family Squalidae; genus Squalus; species Squalus acanthias. The sequence goes on along the minus strand of CM059437.1, from coordinate 49,410,744 downwards.
CTTCTTGCTGGCTTGTTGAGCTCCTCGTCAATGTGGATGGCGAGTTGCAGGTGACGGGGGATGATGCGCGACTTCTTGTCGTCCCGCGCTGCCCGCCCAGCTCCAGGATCTCCTGGACAGTTGGAGGATTGTCCTTCGCACAGTGTTGCTATTTCTGTTTATATCTTTTTGAGGTTTTTTTTGCTCCACCTCTTTGAAAATCTTCTGGTTACACAAGCCACTGCATATAGCAGGCCAATCGTGCTGACACCCACACGGCCGCTATAAGCTGTATATATAAATCCATGCGGTATTATGGAGAAATCCAGGTGAAGAGTCAAGGGTCATTAGTGCAGGACGCGATCGTGGTTGATCAGAATAGGACTGAAAATGAGGTAAATCAGGAAGTAATGGCCAGGTGCCGCCAAGCTTGGATTTTAGAAGGTTCCTGGTTGTGGGAGGAAGCGAGGGTTAAGGGAGGCAAAGAGTTTCATAGTATAAAAGCAAAATACTGCGGATGCTGGAAATCTGAAATATAAACAGAAAATGCTGGAAACACTGAGCAGGTCAGGCAGCCTCTGCGGAGCGAGAAACAAAGTTAGCGTTTCAGATCGATGACCTTTCATCAGAACTCTGAGTTCACAGATACTGCTGACCTGCTCAGTATTTCCAGCATTTTCTGTTTTTATTCCAGATTTGCAGCATCCGCAGTATTTTACTTCTGTTCCCTAAATAGTCAGGTGTTTACGCGTGAGGTACACAACACTATACCTTCTGCCTCAAAGTGAGCCTCCCCATTATTCTCATTGGCTGTTGCGCATTGTCCCCCTGGAACACAGAACGCAGATTAAACACCATCAGAATAACATTCAGATTAGATAAATCCAACTGAAAGATTTACATGTGATTTACAATATTGCTGCATTCTGTGACGTGAATGTGCTTGTGCGTGTGAACATACTCGTTAACACAGGTCACGCAGGGCGAGTGTTTCATGAAAAATACCATCATTAAGTGATCTCTGCATAGACACGGAGGCATTGAAATTCTCGGGGCTGCGGAGGGCGATTTTGCAGTGCACTCGGGGTAGGGTTGCCAACTCTGATTGGATGTATTCCTGTAGGTTTCATCACAGGATCTCCCGCCTCCAGCCGCCCTGCCCAGGTCAAAAAGCTTTTCTACCCATCGCCAATATTTTTATAACTAATAAACAAAAGTGTTGAACGAAAATTAAAATATATATTTTTTTGATGCCCCGATGATTTTTCTCCTGGGTTGCTCCCAGTAGTGCCCTGGAGATTAGTCTTCAATTCCTGGAGACTCCATGGCAATCCTGGAGGATTGGCAACCCTAACTAGGGGTGGGGGGAGGGGTTCAGAATGTGGGGCGGAACCCAGATTCACCAGGCCGTACCCCTTTTTTCCCCCCATCAGAAATCCTGGTACTTTCAGGCATGGGCTCCATGACACGCCCACCCATAAATGGGCAGGAGTATTATAAAGTAATGTAAGTGAGGGAAACATGCCATCCACCTTTAGTAACGCTGGATACCGGGGACGCCTGTGATTTTGTGGGGTGCAGCGCAGCTCGGGCTGCAGGAGGGGGAGTGCATGTTCCAAATTCAACGGCCAGTTTCAGGCGTGCAACCAACGGCACTGCTGAAACTGGCAGCAAAAAGAAACGGATGGTCTGAGTTATTTTTGCCCTCCCTCCCAGAGCCCGTGGGCTCGCTCATTTCTCCACCCACCTCCACACCCAGCTGCCTAAAATTGTGGAAAGGGTCAGGAGCGTCATCAGTGGGTGGGCAGAAACTTCACTCTGCCCCCACTCCCGCCTGGCTGGTTTACCCTTCCCAGCCCAAGGGCATTGAAGCCCATGGTAGCATTTGAAATCAGCAAAGTCATCAGAAACTGGGGATCGACCCCGAGAGCATCCTGGTCTGTACGACTGAGTTCCACACTGAGCAGTACATTTACCAGTTGAGCCAGTCGGGGAGCTCAAGGCTTCAAACTTTGAGTTCGAGTTGCAAATCTAACTAGAAATTGCACTATGCAATGTACATGGAATCAACTACTATCTAGTGTACATGGAATGGTTTGACATAGGCACTATTCAATATACATGGAATGGTTTGACTCAGGCACTAACCCGTATACATGGAAGAGTATGAGTCCAGCACAAACATGTTACTTACTACCTCAAGGAGTCATACGGCAATTAGATGTAATTAGTAGCTCAATTCACACCATGACATGCACTTTCTTAGCTTCTTATCTTAAATGATATTGATACCCAGATCACTACCTTATCCGAGACAATGCAGTAATATCCACTTTGGATTCAGTGCCTCTTTATTGGTATTTTTCTGCCCTATTTCTGGATATGCAAGCAAAGATGCATCACGGGAATCCCTGACTAAGAATTAGTAATCCGTGCTACATCTAACCTGCAGCATTTGATATTGATCCTGGATGCAAGTCATAATCTTTTCTCCATTACTAATAAAACTTCAACTTAATTATTGCAATATTTGCCAGCATTTCATTGCAATGAAAGAAGATGCCAAATAGACCTGGTTACTTACCGTAGTATTCAGTCACCACAGCAACAAGGCCGCAGTTCCCAGCAATGTAAGCATGAGTTGCATCAAGGGAGGCAGCATCTACCTCGTCCCTCTTCAAAATAAAAAGAAATTCTGTTGTTAGGCTTTCGTGAGGCTGATCCCTCAGGTTAAAGGACTGAGTCTGAGGAAAGATTAGAGGGACTTGGGCTTTTCAACCATGAAAGGGGTGACTGAGGAGGTACCTCGTGGATAGTAAATGGGGCAGAAACTTTACATCCAGAACACTACTTCAACCTAAACCATGATAGTATGATGGGTGGGGATTGGGGGGGCGGGGGGTGGTGGGGGGGGGGGGGGGGGGGGCTGCGGGAAGTTCAAGCAGGTGAGAGGCAAACTTAGGGCTGAGGTCAGGAGGCTCTTCTTCACACAAAAAGCAATCAACTCTTGGATTGAATTTCTGTAAGAGGTGGAGATAGAAACCTTGAATCATTGGGATACTTTAAAGGAGGGACTGTGGGTTTCTTCTGGATGGATGAGTGACAATGGGCCAAATGGCCTTATCTCGATCTATCTTGTGATCTTGGCACAACTATTTTGTTTTACAGTGTAAATGTGTGGCAATATATGTTATTCTACATGGAAATGATTGTCAAAAAATATAATTTATCTTCCACCCATCCTCCAATTTTCTTCCATTCACTCCAAAAGATGCTGCCTGATGTTGGGTTTTGGTTGTGTGGGTGTTTTCCCATGTTGGGTTTTGGTTGTGTGTGTCTGTCCCATGTTGGGTTTCAGTGTGTGTGTGTCTGTCCCATGTTGGGGTTTGGGTGTGTGTGTCTGTCCCATGTTGGGTTTTGGTTGTGTGGGTGCTGTCCCATGTTGGGTTTTGATTGTGTGGGTCTGTCCCATGTTGGGTTTTGATTGTGTGGGTCTGTCCCATGTTGGGTTTTGGTGTGTGTGTGTCTGTCCCATGTTGGGTTTTGGTTGTGTGGGTGTTTTCCCATGTTGGGTTTTGGTGTGTGGGTGTTTTCCCATGTTGGGTTTTGGTAGTGTGGGTGTTTTCCCATGTTGGGGTTTGGTTGTGTGTGTCTGTCCCATGTTGGGTTTTTGTTGTGTGTGTCTGTCCCATGTTGGGTTTTGGTTGTGTGTGTCTGTCCCATGTTGGGTTTTGGTTGTGTGGGTGTTGTCCCATGTTGGGTTTTGGTTGTGTGGGTGTTTTCCCATGTTGGGTTTTTGTTGTGTGTGTCTGTCCCATGTTGGGTTTTGGTTGTGTGTGTCTGTCCCATGTTGGGTTTTGGTAGTGTGGGTGTTTTCCCATGTTGGGTTTTGGTTGTGTGGGTGTTGTCCCATGTTGGGTTTTGGTTGTGTGGGTGTTGTCCCATGTTGGGTTTTGGTTGTGTGGGTGTTGTCCCATGTTGGGTTTTGGTTGTGTGGGTGTTGTCCCATGTTGGGTTTTGGTTGTGTGGGTGTTTTCCCATGTTGGGTTTTAGTTGTGTGTGTCTGTCCCATGTTGGGTTTTGGTTGTGTGTGTCTGTCCCATGTTGGGTTTTGGTTGTGTGTGTCTGTCCCATGTTGGGTTTTGGTTGTGTGGGTGTTGTCCCATGTTGGGTTTTGGTTGTGTGGGTGTTGTCCCATGTTGGGTTTTGGTTGTGTGGGTGTTGTCCCATGTTGGGTTTTGGTTGTGTGGGTGTTGTCCCATGTTGGGTTTTGGTTGTGTGGGTGTTGTCCCATGTTGGCTTTTGGTTGTGTGGGTGTTTTCCCATGTTGGGTTTTGGTTGTGTGGGTGTCTGTCCCATGTTGGGTTTTGGTTGTGTGTGTCTGTCCCATGTTGGGTTTTGGTTGTGTGTGTCTGTCCCATGTTGGGTTTTGGTTGTGTGTGTCTGTCCCATGTTGGGTTTTGGTTGTGTGTGTCTGTCCCACGTTGGGTTTTGGTTGTGTGTGTCTGTCCCATGTTGGGTTTTGGTTGTGTGGGTGCTGTCACATGTTGGGTTTTGGTTGTGTGTGTCTGTCCCATGTTGGGTTTTGGTTGTGTGGGTGTTGTCCCATGTTGGGTTTTGGTTGTGTGTGTCTGTCCCATGTTGGGTTTTGGTTGTGTGGGTGCTGTCACATGTTGGGTTTTGGTTGTGTGGGTGTTGTCACATGTTGGGTTTTGGTTGTGTGGGTGTTGTCACATGTTGGGTTTTGGTTGTGTGTGTCTGTCCCATGTTGGGTTTTGGTTGTGTGTGTCTGTCCCATGTTGGGTTTTGGTTTTGTGTGTCTGTCCCATGTTGGGTTTTGGTTGTGTGGGTGCTGTCACATGTTGGGTTTTGGTTGTGTGTGTCTGTCCCATGTTGGGTTTTGGTTGTGTGGGTGTTGTCCCATGTTGGGTTTTGGTTGTGTGGGTGTTGTCCCATGTTGGGTTTTGGTTGTGTGTGTCTGTCCCATGTTGGGTTTTGGTTGTGTGTGTCTGTCCCATGTTGGGTTTTGGTTGTGTGTGTCTGTCCCATGTTGGGTTTTGGTTGTGTGTGTCTGTCCCATGTTGGGTTTTGGTTGTGTGGGTGTTGTCCCATGTTGGGTTTTGGTTGTGTGTGTCTGTCCCATGTTGGGTTTTGGTTGTGTGTGTCTGTCCCATGTTGGGTTTTGGTTGTGTGTGTCTGTCCCATGTTGGGTTTTGGTTGTGTGGGTGTTGTCCCATGTTGGGTTTTGGTTGTGTGTGTCTGTCCCATGTTGGGTTTTGGTTGTGTGGGTGCTGTCCCATGTTGGGTTTTGGTTGTGTGGGTGTTGTCCCATGTTGGGTTTTGGTTGTGTGGGTGTTGTCCCATGTTGGGTTTTGGTTGTGTGTGTCTGTCCCATGTTGGGTTTTGGTTGTGTGTGTCTGTCCCATGTTGGGTTTTGGTTGTGTGTGTCTGTCCCATGTTGGGTTTTGGTTGTGTGGTGTTGTCCCATGTTGGGTTTTGGTTGTGTGGGTGTTTTCCCATGTTGGTGTTTTGGTTGTGTGTGTCTGTCCCATGTTGGGTTTTGGTTGTGTGTGTCTGTCCCATGTTGGGTTTTGGTTGTGTGGGTGTTGTCCCATGTTGGGTTTTGGTTGTGTGGGTGTTGTCCCATGTTGG